>CM029015.1:212844143-213245465 GCA_016801055.1 Panax notoginseng | reverse complement strand
TTGTAGCTATTAGTGACATCTGTTAACCATGCAGACAGTTGAACTGATATCATTCATAGTTGTACCTTATCGACATGTACTCTAGAGAGAGCATCAACCACCTTTTCTCCACCCTTTGTTTATATTGTATCTCATAGTCCAACCCCATCAACTTGGAAAGCCATTTTTGCTACAAATGAGTTGTAATTCTCTGATCTAATAGAAATTTAACTCTTTTGATCAGTCTTGAACTCTTGATGATAAAATGTTGCCCATGTAGGTAGGAGTGCCACCTATCCAAAATCATCACTAATGTCAACAACTCTTTCTCATAAGCTGAAAACCCCAAATGAACTTGGTTGAGTCCCTTCCCAAGATAGGTAATAGGTTGGCCCTGTTGCATCAAAACTACTCTAATTCCTGTGTTGCTAGCGTCAGTCTCAATAATGAAAGGTTTGGAAAAGTCGGGCATTGCAAGAATTGGGGTTGTACTTATAGCCCCTTTTAAGCTCTTCAAATGCTGCTTGTGCCCCATCATTCCATTGGAATGAGTTTTTTTGAGTAGCTGAGTCAAGGGTCTACTAATGTCTCCAGAACCTCTAACAAATCTCCTGTCATAACCAGTGAGTCCCAAAAACCTCCGAAGTTACTTAATGGCTGTCGGGATTGACCATTCTACCATAGCTTCAATTTTCTTAGGGTCAACTATAACGATATGCCCAAGGCAGGGCCGGATCGAGCCTCTTAAGTCAGTGGGGTCAAATTTGAAATAAATAAATTCTCGCAAAAAAATAAAAATATAGTAAAATAAATTACAAAATAAAATAATGCCCAAATATTATTTTTAGTAATATTTTTCGAGACTTCATTACTTAAAATTGTTGTATGACAGTCTCATTTTTATTAGTTACAAAAATCCACAAGCAATTACAAAAAATCTCAAAACAATTGCTAAATTTGTGAAATTATAAATAAAAAAATACAACATATCGAATTTTCTCTAAAGTCGAATTAGTGGGAAGAATTAGGTCAAGCCGCTAGACGAGAAATGAATAGAAGAGTATTATAGTGACCAATGTAGTATAGGATATAAACTTTGAAGAATTTAATACTACTTTCATTCCAAAATTAGATATACATTTTGACCTTTTAAAATCAATTTGTGAAATCCTAAACTTAAATTGATACAAATTAGTTCAAATTTTGAAAAAACAACAAGATAATAACTAGTAGATAATAACTAGTAGTGTTTTATAGTTAGTTTACAATTGTTATATTTGTTGTATTAAAACTAAATAACATCATATCAATTTTGAATTTTAGAATTTTGCGAATTTACTTTAAAAAGTCATAATGTATCTATCTCTAATTTTGGAACGGAGATACTATTTTTCAATCAAAATTTTAAAATTTTTATTAGACAACCTAAAATTTTATTCTCTTTCTTTTTGACCCTGAAAATTCAGTGGGGTAAATTGACCCCACTGCCCCTAGCTAGATGTGCCTCTGGCCCAAGGTACTCCAATTGATTTTGCCCAAATGAACACTTGCTCTTCTTTGCGAACAACTGGTTATTTCTCAACACCTCTAGTACCTTTCTGAGATGTACTACATGAGCCTCCAATGTAGGGCTATATACCAGGATATCTTTAAAAATACCAACACTGTTTTCCTTAAAAAATCTGCAAAAACCTCGTTCATCAATGCTTGAAATGAAGTTGGCGCATTTGTTAACCCGAAAGACATGACCTTGAACTTAAAGTACCCATGATGAGTCTTAAAAGCAATTTTTGGAATGTCCTTTGGAGCTACTCTAATTTTGTGGTAACCGACACTCAAGTCAATCTTAGTATATCTCTTTGCCCCCATTTAATTCATCTAGGAATTCCTCAATAACGGGAATAGGAAGTTTATCCTTGATAGTGAGTTCATTTAGTCTCTGGTAGTCCACACACTGCCTCCATGAACCATCTTTCTTGCAAACCAACAAAATCAGGGAAACAAATGGCAAATTGCTATGTTGTATGATGCCATCTTTTAATATTTCCTTTACCTGCCTTTCAATCTCAGTTTTTTGATTTTGGGGCACCCTATAAAGTTTGAACTCACTGTGGAATCTTTATCTTTCAAAGGAATCTTGTGATCATGTCTCTTTTTTGGTGGCAACCCTTTTGGTTTATGAAATACATTGGAGAATTCCTCTAGAAGCTCATTAACGACGGAGTATGTGTCTTTTTGTGCTTCAATCTCATCCATAAGTAGCAAGTCCCATCATCCTTTGGTTATTTTTTTGAACATTTTTCCCAAGCCTTCAACATTAATCATTCTCAACTCCCCATCCTCCCTTGTGCCCTTAAGAGTAACCTCCCTCTTTCCTTTTGTGATGATCAACTGCAGCTTGTGGAAGTCAAATGTCACAAGATTATATTGTTTCATTCATTCAACACCTAAAACAACATTACAACCTCCTAAAGACTATCCTCACGCATGACTCAAATTGTTGTCTGTGCATAACCCATTTAAAATTGCCACATTTACTATCACTCACCAACTTGTTCCCATATGCTATAACCACGGATAATGGGATTGTAGGCTCCACTTAACACCCCAACATCCTAGCTGTGTCTTTGATCCAAGAAATTGTGGTTAGATCCACTATCAACAAGTATGGTAATAACTTGCCTTCCTACCATTCCCTTGAGCTTGAGAGTGCTGTGAGTTACACTACCAGAGAATGCATGGACTGAGATTTCTACCCCATCTTCCATCAAAGTTTCTTTTGTAATGTCCTCCATTGTAACTTTATCCTGGACATCGTCTTCCTCCCCACGAATCATATATAATTTAGTTGTGCACTTGTGACCCGAAGTGAATTTGTCATCACAATAAAAGCATAATCCCTTCCTTATCCTCTCATTGACCTCATTAATGGATAATTTGGGGTTTTGCATTGATGGGGTATTGACACTGTTTTGGGAAGTAGTAGTGGTTGATTTATAGTAATTGCCTAATTGGAAGAAGTAATTATGGTTGTATATGAAATTGGTAGGGTAAGTTGATTGGGTTGAGAAATGGGTCATGGCTTGTTTAGGAGAAGGTTTGTAGGGCTAATAATTATTGTTGTCCTTTGCTTCTTCCTGTTTGGCCAAAAGTACAGCATCAGACAACAACTTTGGTTTGAAAGGCCGAACAACATCCCTTTCCTAGAGACCACTAATGAAGCTTGAAATAAAATATTCCTCCGTCAAACCTCTTTGCTTAGTCATGATCATAACCCTTAGCTCCTCAAATTCATCTTGATAAGCCTCCACCGTGGAAGTCTGTGAAAGTTTGTTGAATTCAGCCTGAACATCCAAATGGTCAGTAGCACCAAATCTTACAATCACATCATTAATAAACATCCTCCATGGGATTATCCCTCTCTCAAATTGGTAAAATTGGTACCACAGTCTAGCTTTCCCTTCAAAATGAATCGAGGCAAATTTGGTTTTCCGCACTTCTTCTTCCATAGGCTTGAAGTCATAATACTGATCACAGCACATTACCCATCCTCTAAGGTCACAATCATCAAATTTTGGGAAATCAATCTTAGGCGGCTTGTGAGGACCCCAGTTGGAATTATGCATAGTCTGGGAAGCTTGGTTTTGGTTTGGTGTGAAATTTTGTTGAAATTTTGGGGATATGTTGAATGAGTACTTACAGTTAGAACAACAAAAGAATCCTTCAATCACTTTCACAATTGACACAGACGATGGAAAAATGATCACTCGTTTTTGGGCCGATGCAACTTCTAGACGGGCTTATAGATTTTACGGTGATGTTGTCATTTTTGATACCACATGCAATACTAATCGTTACGGAATGATATTTGCACCACTAAGGGGGTTAATAATCATGGTCAAACTATTGTATTTGGTTGTGCTTTCTTAAGTGATGAGACCATAGCTAGTTTTGCCAAGGGTTTTTTGAAAGCAATGCCAGGTGATGCACCTGAGATGATTATCACCGATCAGGATCCGGCTATGACAAATGTCATTTCACAGATTCTTCCTAATACATTTTATAGGTATTGTAGTTGGCACATATTGACCAAATTTTCAGAGAAGATTGACTCGGTAAAATACAGTGCTTATTATAAAGAGTTTTTAGATTGCATTTGGAATTTGGAGACTGTGGAAAATATTGACTCTACTTGGGTAGCATTGATGGAGAAAAGTGGGTTGAATGATAATAAATGGCTACAATCAATGTATGACATCTGTTGTAGATGGGTACCCGCAAATGTGAATCATGTTTTCTCAGCCGACATGTCAAGTAGCCAACGAGCTGAGAGTTGTCATGCATTTTTTAAAATATTTGTTTCTAAAAGGAATTCTTTAGTGGATTTTATGATTCAATTTGGTCGGGGCCTTCAGCATCAACCACATGCAGAGTTGGTTGAGGCCTTCACCAAATCTTTGTTATCCGAAACCACTGCATGTCGTTGATGTTGATGCTACATGTCGTTGATGTTGAAGGCCCCGACCAAATTGAATCATAAAATCCACTCAAGAATTCCTTTTAGAAACAAATTTTTTAAAAAATGCATGACAACTCTCAGCTCGTTGGCTACTTGACATGTCGGCTGAGAAAACATGATTCACATGTGCAGGAACCCATCTACAACGGATGTCATACATTGATTGTAGCCATTTATTATAATTCAACCCACTTTTCTCCATCAATGCTACCCAAGTAGAGTCAAAATTTTCCATAGTCTCCGAATTCCAAATGCAATCTGAAAACTTTTTATAATAAGCATTGTATTTTACCGAGTCAATCTTCTCTGAAAATTTGGTCAATGTTCCAACTACAATACCTATAAAATGTATTAGGAAAAATCTGTGAAATGGCATTTGTCATAGCCGGATCCTGATCGGTAATAATCATCTCAGGTGCATCACCTGGCATTGCTTCCAAAAAACCCTTGGCAAAACTAGCTATTGTCTCATCACTTAAGAAAGCACAACCAAATATAATAGTTTGACCATGATTATTAACCCCCATTAGTGGTGCAAATATCATTCCGTAACGATTAGTATTGTATGTAGTATCAAAAATGACATCACTGTAAAATCTTAAGCCCGTCTAGAAGTTGCATCGGCCCAAAAACGAGTGATCATTTTTTCATCGTCTGTGTCAATTGTGAAAGTGAATGAAGGATTCTTTTGTTGTTCTAACAGTAAGTACTCATTCAACATATCCCCATCATGTCCATTCAAATCATTGCGCTTGTCTCTTTCAAAGTTATACAAATCTTGTTGCGTGCAACCAATATTTTCAAACCCACCCACCTGCACAAGAAGAAAATTGTATTGTTGGTATATTCACCGTGCCAAGTTGTTGACTCAAAGATTTTTGGGCAATTGACACATTACGGTGCGATCGTAAAAGATGCTTCTTATGTGGGGTTGACAATGGGTAACAATGACCTTCCTCAATTTTAGTAATTACGTACAAGTCATTTCTTTTTACCACTAGAATTCTTGCACTACAACCTTCTTTTGTAGATCCACGTTTTCTTTTTACAACAACATCGGCTAATAGTTTGCCCTTTCCTTGCTTAGAACACATATACTCCTTCCTACAAATCTCATCGCTACCCGGCCTTTTTTCTCATTAAACTTTCCTACACTAAAACCAACATGCATTGCATATGTATTGTAAAAAGTGTGAATATCATTTAATGTTTGAAATTCTTGACCAAGCTTAGGCGTAAACTCATCAGCTACTTGAGGATAATAGACAACAGTATTAGTAATGTTCACATTCAACCCCTCTCCAATCGAGTCATCCCCATCCCTTTCTATATCCAAATTCATTTTTACATTATCCCCGAAACTCCCTATTTCATGGTCTATGTCATCCATTATATTTACACCTGGACAAATAGAAATTTACTTGAACCTGTGAAATTTTCAATTAAAAGAATTATTGAGATAATAGCTATATTGGGATTTACTTGAACTTGTGTTATTGTTGTAACCGATACTAGAATAAACAATTACTAATCTAGATATTTAAGACATCATGCTTTGCTAACACTACAATTTTTAGAACTTGGTTAGTTACTTCTATAATACAAGTACGAAATTGGCATGTAGAAGTCAAATTTATATTGGCAGGTAGAAGTCAAACTTTTGTTTGCTTCAATACGAGATTTTGTTTGCTTAGCACGCCAACATTTCTATTGGGAGGTAGAAGTCAAATTTTTGGGATTATCTGACGATATGGATATGGATATGGAGTGTGTTTCACAACGAAGATACTGAATAAGGCAGATAAACTCAGGAAGATACCTCTTCTAGTTAAATAACTTTGTATCTTAGGGTGCAAAGGCAATTGAAGCCAATTTAGGGGCGAAAAGACTAGTACTCTAAAAAAGAAACCAGGTTTCTGCTTCATGAAAAATCAATTTTTTACTATAATAAACTGAACATTCCTTGATCTCTTAATGAAGTTCTAAAATATTTGTTAACTGATATGTCAAAAACTAGTAACTCCAGTGAACCACATCTTGGGGCAATTGAGTGATTGTCTAAACTATGACTCTATGAGTTAATGAAATTAGGGGAGAATAGGAAAGTGGTCTTATCTGGTACAAGTGCAACACTCAGCGAATGTTGTTCTTCTGTAACAAATTGAAATCCCAAAAACCTGAAAGATGTTTGAACAATAGAAAAGGTTAAATCGCAAGCCCTTACCGAATCGAACTGATGAGATGAAGGAGATAGAGATTCCGATTCTAGGGCACGTCAAGATTTCTCCTCGCTTCGATTATAGGGCTCTCTTCTAAAAATTATAAGGCTCGATTACTCTGAACCTCGATTGAAGATTTGGAGAAAGTTTTCTTCAGATGGGAATGAAAAGTTGGAGAAGGAACAAGTTGCTCAGTCAAAACACACAGAACTCGTTCCGAGCGAGGAGAGAGAATGTGAAGACAAGAAAAACATGGAGCCCTTATATAGTCATGCTCTTTAAGGGATATTACTCTTTAAGAGTAATGTCTTGTGTGCGTGTGCGTGTGTGTATATATATATATATATATATATATACAGAAAGGATGAAGAGCATAATTCTTAAATAGCATAATGCCTTAAGTAGCATAATTTTATCAAAACGACGCCGTTTTATAGGGACGCGGTGGCATTTTTGTAAATACCATGCCACCGCGTATTTACAAAAATGCCACCGCGTCCCTATAAAACGGCGTCGTTTTGACAAAATTCTGCTACTTAAGGCATTCTGCTATTTAAGAATTCTGCTCTTGATCCTTCCTGTATATATATATAGGGTAATGACCTATGTATTTGCAATGGATCCTTAGAGGGCATACATCATTTATATCATTACAAATCGACGTCTGCTACTAATAGTAGTAGACAATAAAAAAAACACATACCATCCGCTACTAATAGTAGCGGACGCTAATCAAAATAAACGATTGGCTTTACCAATAAATGTTTAGGATTTATTAACTAGTATTTAGGCTAGGGTTTAAGGTTTATTAATAAGGGTTTAAAGTTTATTAACTAGTGTTTATTAACCAAAGTTTAGTGTTTAGGGTTTATTAACCTTATCCATAATTAATAAACCCTAAAACATTTATTGGTAAAGTTAAACTCTTATTCTGATTAGCGTCCGCTACTATTAGTAGCGGATGTCAATTTTAAGTTTCTAATCCTGGTCGTTCCTTCTTATTTTCAATTGTATAGATGGTGTATGTCCTATAAAAATCCATAACAAATACATGTTATCATTCCCTATATATATATATAAGTAGATACATAATTATTTAAATATTTAATAATAAAATATATGTTGAATCCCCTGCACCCAAATCCCCATAATTTGAGATTTGGCGAATCTTCGTATCCCGTATGACACTCATATCCATGCTTTTGAGTTGGGGGCATGAAAAACACCACTCACATCAATGGGTTGCAGACATCTTAACAACGTCGGAGGATAGAAATTGAATATCATAGTCCAGCAACATACAAGTGGTAGAGCATATCTCTTCAAGCAAGTTTTCTTATGCCTTTTTAAGCTTTACCCATCCTTCTAGTTTAGGGGGAAAATCCATATTACTCTTCTGCTGCCCCAATACTAAAAATGAATATTTTAAAGATGAAGAAGAAAGCAGAGGCCGAGGCAGGTCAACCAAAAACTAGTATCACTTTCAATAGAAATTCGAGCATTATAAAATAATTGGTATGAAAATGAGCAAATGGACAGACATGGAGACTTGTCTCTCTTGACCTAAATGCCTAGCTAAGATTCTGCTAGAGCATATCTGCAACATAAAAAATATGTAGCACTTATTGGAGCTATTGTGCAGGGTGCTCAAGATTCTCCTACTATAGTTCTAGTCCCCTTGGGCAAACCTATATAGCTGGTCAATCATAAACCGACTCAAAATCCAATCATCTGGCAGCAACGCAATTGCCAGAAAATTGTTAAATCTTTTTCCTTTTACAGTTTTACTTTCATTCCTAAGGGGATTGTAAAATTCTTTTTTGTAATCCTAAAACCCATGCAATAATTACATCTACTCAATGTTCAAGCTGAGTACTTCAGAAGGGCACCAACGTATTAGATTCTTATATTTATATGTATATAATACTCCCTCCGTTCCAAATATAAGATCATTATTGACTTTTTAAAGTCAACTAAAGACATTTTTAAATCCAAAATTGACATGAATTCTTTTAATTTTATTTGATACAATAATTAATATTGTAAACTATCTCAAAAGTATTACTAATTGTAAAGTTTATTTTTTGATAATTTTTAATAAATCATCTCAATTGAGTTTGAAAATATATCAAATTGACTTTTAAAATTTAATAATAAACTTATAATTTGGAACAGATGGAGTATTAAACAACAAATTTGAAGCAGTCATCAGCCTATGTGGCATATACAAACAAAAGATGAAAATTATTATATAGCCGCTTGGTTGTTTCCAAATCATAACTATTTAAATACTGGTTATGAGTTCCCAAATTGAGCGGACCCCAAATATTCGATTACTAGTGACTTTGTTTTTTTATGGTAGCGGGGTTAAAGATATGTCCTCCACTAGGCAACATAGTACTAATAAAAAAAACAAAAAGAACACCACTAACTACCCTTGATCCAATTGGTATTCAAACAAAATGGCTAAAACCTCAAAAGTTCATGAATATTTCTAGTTCATAAACACAACTAACTCTAGAATGAAAACTATAATATTAGATAAAGTTTCCAAATCATGCCACAACAGTAAAACTTTTAGTACCTTTTGAAGAATAAATTAACATAAAAGAACTTTATGCATGACGGGAGATTGTAATATATTATTAAATTCAAACCCATGCAGATATATTGCTGAAGGCCCCGACCAAATTGAATCATAAAATCCACTAAAGAATTCCTTTTAGAAACAAATATTTTAAAAAATGCATGACAACTCTCAGCTCGTTGGCTACTTGACATGTCGGCTGAGAAAACATGATTCACATTTGCGGGTACCCATCTACAACAGATGTCATACATTGATTGTAGCCATTTATTATCATTCAACCCACTTTTCTCCATCAATGCTACCCAAGTAGAGTCAATATTTTCCAGTCTCCAAATTCCAAATGCAATCTAAAAACTCTTTATAATAAGCACTGTATTTTACCGAGTCAATCTTCTCTGAAAATTTGGTCAATATGTGCCAACTACAATACCTATAAAATGTATTAGGAAGAATCTGTGAAATGACATTTGTCATGGCCGGATCCTGATCGGTGATAATCATCTCAGGTGCATCACCTGGCATTGCTTTCAAAAAACCCTTGGCAAAACTAGCTATGGTCTCATCACTTAAGAAAGCACAACCAAATACAATAGTTTGACCATGATTATTAACCCCCTTAGTGGTGCAAATATCATTCCGTAACGATTAGTATTGTATGTGGTATCAAAAATGACAACATCACCGTAAAATCTATAAGCCCATCTAGAAGTTGCATCGGCCCAAAAACGAGTGATCATTTTTCCATCGTCTGTGTCAATTGTGAAAGTGATTGAAGGATTCTTTTGTTGTTCTAACTGTAAGTACTCATTCAACATATCCCCATCATGTCCCTTCAAGTCATTGCGCTTGTCTCTTTCAAAGTTATACAAATCTCGTTGCGTGCAACCAATATTTTCAAACCCACCCGTCTGCACTGCAAGAAAATTGTATTGTTGGTATATTCATTGTGCCAAGTTGCTGACTCAAAGATTATTGGGCAATTGACACATTACGGTGCGATCGTAAAAGATGCCTCTTATGTGGGGTTGACAATAGGTAACAATGACACTCCTCAATTTTAGTAATTACGTACAAGTCATTTCTTTTTACCACTAGAATTCTTGCACTACAACCTTCTTTTGTAGATCCACGTTTTCTTTTTACAACATCGGCTAATAGTTTGCCCTTTCCTTGCTTAGAACACACACTCCTTCCTACAAATCTCATCGCTACCGGCCTTTTTTTCTCATTAAACTTTCCTACACTAAAACCAACATGCATTGCATATGTATTGTAAAAAGTGTGAATATCATTTAATGTTTGAAATTCTTGACCAAGCTTAGGCGTAAACTCATCAGCTACTTGAGGATAGTAGACAACAGAATTAGTAATGTTCACATTCAACCCCTCTCCAATTGAGTCATCCCCATCCCTTTCTATATCCATATTCATTTCTACATTATCTCCGGAACTCCCTATTTCATGGTGTATGTCATCCATTATATTTACACCTGGACAAATAGAAATTTACTTGAACCTGTGAAATTTCCAATTAAAAGAATTATTGAGATAATAGCTATATTGTTGGGATTTACTTGAACTTGTGTTATTGTTGTAACTGATGTTAGAATAAACAATTACTGATCTAGATATTTAAGACATCATGCTTTGCTAACACTACAATTTTTAGAACATGCAGAGTAAACCTTGGTTAGTTACTTCTATAATACAAGTACGAAATTGGCAGGTAGAAGTCAAATTTATATTGGCAGGTAGAAGTCAAATTTTTGGGATTATCTGACGATATGGATATGGTGTGTGTTTCACAACGAAGATACTGAATAGGGCAGATAAACTCAAGAAGATACCTCTTCTAGTTAAATAACTTTGTATCTTAGGGTGTGTTGGACCATAATACTTTTCCTACTGGACCAGGCCGAATGGGCCTGTCTTTTGAACTATGTCACCTTTATCACATTGGGTCAAACAACTCGGGCCTCGCTACTTGACTATAATATTGGGCTCAGTCATTGGATCGGCCCACTATGTGAGTTGCCATTTATCCTATCTTTGACCGGTAATTATCACAAAGGCATTTGTTGACTGTTATGTCTGCCACCTTTCTGCATGACATTAATGAGGATGGGACTCCGATTGTCGGCGGGAGGTAACAGTGGTAGCAGGTAGGAAAATAAGCTACACACTTTCGGCTGAGATGACCGAGGATGGGAGGAGGTGTCAGGAGGTAGTGGGTGGCACAGTAAACCGGGTCTGGGGAACGTATGGGGCAAGGATAACAAAAGGAAAAGAGGTAACGAAACACTACACACAACTTTATCATTTTTGATACATACTCAGACACTATTCATCATTTTCCTCCATTGTTGTTAACCTTGTGATCGCCTGTATTGACTCTCACGCCGGAGCTATCCCCCGACGGTCCAGCCGTCAAGCTTTTGGTGTTGATCGTGTTTACTGTGCAGGATTAGGGCGTCTTACGTGATTGGGACGTCATCAAAGATCTTGGCGTTAACATTGGCGCTAGAAGGAGGGCTGAGTTCTAGTGTCCTGAGTATTTTTCAATCACAAATCTTGTTCGTTTTACGTGGGTGTTCATGGGAAAGAGTAAGACACCTACACCTGAGGGGCAGCCGAGGGCTGCCAGTGAATCAGTACCGCGAGTATCTGTGAAGGACCGTTTGGGACCTGCACTAAGTGTTCACGCCAGCACGGCGTCCAAACGATCGCATGGAGATTCTCGTCCGAGAGTTGTGAGCAAAGCCAAGCGACAGCTAATTTTTACAGCGGAGAAGGGTCCGGTCATGGCCGGAAACGAGTAGAAGGCACCTCGCCTAGAACTCGATACCGGGACGACCAAGACGAAAAGGCTGCCCGCTTGGCTAAGATGGCAGATGAAGCTGATAGGGCCATGGAGGCGCTTGTGAAACAACGACGGGATATAGCTGAACAGATGTCTCGAATGGCCGAGTTGAGGGACGAAGCTTCCAGCTATGTCCAGTCTGAAGAACGGGGGCATCGGAGCGGGAAGGAGCCTGCTCATTCCGAGCGTGAATATCAGGATCAACCTCGAGAAAGAAGAAGGTCCAGAAGCCCTACTCCTCAAAGATCGAAGAGGGCACATCATCCTAGGAGCTGGGTCGAAGCGAACGAAGAGGTCGATCCGAAGAACGTACCCCGGAGAATACTAAGGGGGCGCTCATTGTTGCGCATTCCCACCGCGGCAGCCGGGTACTGAGACGAAGCAGATCTAGAGGCCGTACACCCGAAAGTCCACCGAAGGCACTCCGCTCTGTGGACCATCATCGTCACAAAAGCCCCTCGAAAGTTGGGGGTTCTATTGTAAGTCGCCGATCCACCCAGAAGAGGGAAAGGTCACCGGAAAAAGAAGCATCGTCCCTACCCGAGGGCGTGGAATATCTGGTGAAGGAGGTGAAGGAGCTTCGGAGGCAGCTTGCCGAAGTATAGAAAGTGAAGGAGACTTCGGGAAAGAAGGCATCCCCTTTTTCCGCGGAGATTATGAGAGAAAAGGCTGACCCCACCAAGAGGTTGCCTCATATTGAAAGTTATGACGGATCGGGGGATCCCTACGACCACAGTCAGGCGTTCAATCGACTGATGGATTATTATGACTTTAGCGATGCTGCTAAGTGTCATACTTTTGTCACGACCCTCCGAAAGGATGCCAGACAGTGGATGGGGACTTTGCCTTCAGATTCGATTTCATCTTTGGGCAGATATGTGCAGTCAGTTCCACGCCCGCTTCGGGAGCAACAGAAGAAGAGGGAAACCAACTGGCTCATTGGCTCAGGTTCGGCAGTTCTCGAATGAGTCTTTGGGCCAATATGTGAAGCGATTCCGTGAAGCAGTCGGCCAAGTGACAGAGCTGAACGATCTACAAGCCGTGGGACTGTTTCAGAACGGATTAGATCTGGTCAAATCGGAAAAGTTGGTGAAGAAGTTGATGTTTCACCACCCGAAGAGTCTCGCAGAAGCCTTCGACAATGCAGAAGGCTATATTGTGGTAGAAGAGGCCATGAATAGCCTCAAACGTCCTTCTTCAGAACGACTTAAAGAGACAGATCGGGACAGAGCAGAGGGTGACCAGAGTAGAAATGAAGGAGATAGAGGCCGTCGCGACGGCAAATCAAAGAAATACAATAATAATTGGAGGCAGGGTGGAGAGCGCTCGTCCGCTCCCGCTCAGAGGGTAAACAGGACGTATACGGCGCTCAACGCCGACAGGGCTGTTATCTTAGAGCAGATCAAGAATCAACCTATTTTCGAGCCACCTCGAGATAACTTTAAGCCCGGGAAAGGGAATTCTCGCAAGTATTGTGACTATCATCAAGCCTCGGGTCACGATACGAACGACTGTGCTAGCCTGAAAGATTTTATCGAGAGAAAGGTGCAGGACGGGGCGTTAGTTCATTATGTGGCTGCCCGAACGAACCAGCAGCAGAATAGAGGACCTGTTCAGGCAGCCCAACCAATTCAGCCAGTGTTCCCTGCTCCCGAACCACCCGCAAGGCAAGTAATAGATGTCATCACTGGGGGCACCTCGGGTAAGCTTGTTGGGAGAAAGCGCCGAAGCTATCTAGATTCGGTCATGTCAGTGGCGGGTACTCTCCCGAGGACCGACAGACCCTTCCCGGGTACTGTAATTTCCTTTACCGATGATGATTACCCTTCGGAAACCATCGAACCACATGAGGGATCATTAGTCATAACAGCACAAGTGGGTTCGGTGGACATGAAGCGCATGATGATCGACAACGGGTCTTCTGTGGATATCCTATATGCTCATGCTTATCAGAGGGTGCATCTTGATGGGCAGAAGATGGAGATCGGACAGGAGGCCCCTTTATACGGCTTCAGCAACGATCCGGTCAAAGTGGCTGGAACCATTGAACTGCCGGTTATCTTCGGAACGGCCCCCAACAGGTAGAAATCATTTGCAAATTTTACGTTGTGAATGTAGATTCTGCTTATAATGCTATTTTGGGGAGACCCACTTTGATTGCTTTACAAGCTGTATCCTCTATCCCTCATTTCAAAATCAAATTTCCTACGGCTCATGGGGTTGGGGAGGTAAAAGGAGATCTAGACCTGGCCAGAAGGTGTTATAGAAATGCCGTGATCACTTCGGGAGTAGGGGTGTCCAAGCAAAAACAGACCATGGCAATAGAGATCGAACCCTTCACGGAAAGCAGCTCAGAACCGTTAGTCTTGCCAGCCGAAGAAACAGAAGAGATAGAGCTCGTCCCGGGCAAAGCGGACAAGACAGTGAAGATAGGTTCGGGCCTGCCGGAACCTCTCAGGAAGAACCTCATTGAACTCCTGCAGTGCTATGTTGACATCTTCGCCTGGGAGCCTCAGGATATGCCGGGAGTGAGTAGGGATATTGCTGAGCATCGGCTAGAAGTGGACCCGTCGAAGAAGCCAGTTCGGCAAAAGAGGAGGATCTTCGCGCCCGAGCGCCAGAGAATCATCGATGAAGAGATTGCGAAGCTGCTAGCTGCTGACTTCATATTCGAAATCGACTATCCGCAATGGATGGCAAACGTGGTACTGGTCCAGAAGCAGAACGGGAAATGGCGGGTCTGCATTGACTACACAGACCTGAATAAAGCTTGTCCGAAGGACTTCTATCCATTACCCCACATTGACCAGCTCATCGATGCAACTTCGGGGTATGCCTTGTTAAGCTTCATGGATGCCTTCTCTGGCTATCATCAAATCTCCATGTGCAAAGAGGATATACCGAAGACGACGTTCATTACGCATCGGTCGGTATATGCCTACAAGAAAATGACCTTCGGCCTCATCAACGCCGGGGCCACATACCAGAGGATGATGAACTATGTTTTCAGGCGTCAGTTGGGCAAAAATATGGAAGTATATGGGATGACATGATTGTTAAGAGCATGTTGGTACACAAACATCTGGATGACCTGGAGGAATGCTTTCAGACAGTCCGTCACCACAATTTGAGACTGAATCCTACTAAGTGCACCTTCGGATTGGGGGCTGGCAAATTTCTGGGTTACCTGGTCAGTCAGAGGGGAATTGAAGCCAATCCAGAGAAGATTAAAGCGATCTTGGACATGAAGACTCCTCAGTCGTTTAAAGACGTTCAGCGTCTGACTGGAAGGATTGCAGCTTTGAGGAGGTTTATGTCCAAATCGGCAGAAAGGTGTTTGCCGTTTTTTGACACGTTGAAAGGGCCGAAGAATGCCAAGACGTTCCAATGGACTTCGGAATGCGAAGACGCATTCCAGAGCATCAAGTCCTACCTATCTTCGGCGCTTTTGTTGGTGAAGCCCGTTCCTGCTGAGCCCTTATATTTGTACTTAGCAGCTAGTTCGTTGGCAGTAGGAGCAGTTTTGGTGCGAGAGGTTGGGGGTAAGCAGCACCCGGTTTATTATGTAAGCCATGTCCTTCGGGATGCCGAAACAAGGTACCCAAATATTGAAAAGTTTGCTTTTGCTTTAATAACTGCTAGTAGGAAGCTTAGGCAGTACTTCCAGGGTAGGTTGGTAATAGTATACACAGATCAGCCTTTGAAGAAAATTATGGGCAAACCTGAGGTATCGGGGAGATTAGCTGCATGGACGATGGAGTTATCTCAGTTCTTCGTTGAATATCATCCCCGAACTGCCATCAAGGGGCAGGCCTTGGCTGATTTTATGGTTGAGTGTTCGTTTTCTGAAGCTGATGAAGTTGTAGCAGAAGCTGGAGGATCTGACATCATAGTTGCGACTCTTCAGCAGAAGCAGAGTTCATGGACGCTGTATGCAGATGGGTCTTCTACCGTAGACGTCAGCGGAGCAGGGATTATTCTGACTAGTCCGGAGGGATTCAAGGTGCAACAGGCTATCAGATTTCAGTTTAAAGCAACGAACAATGAGGCAGAGTACGAGGCAGTGTTGGCGGGTTTGCGACTAGCTAAGAGTCTCGAAGTGCAAAGAATAGTTATCTTCAGCGACTCTCAGTTAGTCGTTAAACAAGTCTCCGGGGAATACGAAGCCCGAGGTCATCGAATGATCAAGTATTTGGCGGAATTAAAAGAACGGCTTCAGTATTTCCAGTTTTACGAATTCCAGGGGGTCGAACGTGATGGCAATTCCATTGCCGATACACTCTCCAAATTAGCCACTACGGATGTTAATGTGTTTGATGGATCAGTCTACTTGGAAATTCTGCAACATCCTAGTGTTCATCATGAATCGGTAATGTGTGTTGATCGAACCAACTGTTGGCTGACCCCATACCTGGAATATCTGGCAGATGGCGTTCTACCTTCGGATCAGATGCTAGCCAAGAAAATCAAGTACAAGAGTGCTAATTTCGTTCTGATAGATGGGGATCTGTTCCGAAGGGCATTCTCGTCTCCGTTGCTAAAGTGTTTGACTCCGTCCGAAGCAGAGTACGCCCTTCGGGAAGTTCATGAGGGCATCTGCGGTGATCACATGGCAGCTAAGTCACTGGCATACAAAGTTCTTCGGCAGGGATACTACTGGCCAACGATCTTCAAGGAAGCAACTGAATACGTCAAGAAATGCGAGAAGTGCCAGCTCAACAGTCCGATCCCACATCAGCCACCAGAAGAGCTATACTCGATTCTATCTCTATACCCTTCGCTGTCTGGGGGGTTGACATACTGGGTCCGTTACCGAAGGCTAAAGGGCATGTCAGTTTCGTCATCGTCGCTATTGATTATATGACCAAATGGGTCGAGGCGAAACCACTCCGGCTGATAACAGAACAGGAGTGTCTGAAATTTATGAAAGAATCCGTAGTGTTTCGCTTCGGGATCCCTCAAGTGGTGATATCAGACAACGGACGCCAGTTTGTGGGATCAAAATTTGAAGGCTTTCTGAAAGAACTGGGAGTCCAGCACAGGAAGACTTCAGTGGCTCATCCACAGTCAAATGGGCAAGTCGAAGTGACCAACAGAACGCTGCTGAATGGGATCAAGCGCAGATTGGACGAAGCTAAAGGAAGATGGCCAGAAGAGCTGCTCAGCGTATTATGGGCCTATCGGACCACTCCGAGGACCACCACAGGGGATTCACCTTTCAGACTGGCCTACGGCACTGATGCCCTGGTCCCAGTTGAGATTGGATCTCCAAGTCTTCGAGTTAGTCAGTTCAAGGAGATCTACAATGACGAAGGACTAAAGGCCAACTTGGACCTGTTAGAAGAAGTCAGGGAAACAGCCTTGGTCAAACTTGCAGCCTATCAGCGAAGAGTGGCTAAGCATTATAACAAAGGGGTAAAGCTTCGCAGGTTCGAAGTAGGAGATTTCGTTCTCAGGGAAGCCGAAGCATCTACGCCTCAGAATGTGGGGAAGCTGATGCCGAATTGGGAAGGGCCATGAAGTCATAGAAGTACCGAAGCCGGGGACTTATCGGTTGAAGGCTCTGGACGGATCAGAAATCAAAAATACTTGGCATGCAGGCAGGCTTAGAAAATATTTTCAGTAGCTACATTGCCAGTACACCGGAAGTCTGTAAATGGTTTCAAGTCATCATCAATAAAAATTCCTTTCTTTTCAAGCAAATCTTGTCTTCATTGTTGTTAGTATCATCGGTGTAAGGAGGTTCGGGCGTACTCGCTGGCCATTCGATGGCAGCCTCATTGGCAGGTGATCCTTATGGCTTCGTCAGGCCCTTCGTGGTAGGCGAACGTCATCGGTATAAGGAGGTTCGGGCGGACTCGCTAGCCATTCGATGGTAGCCTCATTGGCAGGTGGTCCTTATGGCTTCGTCAGGCCCTTCGTGGTAGGCGAACGTCATTGGTGTAAGGAGGTTCGGGCGGATTCGCTGGCCATTCGATGGTAGCCTCATTGGCAGGTGGTCCTTATGGCTTCGTCAGGCCCTTCGTGGTAGGCGAACGTCATTGGTGTAAGGAGGTTCGGGCGGACTCGCTGGCCATTCGATGGTAGCCTCTTTGGCAGGTGGTCCTTATGGCTTCGTCAGGCCCTTCGTGGTAGGCGAACGTCATCGGTGTAAGGAGGTTCGGGCGGACTCGCTGGCCATTCGATGGTAGCCTCATTGGCAGGTGGTCCTTAGGACCTTGTCAGGCCCTTCGGGGTAGGCAAGTGTGGTCATTCACACTTCGCCAGGCCCCTCACGGCATCTGCCTCACACTTTGGTAACGAATAAGTATCTCTTTACTTTGTTATTATTGCCTAAATTTTTTTAAGTGTTGAGTTCGGAATGCTACGTTCTTTAACTTCATCTTATCTGTTATACGACTTGCCTAGTTGTTAATTAACAGTTTAAGTTAAGTTCGCGAAAGAGCTTGCACATTCTTTTAAGATTGGATCGATATTGAAGGATTGATAAACAGTAAATACACAGAAGTCATAAGGAACAATGTTGATATTTTATTTACATAATACTGTTTACAAATCAATAGAAGCTTTACAATAACCCTATAGCTAAGGGAAAGGAGAATCATCCTCAGGAATCAGCTTCGTCTTCCGAAGAGTCGAGAACGGTCGGATCGACCTTGGTAGTAACAAGTTTCGCCTTGTCTTTGCTTCGGCACTCGTCGTATCCGTCTGAGAACATCTGGATGATCTCCTCGTTCAACTCAGCTGATTTCCGATATTCTTGTTGTACTTCTTTTCGAAGTTCTTCGGTCAAAGGAGGGCCCAAATCTCTCAGAGCCCGAAGTTCTCGAAGCTCCTCTTCGAGTTTTGCCCGCTCCTTCAGATGCCTCAAATCCCTAGCTTCAAGGTCGTGTACTTGGACAGCCAAGCTCTTATTGGTCTTCACCATCGTCTCATTCTTCCCAACAAGGACCTCGTTCCGGCGAACCAGATCTATGTTCGTAGTAATGGTCAATTGGTGGGTGGCCTCGGCTGTCTCCAGTTTCTCTTTTAAATTATTCACATCTTTCTGGAGGCCTTCATTATTGAGGAGAGTGGCACCATGGCCCTTCTCTCCCTTTCCAGAGCCGAAGCCAGAATGGCCTTCTCCCGCCTAGCCGCATCTTCTTCGGCCTCGGACTCTCTATATCGGGGAAGAAGTCTCCCGAAGACAGCATTTGCTTGCAGACGGGTAAAGAAAGTTGGTGAATTAGTAGAAGGAACAGACGAAACAAAGGATTTCCAAATGTTTCGAATTGAATCAACTAACCTTAGCCTGATAGCTCATGCCTTCTTCGATTAAGTCCGTAATCGAGCTGTTTCCGAACCGATGGTCATCAGTCTCCCGGACAAAGGATTCGAACAGCTGGAAAGGGAAGTTGGCATTAAACTCCGGCCATATGGTGGGAGAGGATGCGGCTTCTCGCCTGAAGGCGGAAGGAGAAGATCTTGCCGAAGATGGCATTGATGGTTCAGGGGGCGGTGGTGGTTGATCATCGGAAGGCTGCTTCCTTTTATGAGACAGAAGAGGAGACTTGTTCGGGTCTTCGAGCTCGTCTTCTGAAACGTGAATCTCCATAGGAACAATGATAGGCGGATCGGCTACAGGAGGAGGAACCCGGAGCTCGTCGGCGGACAGAGGAGTCACCTTGGTCTTCCTCTTTTTAATCCGAAGAGCCTGCATTCGGTCGATCGCAGGCATGTCAATCAAGCTCGCTGCGGGAGTTAATTGAGATCCTTGAGGAGTTGCCCGAACTTTCCGAACTGCCCTTTTCTTCTGTCGAGGTCGGCTAGGCTCCTCAGCAGGTTCTGATCCGCGGAAGACTTCTGCATCATGGGCTTCCGAAGCCGGAAATTCTTCTTGGGGAACTTCAGTGGAAGGTGACGAAGGCTTACCAGAGAGGTACCTATCCAGGTCCTTCCGGTCGATCGAAGTCGGCTTGATGAGAGACAACTTGTGGTCATACAACCATGCTTGTTTGCTCAGGAGGCCGAAGCTCCACTTCTTCAGGGGTATCTTCTCTATGATGCGCATCATTTCTCTTATACGCTCCTCGGATATATCTCCGAAGTCTGCAGAGACGCGATCAGAAGTGGTCCAGTCAGGGACAGATGAGATTTCGGGCCCGTTGACGAAGAACCATTTATTATGCCATCCTCGGTTGCTCGAGGGAGTGTTCATTAGGGACCGCTTCTCGATTCTGGCATTGGGCTTAGGGGCTATCTTACTTAGCACCTTGAAGCCTTTTTCCCGAGATTTCCCCACCGAGAAGAGAGTGAAGGAGTCCACAGCAGGAGGAACCCCTATCTCGTAACAGAAGGCTATGTAAGCCAGTATGTGGATGTACGAGTTCGGCACCAATTGGGCGAACCCCACTCCAACGAACCCTAGGAGGGTGATCAGGAAGGCGTGAAGGGGAAATCTCACCCCCTTCTCCAGAAAAGTTGCCGGGACGGCGATCCAACCGTCAGGACGCTGGTACATCCTTTCGTGGGAGGTTGCTGTCCGTACCCTGTGGGTGTCTGGTATTTGATAACGAGACCGAATGTTGTAGAGCTCAGCCTCAGTAACGGTGGAGGGGGTGTTGGCGTGAGGAAAATCTTCCTCATTCTTGAAAAACTCAGAGGGAGTGGGAAGCGATTCCAGAGGCGGGGCTTCCTTACTCGGGGCACCAATCTGGGGATTTGAGCTCGGAACCTCTTTGTCAGTGTTTGAATGGGGGGTCACAGTGGAGATGGGGGCGACACGAAGTGGAGAGTTTGTATCTGGGTTCTGGGATGCCATTGTTGAGAATTTGCAGAGAAAATAAAGAAATTTGAGGAGGAAAAGACAATAGGCTCTTATGAATTCGAAATAGCAGGGAACCATCCAAGGAGAATGGGCAGCGGCTTTTATAGCGAGTGTTCTTTTCAAAATTTGCACGAGAGCCGAGGGCGGCGCATTAATTGGGGATAATGATGTGGGAGAGGAAGGGGGAACGTCCAATTTTGGCTTTGATGGGTTATCCAAGGTGGGCCGGCGCTTGTTGGACCCCTTTTCACTATGGACTCTCACTATTTACAGTCTTCCATTAAACGTCCTGTTCAATAAAAGACTGGGGGGCAATGTTGGGCCATAATACTTTTCCTACTGTACCAGGCCGAATGGGCCTGTCTTTTGAACTATGTCACCTTTATCACATTGGGTCAAACAACTCGGGCCTCGCTACTTGACTATAATATTGGGCTCAGTCATTAGATCGGCCCACTATGTGAGTTGCCATTTATCCTATCTTTGACCGGTAATTATCACAAAGGCATTTGTTGACTGTTATGTCTGCCACCTTTCTGCATGGCATTAATGAGGATGGGACTCCGATTGCCGGCGGGAGGTAACAGTGGTAGCAGGTAGGAAAATAAGCTACACACTTTCGGCTGAGATGACCGAGGATGGGAGGAGGTGTCAGGAGGTAGTGGGTGGCACAGTAAACCGGGTCTGGGGAACGTATGGGGCAAGGATAACAAAAGGAAAAGAGGTAACGAAACACTACACACAACTTTATCATTTTTGATACACACTCAGACACTATTCATCATTTTCCTCCATTGTTGTTAACCTTGTGATCGCCTGTATTGACTCTCACGCCGGAGCTATCCCCCGACGGTCCAGCCGTCAAGCTTTTGGTGTTGATCGTGTTTACTGTGCAGGATTAGGGCGTCTTACGTGATTGGGACGTCATCAAAGATCTTGGCGTTAACATTGGCGCTAGAAGGAGGGCTGAGTTCTAGTGTCCTGAGTATTTTTCAATCACAATCTTGTTCGTTTTACGTGGGTGTTCATGGGAAAGAGTAAGACACCTACACCTGAGGGGCAGCCGAGGGCTGCCAGTGAATCAGTACCGCGAGTATCTGTGAAGGACCGTTTGGGACCTGCACTAAGTGTTCACGCCAGCACGGCGTCCAAACGATCGCATGGAGATTCTCGTCCGAGAGTTGTGAGCAAAGCCAAGCGACAGCTAATTTTTACAGCGGAGAAAGGGTCCGGTCATAAAAAGAAAGTAAATAATATTATGACCAAACATAAAAAGAAAGTAAATTTCTTTTCATTCACTTTCCTCTCAAAGTTATAAATTTATTTCTTTCTTCTCCTCCCAAATTCACAAACACAATGTTAATGAAATAATTGTTGCTAGAATAAAATAACTCCAACATATAATATGAGCAACTGATTTTCAAAATTATATACATACAAACTGACTTTTTCCTTTTTTATTTTACCTTCAATTAAAACAATTAAAAGCATAAATGAGATCGTAAATGTTGAAAAAGGAAAGAAAGAGGATCGTAAAACAAAACGATCAGGAGTTAAGAAAAGACTTTTAAGGGAGATGATTATAGAATAAGATCACGACGTGATCTGTTTAAGTTATAAAAGAAAGATGGTCTATAATGTTTGAATAATTATAGCTTGATGCTATGAAGATAATGTACTATAATATAGTACGAGATAAACTCACGAGGAGTTATAGATAATGTGATATGAGGAATTCGCATTGAGCAAGTTAAGTTAAGAATAAGTTATGAGCAAGCTAGAGTTAGGTGGAATTTCAATTGAGGACTCATGTGATGACTGAGTGATACAAACCTTTGTATGGGCAGAGATTTTGTGCATGTACTTGGTTTATCACATTGATAATCATTGAAATGTCGGTGTCGCGCTATCAATGTATGTGTGGTGGAAAGATGATTCTTTTCTCATGTGTATATTTTATAGTTAAAGGCTTTTAAGGTTAGGATATAGTACGGTTCTTAAAACTAATGCATATGGTAAGGTTGTGACTCATAATAATATGGTATGTTTTGAACCCCTCAGCGAATGGACGCCTATGGTCTAACTAGGATAAGTTCTTAAACTCATATTATTGTGGCAAGTTCCTGAACTTCTAAAGTGTGGTAAGTTTGATGAACTATACTGGGGGTATTTGGGCTAAACGATTCCTTCATAGAGCGGAGGTATATACGAACTAGCAACTCGGAACCTAGTTTGTTGGTTATTTGTGGGAAATCACTCAGCGTTCCATATTGAAACTATTAGAGACTCGATGTGTACCAAGTATAGAAAATGGATACGTATGATGAAAATATGGAACTCGAATGAAATGTTGAGCAATGTAAATGAAGTTATAAATTCTTAAAGGAAGAATTGTTATATAAACAAGAAAAAAATTCAAATAAGAATCTTAAAGAGATATAAAGGTAACAAATGAGAGTTACCTAACTCCTATAGCCAATGCGAAGTGGGATTTGCAATTTGCGATATGCGAAATGCGATGTGCGAATTGCGAATTGCGAAGTGCGATTGGCCAAAGGTGAAAAGTGAAGTACGAAATGCGATGTGCGATTTGCGAACTGCGATTTGCAAAAATATTTTAACATTCATCATAACATTCATTACATTGCGATTTGCATCATTAAAAATACCTTATCATGTTTTATGTGTCTAGTAATCTTTATCATGTCCATTCCATTGTATTGCATGAACATGAAAAAAAGGGGCATCTTTAGATACTCAGAATTTTGTTTTCCTGTTACTAACTATGTAGGAGGACAAAAGCATCTTTTTCACACTCCAGAGATAACCCTAGAGGACCACAACATCAATCCCAACCCCAGAGATAACCCCGAGAGGTCAAGCTAACCTCAGAGATAACCCTGAGGATATTTAGAGTCAACAACATGACAATCTCAGAGATAACCCTGGGAAAAGACTGCTACAACTAGGGCTGAGCAAATAACCAAATTAAAATCGAAACCGCACCAAAAATCGCACGAACCGCACTAACAGTTTCGGCGTATGTGGCGGTTTTAGGTGGGTTGAATAACCAAATTTACGGTTCCGATTTGGTTACTAGCCAAAATCGTACGCATTAAACCGAAACCACACCATGTGTGTATATGTATGTATTATCTCTAGTAAATTCTAAAGTTACTTTTCACTTGAACACGCTTAGAGAAAACCTCAGTCTTGCATTGTCATTTTTTCACCAATTAAAAGAAGATGGTTAGAGGTTATAGAGTCAAAAATTAAGCATTTGGGTTTTAGAATTTCGAATTTGTTTGATGCGTTATTGGAGGGGCTTATAACTGAGGGGCCAAATTCATTAGTTCGAGCACTTGATGCATTGGTTAAGGTCAATGCTATAATAGTAATAGTCTAATAGATTATTTTTTAAATTAAGTATAGTTAGGATTATATTCTATAAGTCCTCCCTACAATATATAAAATAGAATTTTATTCTATCTCCAGTATATACTTTTAATTTTTGGTGAACTAGATAAACCTTTTTGTTTGTTATCGAATATATGGTCTCCGTTATTTTATATAGCATATGTTTTAGTTTTAAAGCATAATTCATTTTTATAAACTAAAACTATTTTATGTGTCTCACTGTTCTATGATTTGATGGTGAATTTGACATTTTTGGCAGAATGAACTTTGGTTCTATGCTTGATATAATTCTCATTGCCGACTCTGTCACTAAGTTAATTGCTCGATGTAAGTTCTATGTTAAATTTTATTGAAGGCTTAGATTTTTTTATTATTTTAATTGGTTTTAGAACCGAAACTGCACCAATTAAAACCGCACCGCACACTTTAAAATCGCACCGCACCGCACCATTCACAAGCGGTTTCGTGTGCAATTTTGAATTTTTCAAACCGCACCTAAGCGGTTTCGGGTGTGGTTTGGACTTCAAACCGCACCATGCTCACCTCTAGCTATAACTGTGCCAAAGTCAGAAACAACCCCGGGAGGGGCAAAATAGTCATTTTGCCAACTTAAACTCAAATCAAATCAACTCATTTCAACTCAAAATTCCTCAAAAGAAGTCCCACAAGAACCATATCTTAATTTCTGAGTGCAAACTACGCAAAATAGCTCAACGGACTGCCTGACGAAGACCTAAAAATGCTATTTCGGTCATGGACTCATCTTGTCAGATTCAAAAAAGGGCAAATTTTATGTCATTGCGTAGCTCTCGGAAAGAGCTTTCCGGAATGGTATGGCACACTTCCATCGGACTCCCGAAATGAAAGTTATGAAGGTTTGAGCGAACATCGCGTTGTCCAAGTGCACGTACTTCGAGATGGCGGGACCCACATGGCCCAGGGCACCCCGGGCAGCCGTAGGTAGACCCGCGGCTGCTACAAGTAGACCTGCGGCTCGCCCCCTCTATAAAAATGTGCAAACAAAATGAGCAAATATGCAGATTTCTACAGTAACATGTCAACTGTGCAACTAAAGAAAGCTAAAATTTTTTGCAACTGTGCTAGCAAATGCCAATTTGAGGTGCCTTAATTAAGTAGGTGCCCTAATTTAAGCTAAAAATTTCATATCGTTGCCATCAAAATTCATATCGCTCAAGAGTAAAACATGAGAATCTTGAATAAAATTGAATAACCCGCTTCATAAAATGGAATAATTAAACAAACCTGGGGGGGCAGCAGAGGAATCGGGAGGTGACGATACGGATGTTGTCGACGGCCATGACCGACCTCTCCCTCCTCCGACGGAAGTGCTCTCTCTATTCATTTTCCCAAATTTTACCAAATTCTAGAGAGAAGATAGGGAAGAAAAGATTTGGGCGGGATAGTATGTAAGGGAGAGAATAAAAGATTAGGGAGGGTTTTGCCAAATTCCAGAGAGAAGATAGAGAAAAAAAGATTTGGGCGGGATAGTATGTAAGGGAGAGAAGAAAAGATTAGGGAGGGTTAGCGTGTAGGTGAAGGGTGAGTTTGGGCGGGATTTTTTTTAGCCTAAGATGGAATGAGCCATTAGATTAAGTGAGATAAAATTGAGCCATTGTTGTGGTTTCTCAAATGATAAAATTTGAATTGGGTTGTGTTTTATTATTAGATATATATATATATATATATATATATATATATATATATATTATGCATGTACATATATATTTATAATTATTATTTTAATTGTTAATTAACATATATATTTTGATTTTTTAAAGATTAACTTATGAGATTTAAAGTTAAAATCTTATTTTAATTTTGCAAGCAACCATTAATATATAATTAACAATATTTTAAAGCTAACGTGTACTATACTAAAATAATTATGATTCTTATTGATTTAAATTTAATTTTTTTACAAGTAACATTTAAATTGAAGAATTGAAATCGTAACCCACGGAAACAAATCCTTGTAGAAATTGAAGAATCGAGGCAACAAGCAAAAGAACTGAAGAGTCAAACTCAACGCAACGGATCTGAAGATTAAAACCCCAAAAAATCAGGTAATTTGTTTCTAAAATCCTAATTTATCACCGAAAAACCTAATCTTACCTCTATGAATCTTCTTTTTGTTGCTTCGGTGTGTATTATTGAGTGACTCTTAAATCATGAGTCTCGTAGTGTAAATTGAAGAAATTTTTGGTGAATGTTCAGGTTGAGACTTATTTATTTCTCTTCTCCCCGTGTCTTTCTTTGTTTTATTTTTTGTTGATTTCAATCCGTTTATTACTTCGTCTCGAACCAGTACCCTGATTGGTTGATTGGTTATTGTGTTTTGACTTGTTTTCCCTTTTCCCCAAATATCAGTATAGGTATTAAACGTTAGATGTAGATATATATAAATTTGATTATTAGTGGGTTGGATGTATGATTTGTCAATATATATCTGCATGGGTTTGAATTTAATAATATATTACAATTTCCCGTCATGCATAAAGTTCTTTTATGTTAATTTATTCTTCAAAAGGTACTAAAAATTTTGCTGTTGTGGCATGATTTGGAAACTTTATCTGATATAAGTGATATTATAGTTTTCATTCTAGAGTTAGTTGTGTTTATGAACTAGAAATATTCATGAACTTTTGAGGTTTTAGCCATTTTGTTTGAATACCAATTGGATCAAGGGTTGTTAGTGGTGTTCTTTTTGTTTTTTTTATTAGTACTATGTTTCCTCATAGTGGAGGACAGATCTTTAACCTCGCTACCATAAAAAAACAAAGTCACTAGTAATCGAATATTTGGGGTCCACTCAATTTGGGAACTCATAACCAGTATTTAAATAGTTATGATTTGGAAACAACCAAGCGGTTATATAATAATTTTCATCTTTTGTATGTATATGTTACATAGGCTGATGACTGCTTCAAATTTGCTGTTTAATACTCCATTTGTTCCAAATTATAAGATTATTATTGAATTTTAAAAGTCAATTTGATATATTTTCAAACTCACTTGAGATGATTCATTAAAAATTATCAAAAAATAAACTTTACAATTAGTAATACGTTTGAGATAGTTTACTATATTAATCATTGTATCAAATAAAATTAAAAGAATTCATGTCAATTTTGGATTTAAAAATGTCTTTAGTTAACTTTAAAAAGTCAATAATGATTTTATATTTGGAACGGAGGGAGTATTATATACATATAAATATAAGAATCTAATAAGTTGTGGCCCTTCTGAAGTACTCAGCTTGAATATTGAGTAGATGTAATTATTGCATGGGTTTTAGGATTACAAAAAAGAATTTTACAATCCCCTTAGGAATGAAAGTAAAACTATAAAAGGAAAAAGATTTAACAATTTTCTGGCAATTGCGTTACTGCCAGATGATTGGATTTTGAGTCAGTTTATGATTGACCAGCTATATAGGTTTGCCCAAGGGGACTAGAACTATAGTAGGAGAATCTTGAGCACCCTGCACAATAGCTCCAATAAGTGCTACATATTTTTTTATGTTGCAGATATGCTCTAGCAGAATCTTTGCTAGGCATTTAGGTCAAGAGAGACAAGTTTCCATGTCTGTCCATTTGCTCATTTTCATACCAATTATTTTATAATGCTCGAATTTCTATTGAAAGTGATACTAGTTTTCGGTTGACCTGCCTCGGCCTCTGCTTTCTTGTTCATCTTTAAAATATTCATTTTTAGTATTGGGGCAGCAGAAGAGTAATATGGATTTTCCCCCTAAACTAGAAGGATGGGTAAAGCTTAAAAAGGCATAAGAAAACTTGCTTGAAGAGATATGCTCTACCACTTGTATGTTGCTGGACTATGATATTCAATTTTCTATCCTCCGACGTTGTTAAGATGTCTGCAACCCCCATTGATGTGAGTGGCGTTTTTCATGTCCCCAACTCAAAAGCATGGATATGAGTGTGTCATATGGGATACGAAGATTCGCCAAATCTCAAAATATGGGGATTTGGGTGCGGGGGATTCAACATATATTTTATTATTAAATATTTAAATAATTATGTATCTAGTTGTATATATATATATATATATAGGGAATGATAATATGTATTTGCTATGGATTTTTATAGGACATATACCATCTATACAATTGAAAATAAGATGGAACGGCTAGGATTAGAAACTCAAAATCAACGTCCACTATTAATAGTAGCGGACGCTAATCAGAATAAGAATTTGACTTTACCAATAAATGTTTAGGGTTTATTAACAATGGATAAGGTTAATAAACCCTAAACACTAAACTTTAGTTAATAAACACTAGTTAATAAACTTTAAACCCTAGTTAATAAACCCTAAACATTTATTGGTAAAGCCAAGCGCTTATTTTGATTAGCGTCCGCTACTATTAGTAGCGGATGGTATGTGTTTTTTTTACTGTCTACTACTATTAGTAGCAGACGTCGATTTGTAATGATATAGATGATGTATGCCCTCTAAGGATCTATTGCAAATACATAGGTCATTACCCTATACAAATATATACATACAAGACATTACTCTTAAAGAGTAATAACCCTTAAAGAGCATGACTATATAAGGGCTCCGTGTTTTTCTTGTCTTCACATTCTCTCTCCTCGCTCGGAACGAGTTCTGTGTGTTTCGACTGAGCAACTTGTTCCTTCTCCAACTTTTCATTCCCATCTGAAGAAAACTTTCTCCAAATCTTCAATCGAGGTTGAAATCTTCAGAGTAATCGAGCCCTATAATCTTCAGAAGAGAGAGCCCTATAATTGAAGCGAGGAGAAATCTCGACGTGCCCTAGAATCGGAATCTCGATCTCTTTCATCTCATCAGTTCGATTCGGTAACGGCTTGCAATTTAACCTTTTTTATTGTTCAAACATCTTTCAGATTTTTGGAATTTCAATTTGTTACAGAAGAACAACCTTCGCTGAGTGTTCCACCTGTACCAGGTAAGAGCACTTTCCTATTCTCCCCTAATTTCATTAACTTATAGAGTCATAGTTTAGACAATCACTCAATTGCCCCAAGATGCAGTTCATTGGAGTTACTAGTTTTTGACATATCAATTAACAAATATTTTAGAACTTCATTAAGAGATCAAGGGAATGTTCAGTTTATTATTGTAAAAAATTGATTTTTCATGAAACAGAAACCTTTTCTAGAGTACTAGTCTTTTCGCCCCTAAATTGGCTTCAATTGCCTTTGCACCCTAAGATACAAAGTTATTTAACTAGAAGAGGCATCTTCCTGAGTTTATCTGCCCTATTCAGTATCTTCGTTGTGAAACACACACCATATCCATATCCATATCTATATCGTCAGATAATCCTAAAAATTTGACTTCTACCTGACAATAGAAATGTTGGTGTGCTAAGCAAACCAAATCTCGTATTGAAGCAAACAAAAATTTGACTTCTACCTGCCAATATTTTGACTTCTACCTTTTCGTACTTTTCGTACTTATTATAGAAGTAACTAACCAATGTTTACTCTGCATGTTCTAAAAATTGTAGTGTTAGCAAAGCATGATGTCTTAAATATCTAGATCAGTAATTGTTTATTCTAGTATCAGTTACAACAATAACACAAGTTCAAGTAAATCCCAGCAATATAGCTATTATCTCAATAATTCTTTTAATTGGTAATTTCACAGGTTCAAGTAAATTTCTGTTTATCCAGGTGTAAATATAATGGATGACATAGACCATGAAATAGGGGGTTGCGGGAATAATGTAGAAATGAATTTGGATATAGGAAGGGATGGAGATGACTCGATTGGAGAGGGGTTGAATGTGAACAATACTAATACTGTTGTCTACTATCCTCAAGTAGCTGATGAGTTTACACCTAAGCTTGGTCAAGAATTTCAAACATTAGATGATATTCACACTTTTTACAATACATATGCAATGCATGTTGGTTTTAGTGTTGGAAAGTTTAATGAGAAAAAAAGGTTGGGTAACGATGAGATTGGTAGGAAAGAGTATGTGTGTTCTAAGTAATGAAAGGGCAAACTATTAGCCGATGTGGTTGTAAAAAGAAAACGTGGGTCTACAAAAGAATGTTGTAGTGCAAGAATTCTAGTGGTAAAAAGAAATGACTTGTACGTAATTACTAAAATTGAGGAGGGTTATTGTCACCCATTGTCAACTCCACATAAGAGACATCTTTTACAATCACACCGTAATGTGTCAATTGCCCAAAAATCTTTGAGTCAGCAACTTGGCACGGTGAATATACCACAATACCAACAATATAATTTTCTTGCAGTGCAGGCGGTTGGGTTTGAAAATATTGGTTGCACGCAACGAGATTTGTATAACTTTGAAAGAGACGAGCGCAATGACTTGAAGAGACATGATGGGGATATGTTGAATGAGTACTTGCAGTTAGAACAACAGAAGAATCCTTCATTCACTTTCACAATTGACACAGACGATGAAAAAAGGATCACTCGTTGTTTTTGGGCCGATGCAACTTCTAGACGGGCTTATAGATTTTACGGTGATATTGTCATTTTTGATACCAAATACAATACTAATCGTTACGAAATGATATTTGCACCACTAATGGGGGTTAATAATCATGGTCAAACTATTGTATTTGGTTGTGCTTTCTTAAGTGATGAGACCATAGCTAGTTTTGCCTGGCTTTTCAAGAATTTTTTGGAAGCAATGTCAGGTGATGCACCTGAGATGATTATCACCGATCAGGATCCGGCTATGACAAATGTCATTTCACAGATTCTTCCTAATACATTTTATAGGTATTGTAGTTGGCACATATTGACCAAATTTTCAGAGAAGATTGACTCGGTAAAATACAGTGCTTATTATAAAGAGTTTTCAGATTGCATTTGGAATTCAGAGACTGGAAAATTGACTCTACTTGGGTAGTGGTTGAATTATAATAAATGGCTACAATCAATGTATGACATCTGTTGTAGATGGGTACCCGCATATGTGAATCATATTTTCTCAGCCGACATGTCAAGTAGCCAACGAGCTGAGAGTTGTCATGCATTTTTTATAAAATTTGTTTCTAAAAGGAATTCTTTAGTGGATTTTATGATTCAATTTGGTCGGGGCCTTCAGCATCAACGACATGCAGCAGCATCAACGACATGCAGTGGTTTCGGATAACAAAGATTTGGTGAAGGCCCCGACCAACTCCAAATGTATGTCGTTTGATGCTTGATGTCGTTGATGTTGAAGGCCCCGACCAATTGAACCATAAAATCCACTAAAGAATTCCTTTTAGAAACAAATTTTTTAAAAAATGCATGACAACTCTCAGCTCGTTGGCTACTTGACATGTCGGCTGAGAAAACATGATTCACATGTACGGGTACCTATCTACAACAGATGTCATACATTGATTGTAGCCATTTATTATCATTCAACCCACTTTTCTCCATCAATGCTACCCAAGTATAGTCAAAATTTTTCACAGTCTCCGAATTCCAAATGCAATCTAAAAACTCTTTATAATAAGCATTGTATTTTACCGAGTCAATCTTCTTTGAAAATTTGGTCAATATGTGCCAACTACAATACCTATAAAATGTATTAGGAAGAATATGTGAAATGGCATTTGTCATAGCCGGATCCTGATCGGTGATAATCATCTCAGGTGCATCACCTGGCATTGCTTCCAAAAAACCCTTGAAAAGCCTGGCAAAACTAGCTATGGTCTCATCACTTAAGAAAGCACAACCAAATACAATAGTTTGACCATGATTATTAACCCCCATTAGTGGTACAAATATCATTTCGTAACGATTAGTATTGTATGTGGTATCAAAAATGACAATATTATCGTAAAATCTATAAGCCCGTCTAGAAGTTGGATCGGCCCAAAAACGAGTGATCATTTTTTCATTGTCTGTGTCAATTGTGAAAGTGAATGAAGGATTCTTTTGTTGTTCTAACTGTAAGTACTCATTCAACATATCCCCATCATGTCCCTTCAAGTCATTGCGCTTGTCTCTTTCAAAGTTATACAAATCTCGTTGCGTGCAACCAATATTTTCAAACCCACCCGCCTGCACTGCAAGAAAATTGTATTGTTGGTATATTCACCGTGCCAAGTTGCTGACTCAAAGATTTTTGGGCAATTGACACATTACGGTGCGATCGTAAAAGATGCCTCTTATGTGGGGTTGACAATGGGTGACAATGACCCTCCTCAATTTTAGTAATTACGTACAAGTCATTTCTTTTTACCACTAGAATTCTTGCATTACAACCTTCTTTTGTAGATTCACGTTTTCTTTTTACAACCACATCGGCTAATAGTTTGCCCTTTCCTTGCTTAGAACACACATACTCCTTCCTACAAATCTCATCGCTACCCGACCTTTTTTTTCTCATTAAACTTTCCGACACTAAAACCAGCATGCATTGCATATGTATTGTAAAAAGTGTGAATACATCTAATGTTTGAAATTCTTGACCAAGCTTAGGCGTAAACTCATCAGTTACTTGAGGATAGTAGACAACAGTATTAGTATTGTTCACATTCAGCCCCTCTCCAATCGAGTCATCCCCATCCATTTCTATTTCCAAATTCATTTCTACATTATCCCCGCAACTCTTTATTTCATGGTTCATGTCATCCATTATATTTACATCTGGACAAACAGAAATTTACTTGAACCTGTGAAATCACCAATTAAAAGAATTATTGAGATAATAGCTATATTGCTGGGATTTACTTGAACTTGTGTTATTGTTGTAAACGATACTAGAATAAACAATTACTGATCTAGATATTTAAGACATCATGCTTTGCTAACACTACAATTTTTAGAACATGCAAGAGTAAGTAAACCTTGGTTAGTTATAGAAGTCAAATTTATATTGGCAAGTAGAAGTCAAATTTTTGTTTGATTCAATACGAGATTTTGTTTGCTTAGCACACCAACATTTCTATTGGCAGGTAGAAGTCAAATTTTTGGGATTATCTGACGATATGGTGTGTGTTTCACAACGAAGATACTGAATACGGCAGATAAACTCAGGAAGATGCTCTTCTAGTTAAATAACTTTGTATCTTAGGGTGCAAAGGCAATTGAAGCCAATTTAGGGGCGAAAAGACTAGTACTCTATAAAAGGTTTCTGCTTCTTGAAAAATCAATTTTTTACAATAATAAACTGAACATTCCCTTGATCTCTTAATGAAGTTCTAATATATTTGTTAACTGATATGTCAAAAACTAGTAACTCCAGTGAGCCACATCTTGGGGCAATTGAGTGATTGTCTAAACTATGACTCTATAAGTTAATGAAATTAGGGGAGAATAGGAAAGTGCTCTTACTTGGTACAGGTAGTAGTGATCATTCGGTTATAACCGAACCGAATAGGCTATTCGGTTATAACCGAATTATCAACAATTCTACTATTCAAAATACTAACTGAAATTTGAAACTAACCGAATTACTGAATTGGATATTCGGGTAATAACCGAACTTGTGCTCTTTTTAAAATTAAGAATACAGCAACAGATTACAAAGTAACTTAAGTACTTAACAGCAACATCCAACATGCCAACATAAAGTTTATGACACAGCAGCAACAAGCCAAAAAATACAGCAGCAAATTAACTGTTAACTGTCCAACAGCAAATTAACTGTTAACTGTCCAACATAAAGTTTAAAAATACAGCATCATGAGATATCCCAGCAAATTAAACCAACAAGCAACATCATGAGATCCCAGCAACAATAATAATAAAGGCAGTCTTGTAAATGACAATAATAATAAAGGCAGCCTTGTAAATATTAGTACATCAAGATAAAAGAAGGTTGAATAATGTTCCCCAATACATCACAAGTTTAGCTTTGGTCAGAGTCAGCGCCCTTGTCCGAAAGCTCGAGGGATACCGGGCAATGATCACTCCCATAGAAACCTGCATATCATTTAATAAGTTCAAGTTCAGAATATATATATATATATATATATATATATATATATATATCATATATTAATTAAAATGTGAAGGAGTGCAGAACACCATTTGTCCATTCACAACCTGCTACTACTACTATCCACAAATCATCAAATAATGACGGGCACAATATAATCTGATAAAAATTTAGTAAGGAAGAATATCAACTTCATTTTTTAACGTCCTATAATGACCATCTACATACCAAAAGAATAATTAATTTCAAATATACGAGAAAACAGAATGGATTTTCTTCTTCTATAGCATGGATGTTTCAATATGGATGCCCAAAATGCAACACACAAGGATATAGCTAAAAATAAAACCTATCATGTGTCTAAGTGGAAGGACCAAATGGTCAAGGAATCCCATAAATGCCTTGCCAGAAATATCATACCATGATGCAACTGTTACAACACTCGACAATGCCTTCTGTAAAGCTTTTAACTAGTTATGCAAAAAGAAAATTAGTTGAATTTTCAGTTTTTCTTTTTAACTATGTTCTTGGATGTAATATTCAATTTCTTTAATACTCCATATAGTAATCAAATAAATCTTACCCTGTAACTCAATCCCCTGACCATGCATCTCACATGCAACAATCTTGTTTTTGAGTTTCTCTGAAACAATAAAATAATCTATCCTCATCCTTTTTCCACGATACCTTCAAGAAGACGTCCATTTCAAACATCACTTGAAGTTTATAAAAGTAACATTATTAGAAAAAAGAGATGATTACCAAATCAATTCTACATTACTGAATGCAAGTTTAATAGTCATTCTCAGTAAGCCAAAAGATATAGGATATACTATCTATTCCCTAGTTATGAAACCACTAAACTTCAATCATTACTTACTTTCCCACAGGATTGTCTTTATCCTCGTGTAGAGATCTATAGGCATCTATAAGCTTTCCCCTTCATCAGAAGCCACAGAAATAGTGCAGTCAACTAATAGACCAAAAACAATAGTGCAATCAACTAATAGACCAAAAACAATAGTGCAATCAACTATTGGTTAGTGTGTTCTTCCCAGGAAACAAGTCTTGCCTTGCTAATAGATTTTCAGAGAGACTGAAGCAAGAAACTGGTTTTAGAAAGTTTCATAAATTTGACATTACAGCTGATGAAGGAGACAAATTATAAGATGAGTTCAACCAAATAACCTTAAGCACAGTGCTTAAAACATCTACCATTGAAAAGAAAATAACAAAAATATAAATTGTATTATTGACAAACTTAGTGTTCTAAAAATCCCCAAAACAAATTACCTATAACAAGTGAAATTTGAAAAAGAAAAAACTCAAGTGTACTTGTTGATTCAAAAGTGCAGATCCAAACTTATGAAAAATTCAGCAATAAAGTTTTAGAAAATCATATGAAAATTCTAAACAAACAATTAGAAAATATATAGTACACATGCAGCAATAAAGATGTCACAACTTAAATTGTCAAATATCCTACATAACTAACATAAGGTTTAGAGAGTAAGAACAAAAGGAGCTGCATCCCTTCTAGGACCTGCTACAAGTGGACCTTCTAGGACCTTCAAATTAGATTAACGAATCAAATTAGGTATTTTGATTCTTCTTCATGCCAAATAATGCGATACAAGTGGATTCTGAATATATACTACTACTATAGCTATTCCAAAATCAGTAAATAAAGATTTTTTAGCAACAGAACTCTAAAAGAGGGAGGAAGTCGAGAACATAACAAGTTCTTAGAGACTTAGAGTTAGATAGACAGTGAGACGGCGAGAGTCGCGAGACAGACAGTGAGAGCCGAGAGGCGGAGGCCGCGCCGGAGATTGAGACGGGGAGAGGTAGAGGTCGCATCGGAGATTTGAGACTGTCGAGTAGTTGACAGTCGAGACTCGAGAGTTGAGAGGCAAGAGGGCAAGAGGCTTAGGAGTGAGGAATCGAGATCTCAGATCTGGCCTCTGGGAGCGGGCCAAGGCAAAATGGGAGAAAATAAAACATACTGATAGTGATAGAGTTGAGTGATAGACTGATAGTTATAGATAATATTATAATTTTTTTTTTAAGTATTAAAGTTCGGTTATTCGGGTATCCGAATAACCTGTTTTTGAAAAACCGGAATTGAAACCGAATACCGAGTAATAATTTGGATATAACCGAAATTATAAAAAAAATCGAAAAACCGAAATAATTCGGTTCGGTAATTCGATTTTATCTGTTTTTGCTCACTCGTAGGTATAGGTGCAACAGTCAGTGAAAGGTTGTTCTTCTGTAACAAATTGAAATCCCAAAAATCTTGAAGATGTTTGAACAATAGAAAAGGTTAAATCGCAAGCCCTTACCGAATCGAACTGATGAGATGAAGGAGATTGAGATTCCGATTCTAGGGCACGTCGAGATTTCTCCTCGCTTTGATTATAGGGCTCTCTTTTCTGAAGATTATAGGCCTCGATTGCTCTGAAGATTTCGACCTCGATTGAAGATTTGGAGAAAGTTTTCTGCATATGGGAATGAAAAGTTGGAGAAGGAACAAGTTACTTAGTCGAAACACACATAATTCGTTCCGAGCGAGGAGAGAGAATGTGAAGACAAGAAAAACACAGAGCCCTTATATAGTCATGCTTTAAGGGATATTACTCTTTAAGAGTAATGTCCTTGAACGGGCTTGTATATATATATATATATATATATATATATATATATATATATATATATATATATATATATATATATATATGGGAAAAGGGAGTGCGAGTCCTGCACCTAGTATGACATAGTTTTGATTGACAAATTGGTGAAATGTCAAAACAACTATTAATGAAAATGGTGAAATGCCAAAATCACTATTAATAAAATCTCTTAAAATAATAGGACACACACAAGCTTGTGTGTGTCTAAGGCACGTGCTCCTTTTAGACTGCGTGTGTATACATATATGTGTGTGTGTGTGTGTTTGATAAAACATTCAACTAAGTAGTAGAATAGAAAAACAAAAAATCCAACAAATGAAGTTACAAATATAATCATAAATAAGTCAACACAAAAACCCCAAAAGTCCCCGAGAATTGGAGTATCCCGTGCTGGGATACGCCAGTTCGTTCTTCTTAGGTCCCCAACCTTTCTGTAGTTAGAAATTGATACTGTAGAAACTTTTGCATACTCATTTAGATAATGAGGGAACGGAAGAAAGGGGCTTCTCTTTCCTTCCTTGCGTTATTTGCACAAGTAAAGATGTAAATGAATTATAAATTAGATGTGCATGAAGTAATTAAAAATAGTCAACGGATCCTTTTTATGAAAGAAAAAATAACTACATTTGCACATTATTTTTCATTGAACTTGTTTATTCTAATAGTTTTGTTATTGTAATTTGAGTCGGTGGCAACTCTTGTTAGTTGTTACCTGTACCATCTATTAGTTCTTTAAAGTGGATCAGTTGAGGAGATAGCTTATAAAATTTTGGAAGCAATATCTTCGTAGTTGTTATCTTATCTAGTCAATTTATTTGACATCATGGTTTCTTGATTATTAATACCAACTATTTTTTCCACATGAATGAATTTTCAGTTTCTCTGAACAACAATTATGGATCGTGAGGTTAATGCCTCTGAGCTTGGACGGAATGAATCTTTTGGTCAGGTAAGCAGTGCAAATTCTTCTATGAGGAGACGATCTTCAGGTTTATCGGTTCTGGGGGGCCCTCATCTAGATTATGACACAGAAAGTGAGTCTGTTTCAGAGGCAGGTGATATTGGCGATCGAGCACTTCCCAGCAATCGGTACAGTGGGAGTGGCAGGATTCGTTTCTCTGTTGACAATGTCTCAGATAACAGTTTTGTGGTTCCCATCCAAGAGGATACCCATGATTTAACTGCTTCAAATACTATATCTGTGTCGCCGTTACCATTGCAAATTCTATCTCCTCTTCCCACTGATGCAATGGTACACCCTGGAGAAAGAAAGGAAGTGAGTCTTCATTCAAACTTTCATTGTTATCATTGTTGATGGAAGTTTGTTGGAAACATAATTTTACTGATAACCGATCATTTCTATCAATCAAATGTGTTTAACTGACTTGTTTTACAGGAAACTAAACTGGAGATGCCATGGTTATTGGAGTATATTTCATGCTTAATTCATCTTGCTGTATGTGGAATTCTTGGGGTAATATATTAAACCTTTATATTTGTTGAAGATATTAAACCTTTCTCATTATTAATAAAACCTTCTTAATCTATCCTTTTGAAATAAAATTCTTCGACTTGTAATATTATAGTTGGTCATGTTATAAATGGCAAAATGATTTGAAGTGGTTCTCTCTGTTACGTAACTTGCATCCTGCGAAATTCTTTCATTTTTGCAGCTGTTGTCTGTTATTAGCTTTTATGTCCTTAAAAACATCCTAGGCAAAGAGTGCAACTCAAATCCTTTATAAAAAAGTAGCTGCCTCTTCTCTTGTCAATTCTGATTGTTATTATTCTTGGTGTTTTGATGATGCTGGAATCAAGTTTCATTGTTCTGGCAATTGAGGGGAGTGGTTAAGTAGCATCTTGAAATCAATGTGAGAGACTGACCTTATGTAATATCTGTAGGTTTTAACAAGGTATCTACTGCAGAAATTGTTTGGCCCTGGAGCTGTTGGTGCCACAAGTGACAAAAGCTATATGTACCTTGACCTTCCATCTAATATGGTTTCTCTCTCTCTCTCTCTCTCTCAGACACACACACACACACACACACACAAACACTGACTGCTGTGGTGCTACCACATCAATCAGACCACTTCTGTAATTAATAGCCAATGTGGAGAAAACATTATAAATTTCATCTGTAGGGCATTACACCATACAGCGTGCTCAAGCACAGATGCAATATAAAAATGTGGTTTGTACAAGACTTCATATTTAATATCTACAACTTGCCCCAACATTGCTGTTGATAAGTAAAAGATAGAATACTTCTGTGAATACATTTCCTGAAAACTTTATTTCGGAGTTCATTTTAGAGGAAGAGGCTGTGGCTTTTTTAGTTTTGCAAATGCATTTTCCCACTAATGTTTGGTCTTTTTGCAACTTGTTGTGTAGGCTGGTGACTTGGTTTAGGTACCTGCCTACATGACCAAAAGTTGCTCAATATTTTTTTAATGTACTTTTGAACTTGACTTTTCAGCTTCCTATCAATTCCAATATTTTAGTTTGATTAGGTTAAACTATTATTCAATATTTGGTGGTAGTGATTCACACTTATTCACATTCTTCAAGGTTGGTTCATTCTTGATGGGTTGGTTGGGCGTAGTTTTTAAAAGTGACATATCCAAAGTTTCAGATCAGTTAGCCATTGGATTGACGACTGGTTACTTGGGAAGCCTAACAACATTCAGTGGTTGGAATCAGAAAATGCTTGACCTCAGTGTTGAAGGCCAATGGGTTTTTGCTGTTCTTGGCAATATTATAGGTAATCTAATATTTTTGCAGTAATTCTCCAGGTAAAGGCAGGGGCGGAAACCAGAAATTCACATTGGGAGGGTCCAAAAAATTATGAAAATTATGATATTAATATAATAATTAATTATGCTTGAGAAAGTACAAAAAATAATGTGTATGTGCGTGCGTGTGTGTGTATATATGTGTATGTGTTGCTAGTCTTAGATAAGCTTATCTAGCCCAATTAATAAAACTACTTAATAAAACGACGTAGTTTTATTAAGTTTAAGTGAATCAGTTTATATTCTTTATTATTATTATTTCTTTAAAACCCTTTCGACACTACAATTCTTTCCTTCGAACAACTTCTTCTTCCCTTCGGACGTTCACCATCCCGCTCTTTGGATCGCCTCTCTTGTGTAATTGTACTCCTTGTATAATGCATTTGATGAAAACTCATTTGGGGCTTGGGATTAAAGTTGGTATACTATGAGAACAAAATCCCACTTAGATACTCCAACAAACGATTCATAAAAAAAGGAAAAAAGTTCAAATTTGCTTCACCATAAAAAAATAAATAATAAAAAAAACTTATTCCGTTCCACAAAAAGAATTCCATTTATTCTTTTTCCTAATTAATTTGCAAAATCTTAAAATATAAAATTTATGTGAATCTAATTGATTTTGATTAATTGTAAACTACTTTAATAGTACGACCAAGTAAAAAAAATTATTTTAAATAGTTCTAGGGTCAATATAAAATAGGACTATTTTTGTAAAAGGGAAGGAGTAATAAAATAATGAAATTGAGTTCATTCGGATATAGCAGTAAGAAGCAATTTGGATATATGAAGTCTTAGATTTAGCTAATAAGAGAGAATTGAGTTAAGTATATTTAGGAACGGGAATAAAGATAGTAGAACAATATGCAAGTCTACCAATAATGAGGTTTTATATACGGCTGTAAACTTAAAATGAAAATGGAGTAGAAGGATTAAGTGAATGTCAAAAGGTAAGAAGTTGTGTGAAGAGTGGAATTGTAGTGCCAATCAGTTAGGGATGGAAGGGGTTTTAAAAAAAATAATAATAAAGAAAATAAATTAATTCACTTAAACTTAATAATACTACGTTGTTTTGTCAAGTGACCTTCGATAAGCTTATCTAAGGCTAGCCTTAGAATGGATATTCCCTTATGTGAATGACAAACAACTAAAGAATTTGATTAAGTATTAAAAATATTTGTAAATTATATTTTGGAATGAATTCACCATAGTATTATGTTTATATACATGTTTATATAAATTATAGAAGAATTTTTGTGGGTTTCAAGTTACATTTTAAGAAAAGATTAGGGACAATAGCGAAAATATTAAAAAATCGGGTGGGGCCATGGCCTCCCCGGCAATAGTATAGTTCCGCTACTGAGGCAAGGGATAAAGTAAGGTGGCCTGGGGAAAACTAAGAGTTCGTAAATTTGTTTTAAATGGGGTTTTCTCCTTCATGACCCTATTATTGCAAAGATCTACTTGGGTTATTCAATTCAATATAAGATGGCATTCATGACATGTATACTAGTATACTTGCAGGATTATTTCTCGTTGCCTATTCCATAATTTTTGGGATAGAGACTGCAAAGGGATTCAAATGGATGCTCCAAAGATTAACCACAAGTTCCAAATGGGAAAACTTAAGATCTAAATCCAATATGAGAGTGGATAAATTCAGGGGTCATGTGGCGGTTATGGTAGTGCTTATTCTCATACTGGGCTTGTTATGGGGTTTTAGTGGAGCTTTGGAGAAGAGAGAGTTTAACAGTGGCAGTAGTGAAGCTCAGCTGTGGTTGGCTTGCATGGTTGGACCTATTGGTGTGTGGATTAGATGGTACTTAGCAAGGCTCAATGGGCGGGGCCTAGGAAAAAAGGGCTTGTTGAAATGGGTTCCCTTCGGTACGCTGATAGCCAATGTCTCTGCAGCTTGTGTTATGGCAGCTCTTGCAATACTTAAGAAAGCGGTGAGGTTTCCTTTATAGATTTCATCTATATGCTGTAGCCTTTTCATTGCATTCAAATTTTCCTTTTCCTACTCCCTATATCCTTTACCTTCTGTACATAGACATAACGGTATTTAAACTTGTGTCTAAATGTTAAACTAATGAGATACATGAAGACTTGAAGAGTGATAAGGTCTCAAGTTTTCTAGAATCTTAACATGGTGCACCGTACCCGTGACCTATCTGACTATCATGTTTGAGCTTTATTCATTTTCTGCATTTCAATCTGAGTAAATCCTATATTACTCTTTACAAATATTTAGATTATTTTTTATCTTTAAGATTTTGATCGTGTCAGGTGAAAGCGCAGAGTTTTAATACAGTTGCAACAGGAATACAGTTTGGGCTGCTGGGTTGCCTGAGCACAGTTTCGACTTTCATTGCTGAATTCCATGCCATGAGACAGAGCAATCAACCTTGGAGAGCATATGCATATGCCATGACCACAATACTTATATCATTTAGTATGGGTACCTTAATATACTCGGTACCTGTTTGGCTTGAGGGATATGATTAACGTATTATCTTTTAATTCTTCATGCATTTAGCTCGATCAAATTGCCACGATAAAAGTGCCTTTTGTGCATACAAGAGATCTTGTTGCTACTTCAACATGTCATGGGTTTGCCTGGAACAAACAGGTATGACCTTCCATTGTCATTCTAGTTTCAATCCTTTATTTTAGTATATAGGGCAAAATTATCTTTTTATTCTTTTCATATGCCTATTATTCAATCTGGTCATGATTTGTTTTTTGACTGTTTGCAATCACTCCCTTGTACCGAAGTCAGTTTATAATTTTATTGGACTTTTATCAATGTTCTAAAAGGCCCTAGGTGAGAGGCGGGCGGCCGGGGGGTCTAGCGCTAGAGGGCCTAGGCGGGGCCTGAGCGAGGACTGAGTGAGATTTTTTATTTTAAGTCAATTTTAATATTTTATTTTACATTTATTCAAACAAAACAATCTATAATAAAGATAATAAAGGCCTTTGCTTAAAGTTCAAATACATATCCATATTGCCAATATTAAAATTCAAACACAAATATGCAATTGGTCAAAGTTCAAACATATTTTTAACGAATAAGTTTTATTCATAAACAAGATTGCTATTAAATAATAAAATTTAAAATTTTAAGAATTCAATTCAATATTAAAACTTAAGAAACTAAACATAAATTTAAGAATTATATTGAATTAAACTAAATATTACAAATGTATCATCATTTATATAATTTGAAGTTGGTATAAGTTCAAAAAATTACAACTATAATAAAATTATCCATTTTGACTTGATATTGTTTACTTCTTGTTGTGATTTTATATGTTACAACCTGCATTATAAATATGGTAAATTATTAAAAAAATAAATATATCAAGATTTAGTTTGAATAGTTATTAAAATAAAAAAACATCTTCGCCTAGACCCCGTCTAGCCCGTCTAGGCCCCATCTAATTTTATGAAGTGATTTTTTTGCCGCCTTGAGCCTAGGTAAGACGCCAGGGGGGCCAAGCGCCTAGGCGGAGATTTTTAGAACACTGAATTTTATTGTCAGCCACAATTTTAGACATGTATACAAAAGCTTTTTCTATATATTAAAAAATAAAACATAAAAATCTCTATTATATTTTTGAGATTTGACGCTCTTCCTAGATTTTAATAATTTAATTTAATAAAAATATTCAAATGTAATGGATGTATCTTTTATGTGTTTGGCACCAAGTTCAGGTGTTCATATCCTTGAAACATCCTTTCTTTAAGTAGAGTGTGGGTACGCAAATTTGCTATTTGAACACTGGGGACAACCACTATGTGCTTTTTGCAAGGAAAAGATAAAAATAAATCTTATTCCACCCCTTCATCCACTTACTCTCTTACCTTCTTTCAACTCTATTCCTTGCCTCCCCATGTCCACTAGTATCGAGCAAAAAACGGATAAAAACGAATAATCGAACTGAAAATTTTTAACCAAAATTTTTCGGTTGTTTTTTGAATTTTGATTATATTTGATTTTCGGGATTGGTTTTTGGATTTTTAAATTATTTATGGTTTATGTGCTTTTATGTATATATACACATGCACAGAGGTAGATCCAGCATCTTAGGTCAGTGGGGTCAAATTTGAAATAAATAAATTTCCGTAAAAAAATAAAAATAAAATAAAATAAATTACAAAACAAAATAATGTCCAAATATTATTTATATTAGTAACATTTTTCGAGACTTTATTACTTAAAATTGTTGTATAATAGTCTCATTTTTATTAGTTACAAAAATTCACAAGCAATTACAAAAAAACCCGCATGTAATTACAAAAAATTTCATAGCAATTGTTAAATTTGTGTAATTATAAATAAAAAAATATAACATCGAATTTTTTCTAAAGTCGAACTAGTGGGAAGAATTAAGGCAAACCGTTAGACGAGAAACAGATGAGTATTATAGTGAATTTGTGACCAAGATAGTATAGGGTATGATTTTTGAAGAATTTAATACTACCTCCATTCCAAAATTAGAATTACGTTTTGACTTTTTAAAGTCAATTCGTGAAATCTTAAAACTAAAATTGATATAAGTTTGTTCAAGTTTTGGAAACAACAAAGATAATAATTAGTAGTGTTTTATAGTTAGTGTACTATTGTTATATTTGTTGTATTTATCAATTTTACATTTTAGGATTTTGCGAATTGACTTTAAAAAATCAAAATGTATCTCTAATTTTGGAACGGAGATAATATTTTTCAATCTAAATTTTAAATTTTTTATTAAACACCTTACAATTTTACTTTCTTTTTTTTTTTGACCCCTGAAAATTCAGTGGGGTCAATTGACTCCACTGTCCCTAAGCTAGATCCGCCTTTGCACATGTATATGTATATGTTAGGTGTAGGGTAATATGTATGGTGCTGGAGTTGAATGAAATATGGTGCTGATTGTAGGGTAATATGTATGGTGTCGGTTAATTATGAAGTTCTTCTGCCTTTAATATATCAGATTGATATATATATATATATATATATATATATAATTCGAGGATTAATAAACAATCATTATTGATTATGTGTCTAGAACCTGATTTCCAGATTTTCACTCGAGTAGAACTAGATTGTGAAAGGTTAAAACAGAAACCTATCATCTATAAGCCCAGTTCAAGCAGTTTCTCTACACATATTTTTGAGGTTTCCTTCACATACTCAAGTCCTGACTTTTTCTAGTAAAGAACAAATATTTAGAGCAAAATAATGCCAAAAATATAGCTTTTATTTGGAGTGCTTCTTACAGTGTTAATTGTGTTTTCACTAATATCAAAATATTATGTATACACTTGGCTTCAAAGTGTTTGTGCTGCAGAGAGTCAAAACAAGAAACATTTTGCTCATCTTTCAATATTGACAAGTCTTGGTCAAAGGATAATGGAGCAGATTTTTATAAACATCTTATGATTTTGAGGAGATTATTCCAAACTGCATTTGCTGGGAAGTTTGAGTTATTCTCCTACCACTTTAACGAGTTATATTGATAGTCATCTAATATCAATGTATTGCTTGTTGCTAAATAAGGTTGTGTGTCATATGTGTTGGAAGTTAGAACTGTACAAGTATCTAGAGTATTGCATCAATTTGTATTCTTTCCAAAAGGAAATTTAATCTTTAAATACTCATATTTTACAATTGTTATTGACAATAGGTATGGGTCTACAAGAAAACATCCGAAGAGAATTAGACTTGTGTTATTTGATGCTTCTGTTGTGTGCTGCAAAGCCTGCAATCTGCATCAGACTTTTGTTGTGCACTTGAGTTGTGCTGCAATCTGCAATACTGCAATCGGCATGTTGTGGATTAATTAGACTTTGTGTATTGTTACATTTAATCTGCAAGACTGTAACCAGCATGTTATTGTTACTTTGTGTATGGTTGTAATTATTGATTAGAAACTCTTGAAAATTTGAAATGCCTTTTCTTTTTCTTTCTTTGTGAAATCAGAAATATGGTTATTAACCGAATAGTAAATTCGGTTAACAATTTGGATATTGTTAATTTCGGTTTTCGGTTATAATTGAATAAGCTATTCGGCTTGGTTATAACTTAATTGCTCATCCCAAATTGTCCACCTTCCATTACCATCATTCTTCTTCCTATCCATTTTTCTGCATTTCTGTCTGTCTGCTACTGCCAATACAACCAACTTTTTCATGTTGCAATAATTGTCGTTTATGAATATCGTACTTCCTCCGTTTCCAAATTTGATACATTTTTAAACTTCAAATTAACATGAATTCAATTGATTTATGTCATTATAAATTACTTAAAAAGTACTATTAGTTATATAAGATTTATTATTTTGAAAACTTAAATGAATCGTGTTAATTTTGAGTTTGAAAATGTTTTAAATTGACTTTACAAAAGTCAATATTGATGTTATAATTTGGAACAGAGAACTTGAAGGAAAGTGCATATTTCTTATGCAAATTTTATGTGAAATTAGGGAAAATGCATATTGCAGTACAATAAGGTGAACCTAACATGGGATGAAAAAATATTAGTATTGGTGGTGGTAATGAACTATGTGAAATCATGATTATCCAGTCTTTCATTTAGTATTTTGTTGATCAAGTTTGGTTTCATTTAGTACATATTTGGATTCCTTTGTTACTTCTGATTTTTGTTCAACACTTTAATCAGATTAGTCAAATATTGGATTCAATTGCACCAATAACTTTGGTTTTGTGTGAATAGATTGCAAAAGTTGGATTTCATCTCCTCCGTTACGCCTTCCCTTCAATTTCATTAGCTACATTATAAATATTTTTATAGTTATAATTAATATAATTGAAATCAATTAATTTATTTTATTGAATAACATAATTGTTTCAAAAATACAAGCAATCCGATATTTTTTTCAGCAAATAATTTGATGAACATGTGGATCTTTTATCAAAATTTCAATTGATAAAAATTCTGAGTCCTGCTATACATTACGACAATTTTTGGCCGAATTTATGATTGCAACGTATGTGCATAGATGAGATATATAAGAATTAAGAAGTGTCCCATTTTAATTTATTGTATCTAATCGCATACACTTTCACGTTGGTCGCAATCTAATTTCGTCAAATATTTGTCGACATATATATCATTTTAAAAAACAATTAATACTATATTTTTAGCTAAAAATAATTTTAAATGTCAATATTGTTCTTGTATTGAAGTAAGAGATTGTTATTTAGCTAAAAATAATTTTAAATGTCAGTAATATGTATTTTCTGTGTTTTTCAACCAAACACTAATTGAATTTTCACATATAAAGAAGAAAACATTCCTAACATATGGGACTGAAGAAGGTGACACGAAACATTCCATTTCGCTCTCCACTTGCAAAATTCCAACGGCCCTTTTCTAGGGCGACTAGGAATTAGTGACCGGTCTAGTAACCGATAAAATATTACAATTGATATTACTGATAACACTACTATTATTGTACTTAACATATTACAATAGTACTGTTACCAGTAACATTAAGTGCAATATGTTACCGGTCACTATTTTCCTGTCGCCCTATAATTTTTATTACTTGAATTCAACTTTACTCCCGTAGACAAAAAAAAGTCTAGACAGACTGGAAATTTGGACAGGAAAATAGGACATTTTTAAAAATAATTTTTTTTTATTGTGACTCTAAAAAAATATATAGTATTTATTCCAATAGAAATTATACAGTCTAGAATACTATATTTTGTAAAAATTCCTGTTAGAATAAATACTATATATTTTTTGAGAGTCACAATAATTTTTTTATTTTTTTTTGAAGATATGCCATTTTCTTGTCCAAATTTCCGGTCTATATAGAAGGACTCGTAGACAAAACTCATATTTTTACATATATTTTTAATATAAAAAACACAGATTATATTTATTTATAAAAATTATAATCCTAAAGTTGTTAATGTTATCGTTATTATTCCAAGAATAATAATCCTTCCAAAGACGAACAACACACGTATTAATATTCATATCTCAAAAACAAACATAGCCCTATGGAAATAGTGCTGTCCGCCGTTAAATCATAGTTCTCAACTTGAAACATTCAATCTCTCCCTATGTATCTGTCTCTGTCTCCAGACCAACATTAAATAGAAGTCGGATAATTTCCCGGCATTGGTCTGTAAACTTTAATCCGGCGAGAGAAAGATTACTTCCTGGGGAAAATCAAGAGCTTCGATAGGCAAGTCGCGAACAATCTATAATCCCGAGCTTTGTCCGGTGGACTCCCGACACCTTTTTACTGGAATATTTGGACACAAGATCTCCCATCTCGATACAGGTTTGGCCATTTCGCCCCAAAGCTCGTTTTTTTTAAAAAAAAATTAATTTTCCAATGTTCTTCTCTATATGCTTGCAAAGCTCATCTATCAACATTTTTCTTTCTTGCTATTTATCAATCCTCTCTCCCCTGTAACAGTTATGGGGCTAAAGGAATGCAAGAGTAATTTCAACCACAACACAAACGAAATGGGGCAGAGATTATTTATATAAATTTGAAATTGGTACTGGAATTACAAGAAAATGAAATTAGTGTTGAGACTGGACTGGAAATTAACTAAGATATCTAAAATACTAAAAGTAGGAGCAAGTAATTAAGAAAACTAAAACATTTTTGAAATTCGTATGCCTCTCGTTGAACCTAAACTCCTTTTTATTCTTCAAATTCCCACTTTGCTGCCATAATCAAAGCTGCGATGATATCCGGATCCCCTTGATTGTGCCAGGAAATTGAGAATGACTCCCTATCCTAATTAAGACTCCTATGATCAAGTAAGATCCCACTAATTGCCAAGGAAATTGTGAATTATGGGAGTGGCCTAGGGCTGTAGAAATGGTCGTTGCAATGCTTCCCCCCTTTCAAAATCCTTGTCCTCAATGATTGAAGTCCGGAAATTGAGCATGTATTGAAGTTGAATCCTCCCATGTTGCATCTTCAGAAATGGTGTTGGACCATTGCACCAACATTTGAGGAACGGACAATTTCCTTTCTTCACCAATCTTCTGCTCAAAACAGCAACTGGATGGACTAGAGACTGCCCTTCTGGGCCTACAATAGGAAGAACAGTGATTGGAACTTTCTTAACCCCAATTTTCTTCTTCAAGAGAGAGACATGGAAAAAAGGTTGAACCAAAGAACCTTGTGGAAGAGACAGTTTGTAAGCTACTTTACCCACCTTTTCTACCACCTGATATGGGTCAAAATATTTAGAAGAAAGCTTTAAATTCTTTCTCAATGCAACAGAAGATTTTTTGTAGGGTTGCAAACACGGGTACACCCAATCACCAACTTCAAATTCTGCTCAGTCCCGTGAAGGTCAGCATAGTGCTTCTACCTTTGTTGGTCTTGTTAAAGAGATTCTTTTAGTAGCTTGTTCAGTAGGTCCCTTCCTTGGAAGAAGGATGCAATAGCTTCCACATTGGTAATTTCAATGTTTGGGATATTCATTGCCCTGGATTTGGTGCCGTATAGAGCCTTATCAGGCGTCATCTTGATAGACCTATGTAGGGAATTGTTGTACCACCACTCCACAGTAGGCAACAATTTAGTCCAATTATGTGGTCTATGATTGGTCATTGCTCTTAGATAAGACTCCCAACATCTGTTAACCCGTTCAGTTTGACCATCACTCTCAGGATGATAGGCTGAGCAATAATGTAACTGAGTGTCGGCGAGATTAAAAAGTTCATGCCAAAATCCATTAACAAAGAGTTTGACCCTGTCGATCACAATGCTCCTAGGCAACCCACCAAGTTTGTAGACAGTTTCGAAATATATTCCAGACTCCTTAGCTGTAATAGTATAAGAGTGGAATAAAGTGACTGTATTTGGTGAACCAGCCTTCCATCACCCATATGATATCTTTTTCTATTGACTTGGGTAACCCCTCTATAAAATTCATAGAATTTCCTCCCAAATTTGATTAGGAATTGTCAAGGGGTGTAGTAACCCTGAGTAAGGAGCATTTTCAGCCTTGCTTCTTTAACAAATATCACCCGTTTAACATAGCGGCTCACATCGTTCTTCATGTTAGGCCAAACAAAAAATTGTTTAATCTTGTGGTGAGTCGCATCCCTGCCTGAATGTCCTCCTATACCCGTATCATGATGTTTTGCCATAAGTTTATCCCTTAAGCCTCCTGCAGTGTCAATATAGATTTGATTCCCCTTTTTAATCACCCCTTTGTGGTAAGAGTACTGCTTAGGACCTATGCCACCATTTGTGATCCCTTCAATAATCTTATGAGCTTTCAAATCTTCGTTGTAGCTATTAGTGACATCTGTTAACCATGCAGACAGTTGAACTGATATCATTCATAGTTGTACCTTATCGTCATGTACTCTAGAGAGATTATCAACCACCTTATTCTCCACCCTTTGTTTATATTGTATCTCATAGTCCAACCCCATCAACTTGGAAAGCCATTTTTGCTGCAAATGAGTTGTAATTCTCTGATCTAATAGAAATTTAACTCTTTTGATCAGTCTTGAACTCTTGATGATGAAATGTTGCCCATGTAGGTAGGAGTGCCACCTATCCAAAATCATCACTAATGTCAACAACTCTTTCTCATAAGCTGAAAACCCCAAACGAACTTGGTTGAGTCCCTTCCTAAGATAGGTAATAGGTTGGCCTTGTTGCATAAAACTGCTCTTATTCCTGTGTTGCTAGCGTCAGTCTCAATAATGAAAGGTTTGGAAAAGTCGGGCATTGCAAGAATTGGGGTTGTACTCATAGCCCTTTTAAGCTCTTCAAATGCTGCTTGTGCCCCATCATTCCATTGGAATGAGTTTTTTTGAGTAGCTGAGTCAAGGGTCTACTAATGTCTCCAGAACCTCTAACAAATCTCCTGTCATAACAAGTGAGTCCCAAAAACCTCCGAAGTTACTTAATGGCTGTCGGGATTGACCATTCTACCATAGCTTCAATTTTCTTAGGGTCAACTATAACGATATGCCCAAGGCAGGGCCGGATCGAGCCTCTTAAGTCAGTGGGGTCAAATTTGAAATAAATAAATTCTCGCAAAAAAATAAAAATATAGTAAAATAAATTACAAAACAAAATAATGCCCAAATATTATTTTTAGTAATATTTTTCGAGACTTCATTACTTAAAATTGTTGTATGACAGTCTCATTTTTATTAGTTACAAAATTCCACAAGCAATTACAAAAAATCTCAAAACAATTGCTAAATTTGTGAAATTATAAATAAAAAAATACAACATATCGAATTTTCTCTAAAGTCGAATTAGTGGGAAGAATTAGGTCAAGCCGCTAGACGAGAAACGAATAGAAGAGTATTATAGTGACTAATGTAGTATAGGATATAAACTTTGAAGAATTTAATACTACTTTCATTCCAAAATTAGATATACATTTTGACCTTTTAAAATCAATTTGTGAAATCCTAAACTTAAATTGATACAAATTCGTTCAAATTTTGAAAACAACAAAGATAATAACTAGTAGTGTTTTATAGTTAGTTTACAATTGTTATATTTGTTGTATTAAAACTAAATAATATCATATCAATTTTGAATTTTAGAATTTTGCGAATTTACTTTAAAAAGTCATAATGTATCTATCTCTAATTTTGGAACGGAGATACTATTTTTCAATCAAAATTTTAAAATTTTTATTAGACAACCTAAAATTTTATTCTCTTTCTTTTTGACCCCTGAAAATTCAGTGGGGTAAATTGACCCCACTGCCCCTAAGCTAGATCCGCCTCTGGCCCAAGATACTCCAATTGATTTTGCCCAAATGAACACTTGCTCTTCTTTGCGAACAACTGGTTATTTCTCAACACCTCTAGTACCTTTTTGAGATGTACTACATGAGCCTCCAATGTAGGGCTATATACCAGGATATCTTTAAAAAATACCAACACTGTTTTCCTTAAAAAATCTGCAAAAACCTCGTTCATCAATGCTTGAAATGAAGTTGGCGCATTTGTTAACCCGAAAGACATGACCTTGAACTTAAAGTACCCATGATGAGTCTTAAAAGCAATTTTTGGAATGTCCTTTGGAGCTACTCTAATTTGGTGGTAACCGACACTCAAGTCAATCTTAGTATATCTCTTTGCCCCCATTTAATTCATCTAGGAGTTCCTCAATAACGGGAATAGGAAGTTTATCCTTGATAGTGAGTTCATTTAGTCTCTGGTAGTCCACACACTGCCTCCATGAACCATCTTTCTTGCAAACCAACAAAATCAGGGCAACAAATGGCAAATTGCTATGTTGTATGATACCATCTTTTAATATTTCCTTTACCTGCCTTTCAATCTCAGTTTTCTGATTTTGGGGCATCCTATAAGGTTTTGAACTCACTGTGGAATCTTTATCTTTCAAAGGAATCTTGTGATCATGTCTCTTTTTTGGTGGCAACCCTTTTGGTTTATGAAATACATTGGAGAATTCCTCTAGAAGCTCATTAACGACGGAGTGTGTGTCTTTTTGTGCTTCAATCTCATCCATAAGTAGCAAGTCCCATCATTCTTTGGTCATTTTTTGAACATTTTTCTCAAGCCTTCAACATTAATCATTCTCAACTCCCCATCCTCCCTTGTGCCCTTAAGAGTAACCTCCCTCTTTCCTTTTGTGATGATCAACTGCAGCTTGTGGAAGTCAAATGTCACAAGATTATTTTGTTTCATTCATTCAACACCTAAAACAACATTACAACCTCCTAAAGACAATATCCTCACGCATGACTCAAATTGTTGTCTGTGCATAACCCATTTAAAATTACCACATTTACTATCACTCACCAACTTGTTCCCATATGCTATAACCATGGATAATGGGATTGTAGGCTCCACTTAACACCCCAACATCCTAGCTGTGTCTTTGATCCAAGAAATTGTGGTTAGATCCACTATCAACAAGTATGGTAATAACTTGCCTTCCTACCATTCCCTTGAGCTTGAGAGTGCTGTGAGTTACACTACTAGAGAATGCATGGACTGAGATTTCTACCCCATCTTCCATCAAAGTTTCTTTTGTAATGTCCTCCATTGTAACTTTATCCTGGACATCGTCTTCCTCCTCCCCACGAATCATATATAATTTAGTTGTGCACTTGTGACCCGAAGTGAATTTGTCATCACAATAAAAGCATAATCCCTTCCTTATCCTCTCATTGACCTCATTAATGGATAATTTGGGGTTTTGCATTGATGGGGTATTGACACTGTTTTGGGAAGTAGTAGTGGTTGATTTATAGTAATTGCCTAATTGGAAGAAGTAATTATGGTTGTATATGAAATTGGTAGGGTAAGTTGATTGGGTTGAGAAATGGGTCGTGGCTTGTCTAGGAGAAGGTTTGTAGGGCTAATAATTATTGTTGTCCTTTGCTTCTTCCTGTTTGGCCAAAAGTACAGCATCAGACAACAACCTTGGTTTGAAAGGCCGAACAACATCCCTTTCCTAGAGACCACTAATGAAGCTTGAAATAAAATATTCCTCCGTCAAACCTCTTTGCTTAGTCACGATCATAACCCTTAGCTCCTCAAATTCATCTTGATAAGCCTCCACCGTGGAAGTCTGTGAAAGTTTGTTGAATTCAGCCTGAACATCCAAATGATCAGTAGCACCAAATCTTACAATCACATCATTAATAAACATCATCCATGGGATTATACCTCTCTCAAATTGGTAAAATTGGTACCACAGTCTAGCTTTCCCTTCAAAATGAATCGAGGCAAATTTGGTTTTCCGCACTTCTTCTTCCATGGGCTTGAAGTCATAATACTGATCACAGCACATTACCCATCCTCTAAGGTCACAATCATCAAATTTTGGGAAATCAATCTTAGGCGGCTTGTGAGGACCCCAATTGGAATTATGCATAGTCTGGGAAGCTTGGTTTTGGTTTGGTGTGAAATTTTGCTGGAAAAAAATGAGGTGGAGGGTTGTTATATTTGGAAGGGGCCTGGTACGGGGTAAAGGTTGCTCCCTTCCGCACTCCATTTCTCCTTCATCACCATTATCATTAACTGGGCTAGATTCCATATCGGCTTCTTCCTATTGTTTCAGCAGAATCAATTGTTTCATGTCCTTCAATATATCTTCAAATTTCTCCATTCGTTGATTCACAACCTCCCTGTTCTGTTTGATTAAGTCATTCATCTCAATGATGCGCATCTTCTGAGAAGTGAGCCGTTCATCCAAAGTCTTCTATCTTGTATCATCTGCCATGTTTGACTACCCGCAAACAAGTCCAAGCCTATATCAACCCCACATTGAGATACTTGATATCTCACACTACTGATGTGGGATCTACTCCCCATATGACAAGCTCACATTGGTATTATAACATTCCACCACGCTTCTCTTCCGACGTCCACAACAACTTCACTCTAGCGACACTGACTCGATGCTCTTTGCGTCTATCAGTATTTTAATCTGGCCTCTTAATAGTACTTTCCACTTAGTCGGTACTTCCACGGATCGTTTGCTCTGATACCAAATGTAACAATTATGGGGGCTAAAGGAATACAATAGTAATTTCAACCACGCAAACGAAATGGGGCAAAGATTATTTATATAAATTTGAAATTGTTACTGGAATTACAAGAAGATGAAATTAGTGTTGAGACTGGACTTGAAATTAACTAAGATATCTAAAATACTAAAAGTAGGAACAAGGAATTAAGAAAACTAGGGAAAAACATTTTCGAAATTTGCATGCCTCTCTGTTGAACCTAAACTCCTTTTTATTCTTCAAATTCCCACTTTGCTGCCATAATCAAAGTTGCGATGATCTCCGGATCCCCTTGATTGTGCCAGAAAATTGAGAATGATTCCCTATCCTAATTAAGGCTCCTATGATCATGTAAGATCCCACTAATTGCTGGAGGAAATTGTGGAATTACGGGAGTGACCTTGGGCTGTAGAATGGCCGTTGCATCCCCCAATTTTGCTCTAGGGTTTTTTGGTAGGTTTTGTATACTACTGTGCATTTTTGGAATAATGTTTGTTAGTTATGAAACTTTAATCTTGAGATGCTGATTGAGGAGAATTTAATTATTGGAGGTTTCTGACTATGGAAAGTTGTTACTGTATTTGTTACTCTGTTAGTTGGTTGAAGTGTTATAGTGGGAATTCAGTGAATGGATCATGCTCTCAAGTTTGCTTTACTGCTGCCTCTACTGCTTATTGGGGTTGGTATGTATATCTCTACAAACTACTTTCTTTAATTGCGATTCCAGTTTTTTAATAGAACTAATTCATTTCCACTCTGTTTCTGAGTTTTGAACAGAAAAGAAAAGAATAGAAAGCTTAAATTAGAACAGAAAAGAAAAGAATATAAAATTTGAAGTTTTCCTTTGTGTTGTTTCTAAGTTTTTAATAGAAAAGAATAGAAAATTTAAAATTGAGGACATGAGTTGTAATTTAAAATTTATTATATTAAAAGTTGAGGATAATATGAGAATTATAAAAATATTACTTATTCCAATTTATTTTCCGTCCAAATCAGACCAATTTTGGACGGAAAACTTTGGCAGGAAAAGTGGCCAAGTTTTCTATCCATTTCTTTTCTTTTCAGTTTATTAAAAAACTCAGAAACATAAGAATTGGAAAGAAAACTTAAATTTTCCGTCCATTTCTTTTCTTTTCTGTCTATTTTAAAACTCAGAAACAGAGCGTTCATGTATAACGAGATTATCCTTTGGAACTTAACTAAAAATGCACGACTATAATTTGTGCTGCATTCAGTTACAAAAAGTGTAAGAAATTGATTGGAGTTTGAAGTTGAAGTTTTTACTTCTTAGAATCATATACTGTTGAACTCCAGCATCTTAACACGTGCCTTGAATATGCGTATATTATTTTCCTTTTCCATTGTTATCTATTCACTCTTTTTTGTTAGAATCTGCAGAGGTTGCTTTTGGTTCCTAGGCTATAAAAATGTCATTTTTTTAAATTGCAGTTATTTCTTACTTTTAGCGTATGATGCAAAATTTAGGCAAGATCGTGTAATCATGACTTTCATATTTTTAATGGAGCCATTATCTATGAACATAGACTGGAGTCTTTGCTAATGGAGTTTATACTTTCATATCACAGCTTGTACCACAATAAAAGCGTCTCCTATAAAAAAGGATTTTGAGCATTGTGAAAATACAGTAAAGCAGTGGGCCTCTTCTTCCCTTCATTTAGATGTCAAAGATGATAAACATATATTGCAGGACTTGCTGTTTTTCCTTCACGTCCCAAGAACAGGAGGGCGGACATATTTTCATTGGTAATATTCTTAAGATGTGAGACGATATTCCTTTTCATCTTATAAATAGTATTTCAAAAAAAAAGAAAGAAAAGAAACATAATGAAGGGCATAATAACTCATTTTTTATAATAATACTTTATATGTGCAGTTTCTTGAAAAAGTTGTACAATAGCTCTTTTGAGTGCCCTCGTTCCTATGATAAGTTGCGGTTCAATCCCAGGTATATTTTACTTTCTTATATATATATAAACATATTTTTTTTTCTCATGAATATAATTATTAGATGTTGGTTGTCAAACACGTTAACTAGATTTACTCATAGATCCGTCTCATGGTCTGATGAATAAAAGCACATGGCAATCATGAGTCATCCATGGGTCCCAATCCACTGTTCTAATAGTATTTTCAATGGTCATTTTTACTCTCCACAAGTCCACCCAAAAGGTAATGATTGAAAGTACTACTGGTAGTAACTTGGGCCATATATACATATCAAACTATATCACATGTCTAGTTATGGGATTGGAGTGTTACAACTATGCTTCTGACGAACTACTGTTATCCTTCCATAATATTTTTAAAATTGTGATAATATATACTGTCTTAAGATGTAGTGAGATTTTTTATAGTCCTCTTTGTCAGATGCTTCTTGCAAATAGTTCAGAAAAAACATCTAGAGTTTTCCTTGTTGATAAACAAGTTTAAGATAACGAATTTATTATTCACAAAAGAGATGGAACACATAATGAAAAGCTTGCTCTATTACCATCATAGATTTTATTAATATAATACACATATATATACATATACAATATGGTGGAGAATATATTATAAATGGGATGGTGGACCACTCTAAGGTAGTGGAATTTATGGAATTATCAACAATAAAAACTCTAGACGTACCCTTTGAACTATCTAAAGAAGCAAATGACAGAAAGGTATACAAAAAATCTCACTACACGTTTTTTTTGTTGCTAATTTAAGGCAGCATTTAAACTCACACACACTACTTTGCCACGGGAAAGGTTTGAACTCCCACCCTCTTGGTACACAAGAGGTGGGGATAACCATTGGGCCATGGCCCTAGGTTATACATCACATATCAAATTAGACTATACATCACATATCAAGATAGTGTATATTATTATCACAATCTTGAGAATATGATGGAAGGATAATGGCTGCTCGTCAGAAGCTTAGTGGAAAGATTCGACAGAAAGAATGAAATGATATAAAGAAGAATCTTCTTTTTGACGACTGCAAAATTGTCCAAAACACGGAAAGAAGATTTAAAACAAGTAAACAAATCTTGTAACTTTATAAAATGTGGCGTTAATCTTGTTTTCATAGAACACTTGATATCCGTGACTTTAAATACGTAACCTTTCTCTTCAAGGGGGTAGAGTTCAAGTTACAAATGGTTCCTTAGTTACAGTTCATGGGCAGGGATCCATGGAGTGAACACGTACCTTATTTCTGTCATCTGTCCTCCATGTTCCTTCTTTCAGCGCTAATTATTATTGATTCCACATATTATTGTCACTAATGTCAAAACGTAAAATGTTTTGGCAGTTTGTATGCTGCTTTTAAATACCTCCTTTACAACTCTTCCTCCCTATTTGTCTCCTCATGTATCTTCAAAACAAGATTTGAACAACTTGTTACCTAATATATGTGTTTACTCAACAAGACTTAATATAACAATAGAAGTGCATATAAGAAACCTTTGCTTCTCTCCTTCGCACAATAGAAAATATTAGTATCATTTGCAAAAAATACAAAGGTTTCACCCCTCCACCACCCCTTATAAAATTTGGGCCCCAATATTTGGAGCATGCCTAGTATTCTTTTGCTTAAGAGGGTTATCATGTAACTTTCATCCAGCTTTATGGAGTTTTAGGAGTCTTTTTTTAGAGCATAGTTGTATTTAGTATTTCGCACTCCATTTGATGGAACTGCTCTTTAGTTTATGTTTTTTTGGTCTCGTGTATAATCCATCTGTACATGTGTTGCAGTGGACCCTTCCTAATACTTGATGGGGAAATATTGTATTTGGACACTTTGGAGAATATCAAAGAATGATACAAGTCCAAGAAATAATGACAAGGAATGATATGTCCCAAGAAATCTAAATTTTTATTTTTCTGTATCGTTAATTTTATATATTTTTGGTAGTAGGATGTTATTAATTTTATTTAGGTTAGTAAGATTTTTGAATATCTTTTAGACATTCTTTGATTGGAATATTAGGATAATCTTTCTAGGTATTTATTATATTCGTATTATATTAGGATGTTTTCTTTTTTAATTTTATCTTGAAAATTAAGCAATTTCTTTTGCTTGGTGATGAAGTATGTCTGCTCAGCTTATCTTTCTCTATTGTAAGTTTGTAACAATATATTCATTTACATTTTGATAGGAAAATATATATTTGAAGAATCAATGGAAAAACTTGGATTATTATAATTTTGGTTTTCTGTATCTGGATGACTATTTTCCCTTGAATAAAGCATTTGGCTGTGACAGGTTATAACACATCCTGTTTGGAGGTGTTGATTGATTCCACCTCCCCCAATTACTGACTATCATCCTTTTCGAAGGCAGGCAATAGGTTTTATTTCCTGCTTAGCTTTGATCATTGAATAGTTAGCCTCCCATTCTGCATCACATCAATTAGTAGCATAATTGTGCTGCTATGTATGTTATGTTTTGTAATAGATTAACTGTAAAGTTATTACAAAAATAGTTTTAAGGTTCTTTCTCATTTGATTATTTTTATTGTGCAGCAAAACAGATTGCAGATTATTGGCTAGTCATGATGATTATAGCATAATGTCCAAACTTCCAAGGGATAGAACATCAGTGGTGACAATTCTTAGGAACCCAATTGACCGCATTTTCAGCACTTATGAATTTTCGATAGAGGTAGCGGCTAGGTTTTTGATTCATCCTAACTTAATATCTGCTACAAGAATGTCTGGACGCCTACGCTCGAAGACAAAGGGAATAAGTACTCTGGATATTTGGCCATGGAAGTATTTGGTTCCTTGGATGAGAGAGGATCTATTTGCTCGGGTATGTTTATTTAAAAGTTATCATTGGATTGTACCCACATAATTCTTTTTTTCCCCTCTCAATTGAATTATATTAGTGTTACTGCATTGTTTTTACCTGATGAGTCTCTTTTTAATTCTAATGGACAGCGAGAAGCCAGAAAGCGTAAGGGCTCAACTTATACTAAAAGTAATGACTCATACAATATGAAGGACATTGTAATGCCGTTGCTTGAATACATTCATGACCCTATAGCTCTTGATATTATTCATAATGGAGCCACATTCCAGGTATATGGCATATGCCTGTATTTGCAAACAACAGACCTGTATGTTCCAGTTTCAACTATTAGTACATCAAATAAATAATGAAGTGATTCTCACTTGTCCAATGAAATTTATAAGATTTATGAACATGAATACGTAAGTTTACTTGAATATCTTAAGTTATGATATCATAATGATATTCTTTCCACATAGTAAAAATTGAATAATATCATAATTTTAAGCTGTAGTAATTTATTTGGTCAGATTAATTAAAACCAAAATTATCTTTGGTCTATAAAGGAGGGTGTTAGGGCCTGGGTACATGATCTCTAAGATCATCTCTCTGGTTGGCGCTGACTTTGGCTGTTTGGTATTCCTTATTGGAGCCTCTATTTTGTGCCAAAGGTTATCAGAAGCATATTTAGGCTTGCATGGACGGGTAGGATTCTTGCTCTAGTATTTTTCTTCCTTCTTTTCGTCCCTCTTTTTCCTAATCACCAATCTGATCGTGCTAGTTCAGTTTCGATTGCTTTAATTTTCTCTCTGTCTGATTTAAGGTTGGGAATGGAACTTAAATTCATTACAGAAAACTTTTGGGTAGTTGTGGTTTCTTTCTGTACGACTTTTACTCGTCTCTTTTGTCTTTTATGTCCATGCATTATTCTGTGATTGTGATAGAGTTCTACTTCTGGTGATTTTTATCTATCTTGTTTAGAATTTATTACTGAGAGATGAGTAACCTTTCATATTTCTCCCTCCCTTGATATGAAATCTTCGACCTGGATTCTTCAAGAAATGTCTCTTTTAAGTCCTTTCTACAAATGACTTACTCTTATACTTGGTATTTACTTTCCCGTTGCCTCATATCTTAAAAGCAGACACTTCTACTCCAGACCTTGTAAACTTTAGTCAAGTGCTTTATTGTTAACACGTTCAATACTAATGATTAGTACAGATATTAGGTCTCATAAGACCTTGTCAACATATATATGTGTAGTGCAAACAGTGGAGCAATTACTGCAATTCTCATCCCACTTATTTTGACAGTGCCCTACTTCTCGGATCCTCTGGCATATACTTCACTGGTCAATTACAAGCATGACATATTATGTCTATGGATAACTCTAAACCTTGCTTAAGTTCATTTCCATATGTTAACTATGGTAAATGTTTACACTGTTTGGCCAACTATTATTATATAGGTTGCAGGATTGACGAATAACTCTAAATTAGGTGAATCATATGAAGTGCGCCATTGTGTGGTAAAGTATCAGAGTCTTGGTGAACATGTGCTTGAAGTTGCAAAGGTAATAGTATGAGGTTATGTAAGATGGTGGATAATAATTTTGTCATCTTGATTCACTTTATTATCCGTATGCTGCAAGTATAGTAGATCTTTGTAAATCTTGCAGAAGAGGTTGGATGATATGCTGTATGTTGGGCTCACTGAGAACCACAAAGAATCTGCCACAATGTTTGCAAATGTAGTTGGTGCGCAAGTGATTTCCCAGTTGATGGCATTGAGCTTAAGTACAGATCTTGCAGCTAATAATGAATCAGGTATGTGTTGCTATGAGTTCTGTGTTCGTTAGCAATGTGCAACTTTTAGTGATCATAAATATGCATCCTTTTCCACATAAGGATGCCAAACTGGTCAAATGAAATTTATATAGTTAAATCTATGGACGAGCCCACTCCCACACCCAACTCACGAAAGGGGAGTGGGTGTTGGCATTTGATTAAGACAAAGCACAAGCCCCATTAAACTTTCCTCTCTCCTCTCTCCTCTCTACTCTCTCTCTCACAGACCCATAAACCTTGTAAATCACTACCTCTATCTTATTTCTTCCTCCAAAGTTCTACCTCTTCATTCCCTGTCATACATAACACCCCAGCAGTTCATCTAATTGTTCTCTGTTGAGTTTGGGCAACATCTGCGCATTTTAGTTTCTGATCATCTGATTTGAAGGTTCATTTATTTGACAGAATTATAAATTTATTTATTCAAAACAATTGTTGCAGCACGACAGGTATCTTCATTTCCAGATTCTAAGTCTTCCACCTCACTTCATCAGGTAAAAAGTCCCAGACTTTTGCTCTTAATTTAAAACAATGCTTGAGATATCTATCATAATTGCACTATTGATGCATTAATATATATTTATAACAGAATAGTAGCTTGTACCAAAAGGCAAACAAAATTGCATCTATTGAACAAGTTAAAATGACAAACAAATATGTGAGTCCACTTCGCACTATGTTTTATTTGGCTATGTATTTCCTCATTTGTGATCATTATTTCATTTAAGGTGTGATTAATAAGAGCTTCTTACTTGCATATCAGATGACTGTGGAGAAACTTACCGAAGTTTATGAGACCTGTGTTTCTAGCTTACGTAAATCCCAAGCACAACGAAGAAATGCATCTTTTAACAGAATCTCCCCTGCAAACTTTACGAAAGAGGTACAATTTCTATAAATTTCTTCATAAGCTAGTAAGTTACTCAGTGCGTCATATATCTTCTTCCACCATCTCTTTTGTACAAATTCACGTCTCTATTTAGCTTGATCTTTTTAGCCGCAAATCTGTAATCAAGCCCAGAAAATGATAGTGTTTATTGGTTAATTAAATGTAGATATTAACTTTTAACATAAGATGACATAAACTGAACACATGCAACTTTGATGTAGGTAGCACGAATATACTCATCTTTTCTTTCCTTTTATTGAGCAGGGTGTTTTTTTTGTTGGGGGGGGGGGGGGGACGGTGTTAATTCATGTCTCTTGTGGTCATAGACAATCCTGAAAACGTATTTCTATACTCTCTGATTACTTTTTCATTAGTTCTTCTCATTCTTGTCTTGCAAATCAAATAAAATAGAATTGATGATGGGGTCCACAAAATTCTTTAATTTGAAAAGTCATGCAGTCCTTTTCAATGATATCTTTTTGGAATTCTAAAGGTGATGAGCATTTCAGAGATCCCAAATTGGAAAATATAACGTCTATTTTCAAATGGAAGAAGTATATAATAAACACCAGTTTAGATTGTTAAAATTTTGTGATTAAGCGAATAGGCGATGCTATATAAAAGGATTATGCGCACAAGTGAACTCAGTTGCAATGCTTTTAGTGCTTTAGTTTTACCTCAGGTTCTTTCTAAAGCATACCACTAGTTTCTGCATTGGCCAAATTAGAGGCCCTTAGTTTTATTTTGCTGCATTAATTTCTTGCTGGGATATGCATGTGATCCCACACTTTTTTAGAGGGATTTTCTAACTTAGAGGGATTGTTTTGCTATAATAAGATTTATTAAAGGATTTAGTTGGTGTGTCCTTGTTAACCTAGGGTGCTGAAACAGGTGGACTGAGTATAACTAAGATTTACTATCTTTAAGGGCTATATTTATCAAGTTATTTGAAAATAATTTATAAGGCAGTACGTAATATACATATTTACATAAAAGCTCCAGGTTTTGTTTTTATTTTTATTTAGTTATAAATTAAAAATCAGCTTTAATCTTAGCCATTAAGAGTGTTCAAATCCAAGAGTTAAAAATTGTGTAAAACACTTAGTGACATTGATCCACCCCCATATATACATATATATATATATATGTGTGTGTGTGTGTGTGTGTGTGTGTGCAGTTTTACTTTTTCAATTTTTGTGGTTTGAAAGTAAGGAGGGAGGAAATTGATGGACACTTCAGTGCCAACATCTTTCTCATGCATTCTAAATCAGTAAATCGTGACATAGTCTTATATCAGTTGCGGAACTTCTTGATAGTTGTATCATATTTCTAGTCTTTCTGTTGAAATTAATCCTTGCTAAAACCCATACCTAGAGATTGTGTATTCTTGCCCTGGTTACTTGATGCAATTATGTTCCATACTAAATTTAGGTCTACAAGTGAAATACATACATATAAAGCACATTGGTACGCCACAGACAAGCTTAAAAGAAGGTAAATTAGATTCTTGGAAGAATAATGTATTGATGAGACTTAAAAGCACTATCTAACATGAAGCATTAAATGCTGAGGTTAGATATTGAGATTCCATGATAGTTTTTCAATTACCAGCATCACAATTCCCATTGGTTGAAATACAAAGTGACTACATTGATGTCAAAAACTTTCTACTGCACGTATCTTTGGTGGAGGAAGATATTCTGTTATGTTGTATCTATGTAGTGTAATTTGTAACACAGAAAATCTCTAAACACCTTAGGAAAATGGACAGCTTTCCTCTGGCAACTGCAACCCATCCTCGAGGGGTATCATCTAGTGAATGAACAATCTAGGCATCTAGTTAGGAAGATCTGATCGAAGACTTTAGTTGATAGTTATATATAATTGATAAAATGTACTTTGTTGCCGCATGCCAATGTTTTGGACTTTGAAAATTTTCAGGCACGTCTTCATATTCCTGAACTGGTTCTCCAGGAGATTGCATCACTTAACAGTCTAGACGTGCAGCTATATAAGTACGCTCAGGACATTTTTGCAATGCAAAATAGACATATGGGGCAAAAGTTTCTTGGTTCTGTAAGTGCCCCTCTTTCTGAAACTCAACATTTCTGGCATCTTAGTTCTTTCTATAACCTTCTTCCCACATGCTTTAGATTACACTGCTACTTTTATAAAACATCAATAACGAAGTGCAACAACGTCAAATTGTTTACCTGCAGTCCTCAATAGATGACTGTATTAATTTGGGAATTGGAGGCTGATCCTGATGCATGAACTTTTCCCAGTGGGGCCTACACATGCAATATGTGCTGCCTGCATGAACTTTTCCCAGTGGGGGAAGCATATTGTCTTTTTAAGAAATTAATATTACTATTTTAATGTTAGTAAAACATCAAACAACCATGTGCATGAAATAAGATATATATTGCGTATTTTGGCCCCAGTTAGATTTAGTTTCTACTTGGCCGTTTCGGTGATAATGAAGTAGTCCCTCAACCTCATATATTAATGTTTAAACAATTGCTTGATGAGATGTCAAGCAATTAAGAACATAAGTTCTTAACAAGCCTCGTTGTCGTTAATATTCCCTAGTGTTTGCAAATGAGATGATATGCTGTAAATGCCTCGGTAATTGCTACTTGAGTTAGCTGGATTATGTTGATAAACATTTAATCATATGATCAATAACATCCAATTGCTAAATCAGATGTTTTGCCTTATTACCTTTATCCTCTTACTTACTTCAAATAAATGGCATTCATGATGATTGTTTAATGACTTGATTTGTCACTTTAATAAATTGCAGGAGAGCAAATTCAGATATTCACTCGATGCCCTCGCTTGGAAAGCCCCTTCATTAGCCTCCATTTTCTTGCTCCTCTTCATTTTCCTGCTTGTAAATGCAAGAAGAAGAACATCAAAACTTAAACTATGAATGTGATTTGAAGCAAAAATATAGAGATGCAGGCAAAAGGTTTTAGGAGACGAATGGAAGGTTCATTTATTTTGTGATTCTTCGGCTTATATTTAAGGCCAACCATGGCAATTTTGTAGAGATGGGCAATCATGATATTGTCAAAATAGATGGTTTCTTAATTACTTGCATTTTTTTTTCTCCATTTTTGGTTTATAGGTGAATTTGGTGTTTGATCTCATACAATATGTTGAATTATGATGTACTTTCCAGTTTCCACCATGAATGCATATTTAGACGGTGTAACATTTTTGCTTCAGTTTGTACAGCAGCTTCTTACTGATTGTCATTGGTCTGTGTTATAAATGTACCTTCTATGGTTGTTTTTTTAGTGTTTGCATTATTTATTTTTTTATTTTATTTAGCTTTGTTGTTTGTGTATTGGGTCCAATAATAATAATAGATTTTTTATGGTTTTATTAAAAGGAAAAGTGATTTCAGCCATAGTTAGTTGTATATTTTGGTTAGTTCTGTACCTCAACACGAGCTTTTAAGTTTTAGCCAACTCTCTCTCTCTCTCTCTCTCTTGGGGGATTGATAGTCTAGGGGTGTAAGAATAAGGTTATCCTTTCAATAAATTTTAACCGTCTATCCGCGGATCGAACTGTAATGTAATGAGAATTTTTTATTCGCAGTTTAATACTGTAGTTTGGATGATGTCTAAAATATCTCTCGTCAATCAATAATTTAATATTTTTGAATCTCATTTCATTTTGACAGTAGCGATCTGGAACTTCCATTTAAAACTATTAAATTTTCATTTTTTCTTGAATATATTGTTCTTATTCATGTGACATGGGCCGATGAAAAACATGTATGATTAAACAATTATAACGATATATATTGTAACATGTTGTCTCTCATGCTTCATACCAAGAGAAAACACTTCATTTCACTGATAGATTTTATTTGTTTAGTTATTCATGTTTCTCATCAATCCACATAATATGAATCTGAAACAAGAATATGTAAAAACGACGTAATGAAATATTTATAACTTTAAAATGATTTTTTTAGTTTGAGCTCTAATCCGCAAAATTAAAGTGTTGACCGTAAAATAGATACTATATATGCAAAAATGATTGTTTTTATTAACTAAATAATGTATATTAAAGTGTCTTATATACAAAGTTACTTATAACTTATAATATATTTCAGATAACAAAAATAATTTTATTAAAGTGAGAAAATTGAACAGAATTGTAAAATCACATACAATTAATACGAGTAAAGATATCACGGTTACTGAAATTTTTACCATCTTCAATCTATTATTCTTCAATTTGCAGGGCATGAAATAGAATCACTTAACCCAGTAAAAATCATTAATTATTATTTAAAAATAAAATATTAAAGTATACAAATTTATAAAAAAGAAAATTATAAATTAAGTATTGCAATAGAAAAATTACTATGTCATAATAAAATAATTATACGATAATTATCGTAGCTCTACGACAATAAAAATTAAAATTATTTTGGGATAGTAGAGTAGCTCTACCGTAATAAATAAAAGTGACTTCAAACTTTAATATGACAAAGCTATTTTACTATCGTAGGTCAAAATTGAGACGTTGACAAAAAATGGGAAAAAGTAAAGCGATGGCAAGTGAGTCGCATCGCAACTCAAAAACAATCAACCATGTCAGGTTGTAGCGCACATGGCTATTATGTTCAAATCAGTTAGTTATAGCTAATTAATTAATTTATCATCTACTCCGCAGATCACCAAGATCCCCTGCTCAACCTCCCTCACCCAATAACTTCAAATTCAGTTTCATTTCTCTTTACACATCAACAATTAAGCCTATTTATCCAATATACTCCTCCAGTCGGCCCGCCACACAAAGACAAAGGAAGAACGTGTAGAGAGGGAAAAAGGGTATCCTTCTTCTTCTACCTTTTCTCTTTTTTTTCATCTTTTAATTTCCTTCTTCTGAAACTCTGCAATTAATGGCCTAAGAGGGTCTATCTTCTTCTTTTTTTTTCATGGAAGTGACAGAAACAGAGTGAAGAATCCACATCAGGAGGAAGCCTAGCAGCTAGCTCTAAGGTTTGTTTCCTTTTTTACACTGAAAATTCTTAATTTATGCTAAAAATCTCACCTTTTTTTATAGAGCTCTTAAATTAAACCTCAAAATGGCACTTTCTTTGTTTGGGTTCTGACAAAATTGATGGAGAAAGTAAAGTTTTTCCAGGATTAGGTTTGATTCTCTGTTTTTCTCTTTCCTCTTTCTTTTTCTCGGCAGCCAAACAGAGCCCTATGGTTCTGCCGGTGGAATATTCTATTAGGACAATGTTTATTAGAGCAATTGCAAAACGATGTCGTTCTTTAATTAGAAAACGCTACTGCTGCGATAAACACGTGTAAATTAATGTTATTTATATCTCCTTAATTCCACCGAAAAGAATCTAGTACCTCACACGGTTCTGATGATCCGGAAAATTAGAAAAATTCAAAATTAGCGGATTCAACCCCAAGATTCTAGTACTAGATTCTGTTTAAACTGTCCTTATATTGTTTTTTTTAAAATAAAAAGAAAGAAAAACAAATCAAGATTTTTAGAAAACTAAGCCAATTCATGTGGATAGAATTACTTCATAATCCTATTTAAATTCACGTCATTATGTGGATAGGATTACGTGATAAACCTATAAAAGGGATAATGGAAAATATATAAATTGCCATAAAAATATGCCAACTTTTATGCTTGAGTAGACACATAAGAAAAAGCCCATAGATTTACACTTAATTACATGCACCTGGCAATTCCCAATCCCATTCGGTATGGGATAATGCTGAGTAATGTAAGTCTACTCAGCACATAATTTGGCTGATTTTTTTGGGATAAAAACGTAATCTTTTCTATGAATTTACTTTTTAACTTCAACTTTCCTTAACCAAATCAAGAAAGTCTATATTCATGCAAATTCTTGTGTATACTTTTATGTATGTATATATATTTGGTTTGGGTGATTAGGGCATATGATTTGTGTTTTGAATTTTAGTTGGCTTTGAATAGTTTGTTTTGATATTCTGGTATTGATTCAGCAGAACTGTATGGCTGAGACCGGTGGATATTGGGATGGGTTTGTTAATGGTGATGATTCGTTTCATAATGTTATCAATATGTTGGATTTTCCTTTGGAAAGTGTGGAAGGGGATAATAGTGTCGACGTAGAGGATTGGGAGGCTCAGTTTCAGCACCTCGGGCCCATTCCTTCGGAACTTTTTCAGGGAATTGACCCAGTTTCTCAAGCTAAAATTGCCAATAACTTTGTTCCGGTGAGATTTTTATTGTGGACGTTCTCTCATATTTTTTTATGTTCTTGCATTGAAGTATTTATGATTCTCTTTTTCATATGTGATCGATTACTATTTCTATTGTAAAGGATGTTTTCTATACTAGAGGTTTATGAAAACTGCTTATTGCTTTTGATTACTGCTTCTGCTTATGAAACAGTTTTGAAAAGTTGTTTGTCAAGGTAATGAAAAAGCACTTATAGCAATTAAAAAAGTATTAAGTGCCTGATTTTAAAGAAATTGCTCATCACTTATTTCTAGCAAAAATGACGAAAGAGAATATTATAGTATTATAGCGGTAAAGTGGGTCTAAAATAGTAATATAAAGTAACAAACTAGGGATAAAACATTATTAAACCTGTTTATAAGCAAAAGCACCAACTTGGTGTTGGTGCTTATTTTCATAAAAGCTTATAAGCAATCTTAAATGCCCTCCTAGAAGCCTTTTTCAACTATTTAATAATATATCATCATCTCATAAAATTTGAGAAATGAATAGCACATACTTTTTTTCTTAAGGAGGTTTTATATAGAAAATTTTAGTTTGGAGTTGGAAAAGAAGGTATATAATTTATGCTAAGGTTTTGATTTTGGCCCTCATGATGCTTAGTGCTGCTCATAGTTAAACAGTCTATTGCAACTTGTAACCTATGTGACTTTGTAAAATATAGGATATATAGCCTTCTTTGATGCTTAGGAATTATTGATAAGCTGAAGTAGTAGCAGTAGCAAACTATTTTAAGGAAGGAAAATCCAATGAATTCTTAGTCTGTAGTTATGAATTAGTTGTATTTCATTTGGAGAGGTGAAGACTGAAGCGCCGAGTCCATGCAGTAAATGCTTTTCAATGTGATGAGTTGAATTCCAAGTACATAAATTTCTTTGACTAGGTTGAATTTGAGAGTTCTGGATAATATTTTTGTTACGTAGTGCATCCTAAATATTAATCAATTATAAAGAGTTCATATGTTGGATCAAATTCTCAGTTTCCAGATATCCTTTCACAAACCAAATGCCCATATCTAGTCACCCAAGTATGTCTTCTAGAACCTTCATGACTTTCAGGATCTATTAACATGCATTCCGCATGTTAGGAAGTGTAATTGATTAAATGATTACTAGTTCTTAGTAAAGTAGCCGAATTCCTGGGTGTTAATCGGAAAAAGAGTTTACGCAAGAAGAATTATCCTTGTATAAACTATACAGATAGTCGGGGCATAAAAGGCTGATTATTACGCTGGATAGAGTTTGAGGCTTTGTGACATTGATTACAGTTCTGGTTATGTGTTACCATTTGGCCCCTCAAATATTATGTATCTATGAGATGTATATATCATCAACTCACTTTTCTAGTATGTTAGATTTCCTGGATTATGTCTCAGTCCTCTGCATTTTTTGCTCCAAAAGTGATTTCTGCAAAGACTATTTTTAGCACTCCTGCAACAATATCCAAAAGCTTTGAGTTTATGGTTGTCATACACGTATTTCGGTATTTGTGATTTATTTCTTTTTTTTATATATCCAAACCATTGGCTAGCCCTCATATGTAGAGGTGTTTATTATGCTTTTGATGATCTAGTGCACATTGAGTAATTTACATTGTTTTTTTTTATCTGAAATCTACATGCATTTGGCAACAGCATGGTTTAAAATTTAATGGTTTGAAATATGACATGTTTGTGTATTTGTGATCTTTGGTGAGTTTGTTGATTAATTATTCTTCTTCAGAGTGATGCAACTTCTGAGCTTAAAAAGCAGCCAGATGTTACTGAAATTTCCGGCTCAAGTAAAACCATTGATTCTTCTACCAGCAAAGAATCAAGCTTTTTCCAAACAACAAGCCCAATTTCTGTCCTTGAAAGTAGCAGCTCTTGCTCAGCAGAAAAGAGCATGTCCACTTTCCCTGACCTTCTTATCCCAGTCCGAACTCGAACCAAGATTCCACGACACTGTACCTTCAACAAATGGCATCTGATCTCTCCCATAATTCCTTGGGAAAAGATTTTGAACGGAAAAGGCAAAGAGAAGAAGAAGAAGAAGAAGAAACTGACAGAGCTTTCAGATGAGTCTGAGATTAAGGAAAATTCTTGTCATCGGCGTATCCCAAGCAAAAGATGCAGTCATTGTGAGATTACAAAAACACCACAATGGAGAGAGGGACCAATGGGGCCGAAGACCCTTTGCAATGCATGTGGAGTTCGTTATCGGTCTGGTCGTCTCTTACCAGAGTATCGTCCAGTAGCGAGTCCTAGTTTTGTTCCATCGTTGCACTCAAATTCCCACAAGAAGGTTATACAGATGAGAAATCAATCTTTGATGCCGGAGATGGACCCTGCAATGTCTCCACCACCAGAATTCGTTCCCATGAGTAGCTATTTGTTCGACCGCATATGAATTATGATGATGAATGCAGAGGGTAATGTTTCTGTCGGGTCTTTAGTTAACTGCTGGTAATCAATGTTTTGTTTGTGTACACAAAGGCTAAAATGAAGATTAGGAAAGTAGGTAACTCGTAATGCGTTTAATCATTCATTAGAAATTAAGTTTAAGTAGGGTGTAGAACTAGTTTAGGGATGCATTAAGAACACTATTGGTTACCTTCTCTCCTCCTCTCCTCTCCTCTCCAACTTCAACTTCAACTAGAATAAAAAAGATATTGTGCATTAAGAACACTGGTGGTGGTCATAAAGAAAATTTACTGGTTTTATATATTTGCTACAAGCTTTGAATGCCTAGTTGCTTAATAGCACAATGCATGAATAGAAATATATATTAATACTCAGATTCTTTTAAGATTATTAATTAATACACGGATGGATTCTGTTGGTTGAAATTCATGGAACGCAAATAGCAATTTTTAGGGAAGAAAGAATAGTTGATTGCTAATAAGAGGGTTTGGGTTTTAACTATGTGCTTTGGGAAAAATAACTTGCAAAATAGAAGGAAGATCTTCCGAGTTCCAACCCTGGACTTGGTTGATTTCTGCATTTGATTGGATTCGATGGAACTCGTTTTTACTCAAAACTATCCAATCAAATAAAAATTTAATTATGGATAATTTTTTTCAGTTGATTTTTTTTAATATGTGCAACAACAAAAATTATTTACAACGAATAAGAAAAATTGAAATACAAATATTATCCACTTATTTAATGTTGATAAAAAAGTTGGTTGTCCTTTGAATGTCGGGTGGGGACCTAATTTGCATGTTTTCTGTTCCCTTGTGGCGTCACCCCCCTTTCTCCCTGGTCAGCCTGCTTTTACAGTCCAAATTTACACTCGGAGATTCCTATTATTTACATATTTTAAGAACATTTTAAACTTTTTATTGACACTTGGTATTTATTATTATGTCAACATAGTTATTAATAATTATCAATATATATATATTCAGTATGATTCTCCAACGAACTGGAATGAATAAATTAATAACGAATCGGCTATAGCGACGATTTTTTCCGTCGCTGTAGTATAGAAAGTCGATTTTTTATGTTATAGCGACGGAAAAAATCGTCACTATAATCGGTTCGTTCTTAGCTCGCTCCCTCCAGTTCGCTGGAGAGAATCGGACTATATATGTGTGTGTATATATATATATACGGTCCGGATCTTAAGCCCACCCCTTATTCAACTCACCCGAACTCACCCCCTCTTTAGCGACGGACCCAGCGACGGTTCGATCATACAACCGTCGTCTATACTTTTAGCGACGCTATATGTTGTCCGTCGTCTATACTTCCGTCGCTAAAAGTATAGACGACGGTTGTATGATCGAACTGTCGTCGGGTCTGTCGCTAAAAGGGGGTGAGCTCGGATGAGTTGGATAAGGGGTGAGCTTAAGATCCGGACTATATATATATATATATATATATATATATATATATATATATATATATATATATATATATATATATATATATATATACATAAAATAAAATCGTTCAACACCGAATTAATTTATAAGTCAGAAATTAAGTTAAAATAAAATATAAAAATTTTTAAAAAGAGCACTAATAAAAAAATACATTGATTCAATATCATATCATAATAATCATCATTTTTTCGTTAAATAAAACACTAAACAAATAAATATATTATATTATATTGTATTATAAATATAATATAATACATATTAATAATATATTATATTATATTATGTGTTAGTATAATATTGTATATATTGATATTAATCCGATCAATTTCACTACGACCAATAATAATTAAAGAAGTAACTAGCTTCCCACAAAAAGAATATTTTTTCACAATTGTTTATTTCGTATAATTTGCACATATCACTTATAACTATCACATTTATTAAATCAACACCTTGCTATTCAGAATAATAAAAAAATTACATCTTATTCCTAAAAAGTTGGGATTTCTCCTTTCTAAAATAAGAATGTACGTATTTAAAATTTACGGTGTAATTATAAATCTAATTCGACATATATTTTACTCTATCTCCACAAGATAATTACGAGTCCAGAGTGAAACACAAATTATGTAAGAGAAAATTTTTGTGAAACTACTAAATAAATTAATTTAAAACACAAGAATCAAACAAACATTTGGATTATTATGTACATTTGTAATGTGACAACTGCAATGTTTTTAAGAAGAGAAGTTTTTAACTATCTTTACGCCTATATTTTTAAATTTCTTTTGTACGGAATGCTAGTATTGTCTCTATTTTAAAATTGAACTAAAATTTTATGTACAGACAGGACAGTGTAATGTCGTTATATTTGGATAAAAAGAACAGAATGAAGAGTTAAATAATTTATTTTATTTTTGACCGAAATGAATCATTTCGTACCTTCCTTAAAAACTAAAATTCAAAAATTTACGAGTTTATTGAACATAACATTTCAAATTCACATAAGATCCAAGATTTTTTGTAACATTATATATTTGATTTTCTTCTTTATGAAATTAAAGTATTATTATTTGGGAATGTTAACTAAATAAAAAAGGAGAGGAAAAGCTAAGATAAACACATGATTTCCCACTCAAAAGAGATTTTAAGTTCAACAATGATCATAAACCAATTAAAATTGTTATGATAAATAACAAAAGTGATGTAAGACTGCACTACAAATTATTGATACTAACAGGGTATTTGATAAAAATTAAATAAATTTTAATCTGAATGAGCTGAATTTGAATCTAAATAAAAAAAGTTGGTTGATAATTAACATGTCTGAAACATCTGAATGACAGAATTTTATTATTTTTACCACTCTGAAAAAATTCAAAGTTGTAAATTTATTTAATATTATTTAATATAATAGTTTTTTTTATTTTTTATTTTTTTACTTTATTCAACTGCTTATTCAGCTAAAAAAATTTGACTTAGCTATTCAGTTCAATCATTTGATCGATTCAGTCATTCAAATGATTTTTTTCAAAATAAACGCAATTAATGACTGATCGATTCAGCCATTCAAATATATTCAGCCATTCAAATATATTCAATTATAAACAAATAGCCCTTTAGATATAACTAGCTGATCTTGAATTTTTTTAGTGGAACACTTGATTTCTTACTCAAATGAGATTTTGAGCTCATCAATTATCATAAAACAATTAAAAAAATTGTTAGGATAAATGACAAAATTGCGCTTCATAGAAATTGTTTACCTGAGATTGTCCCCGACACGTAAGTCTCGACATAATCTGTCTTTCTAACTTGCATGTTGTTAACGAGAATTAAACTCTTGACTTATACTCTCTCCATCTCTAAATAATTGACGTTTTAAAAGTTTTTACATTTATTAAGGAAGTCATTTATTACTTTAATTTTGTCATTAAGATTGATATGTATTACCACAATTACCCTTGCATTAATTAAGAAAAGATGTAATTAATGTAGTTGAGGGCAATAGAGAAAAAATTATAATTAATGTTTCCTAGAAACTTGGTAACGTCAAATATATTGGAAAATTTTGAACTTCCTATAACGTCAATTATTTTGGGATGGAGAGAGTATATTAAAGGAACTGAAATTTTTACATAAAAAATTGATATGTTTACGTGATCGAGTATAAATAATGAGTAGATCTTACCTCCATATAAAATAATTTTTCGCATAAATAATAAATTAGTTTTATCTTCATGTAAAGGAGAGTGTAAAAATATAAATTTTTTATATTAATATAAGTGAATCATACAAGTCCAAGCTACAAAATGTAACAAACAGAATTAAGGGTAAATCTGTCAAGTCCAGTCACAAATTTACTGACTTTTGCTTTTCAGTTTCCTCTTTCAAAACCGATTCGCAGGGCAGTACAAAAAGATTGTGTCCGTAAATATCGCGACACAGTTTCAAATTACCACGATATGATATTTATCCACTTTTTAGTACTACGTCTCAAATTACACTACATTTAATTTATTTAAGCAGCAATAAATTCCCTGTTCCCAATAAAATATTAAGTACACTGCAGTCTACACTACTACTCTAATATGTTACTATAAACTACGTACTTTTAGAGAGAGAAAGTAGAGCGAGTTTGTGTATGTATGAATGGTGTGTTAGGTTATCATTTTCTTTCCTGTAGATCTGAAGAAAGAAAGTGATAAAGAAGATGAGCAAAATTCAGGTCTGAGAGTTATTTGATTTTGAAATTCTTGCTTTGGAGAGTTATTTGATTTTGAAATTCTTGCTTTTGAGTTTCAATTGTGTGTGTAATTTCCTTCTCTTTTAGGCGTGTGTATTTCGCTAGAAAATCTGAGTTTCAAGCTCCGAAACTAAGTTTTTATGGAGTTTAGTATTGTAGTTAACTGGTCTATTGATGAATTATAAACTTGTTTGAGGGAGCTTTGATCGAATCTGATTTTTTATTTTTGTTGATTTTACAGGCTTTGTTTGAGTGAAGAACAGGGATAGAGAGAGTGAGAGTTTTAATATGTACGGATTCGGCTTAACTTGGATGAGTAAATGCGACGAATTTGAATGAATTAGAACGGTAAGAAGAAGCTCAAGAGACTGTTTTTGAAGTATTTTTGTTCTTTAATTGGTGTTAGGGATTTGTTTTTTAGTGTTCCTTTGGTGAAAGAAGAAATGAATTACAAGTTGTTTTGCTGCTCATTGATGATATCTGGCCTTGAAGGTATTTATATTTGATTTCCTCTTTCTTTCTCACTAAACTCACTTTAAAACAACCAAAAATCACACACTCCTTTATGTACATGTCTGGATTCTGGTTTTATTTTGTTTCTGTTGTCAAAAACTTATTTCGAAAGTTTGCCTAAATTTGTGGATCTTTGTTTTGTTCAAAGCATTTCCTTAGAAAGACAGAATCTACCATATAAAGTTGGGGGTTTTGGTATTTGCTTTATTCTTTTGGAGGAGAGCTGGTTGATTGTTGGATTTTTAAGTTACAGATTGTGAAAACAATTGCATTAAGAAAGAACAACTATAATGAAAGAAGTTGAGAAGAGCTTGGACTCTCAATTATGGCACGCCTGTGCTGGTGCCATGGTTCAAATGCCTCCTGTGAATTCGAAGGTCTTTTATTTTCCTCAAGGGCATGCCGAGCACACCCTTGCTCACGTTGATTTTGGGGTGTTGCCTAGGATTCCGGCTTTAATCATTTGTAAGGTTGTTGCTATTAAGTTCATGGCAGACCCTGAAACTGATGAAATTTATGCCACAATTAGGTTGATTCCAGTTGGAAACAATGAGATTGATTATGATGAGAATGATGGGGTTTTGGAGAGTAATGGGTCTGAATCCCCAGAAAAGTCCAGTTCCTTTGCAAAAACGTTGACCCAGTCTGATGCTAATAATGGTGGAGGTTTTTCGGTTCCTCGGTATTGTGCGGAGACAATCTTCCCTCGTTTGGACTATACATCTGATCCCCCTGTTCAAACCATAATTGCCAGGGATGTTCATGGTGAAATTTGGAAGTTCAGACATATTTTTAGGGGGACACCAAGGAGGCATCTGTTGACTACAGGGTGGAGTACCTTTGTGAACCAGAAGAAGCTGGTTGCAGGAGATTCCATTGTGTTCATGAGGGCAGAGAATGGAGATCTTTTTGTTGGAATTCGACGGGCAAAGAGGGGGGGTCTTGGTAACTCCGAGTCCCTGTCTGGGTGGAGTTCTGCTGCTGGAAATTGTGTTTCTCCTTATGGGGGATTTTCAGTATTTTTAAGGGAAGATGAGAACAAACTAATGAGAGGTGGCAGCAATGTGAATTCGAATTCCAGTGGTGTTTCAAAGGGAAGGGGAAAAGTGAGGCCCGAATCTGTTATTGAAGCTGCATCCCTTGCAGCCAAAGGACAGCCTTTTGAGGTTGTATATTACCCACGTGCAAGCACTCCAGAGTTCTGTGTGAAGGCTTCTTCCCTGAGTGCAGCGATGAGGATTCAGTGGTGCTCTGGGATGAGGTTCAAAATGGCCTTTGAAACAGAGGATTCTTCCCGGATTAGCTGGTTCATGGGAACTATAGCTTCTGTTCAAGTTGCTGATCCCATCCTCTGGCCTAATTCTCCATGGAGACTTCTCCAGGTAATATACTAATCTTTCTTAAAAATATGGATAGATGATCCTTAATGTTGTTGAATGTAAGGTTATATATGTTACATTGTTAGTCTTACTATATTTTCTTCATAATATAGATCTTAACAAGTATGATGTATTTTTCTTACTATTATCACACTGTAAGTTATATTTGTTGAATCCGTAGGTTTTCTAGTTATTTTAATTTTGCTAAGCATGAATACTTCTTCACTGTTATTTTTAACCATAAGATTATCTCATGATCTTAGTTGGATTTTGTTGTTCAAGTTCACTAATCTTGTAGACTGTTTGGCACTTAGAACTCAATATAATTTCTATAATATATAGCACACTAATTGTTTTTGCTACCTTGTATGATTACAATACAGTGTAATATGGCATATTATGTTCCCACATCAATCAATATTAATGAGCGTGTATTGGTGATAAAACTATAGTACTTCAACATTTTTTGAAGTCTCTTGATGTCCAAAAACTTGTAGTAGCCTCATCCTGACTTGCTGGAAACATATGTTTGTTGTCCCATTATACCCTTGAGACTTTCACTATTCTGAAAACACTGCTTAATACCAGATTGACAAATTCAACTTTTTGGCCCCTTTTGTTTTAGGTATGGACTAACTGGAACATTCTAGACAAACTTGTACTTTTTCTCCAACCCTTATGGTCTCTAGTTCTTTTCTCTACAGAGTCCTCAGACTAAATTGTTGAAAAGTCCCTGTGAAGTACGTGTTAAAAAAGTGAATAGTCGTGTTTACGTGTAAACTATGAAGTATTGGCCTTCAGTGTTTCTTTTGCAGGCGTTTCTTCAAATTTCAACATCAGATTTCTGTTTATGCTAACTACTCCATATATCTTTTGATTGTTCTCTAATCAATCATGTGTGAGGGTTTTCTGCCGAATTTGCTGCATCACACACTGGTCACATCTAGGGTTTGGTGTAACAGTCTATCGAGCTTATGGTCAAAACTAAACCTTTTTTCCCGTGTACATGATCTTTACCTTATTCACCTGCTGCCACATTAAATTTAATTTGATATTTTTTAAAACAATTTTAATACAGTATTTAGGGTAAACAGAATAAGTTTGTTGATCTTGTTTTTAGCAGTCCTTTATATTATATTTTCATTTGGACAATGTATTGCAGGTGACATGGGATGAACCAGATCTTCTACAAAATGTGAAGCGTGTCAGCCCATGGTTGGTTGAATTGGTGTCAAATATGCCCGTAGTCCATATGTTACCGTTCTCTCCACCGAGAAAGAAGTTGCGGTTACCGCAACACCCAGATTTTCTACTTGACGGCCAATTTCCAGTGCCGTCATTTTCAGGCAACCCCCTCAGGCCCAGCAGTACATTCTGTTGTCTATCTGACAACATTACTGCAGGCATACAGGGAGCCAGGCATGCTCAATTTGGGATACCGACATCGGATCTCCAGTTAAGCAATAAAGCGCAGGTGGGACTTTTCCCGTCTACTTTCAAACAGCTTAACCCACAAAGCGAAATCTCCATTGGTGCCGTCCAAAGTAGCACAAATGGTGCTGACAATATATCTTGCTTGCTGACCATGGGGCATTCTAATCATAAGTTGGAGAAAACAAATGTTAAAAAGGCACCCCTCTTCTTACTCTTTGGTCAGCCAATACTTACCGAGCAACAAATCTCTCATGACTGCTCCAAGGATTCAGTTTTACAAGTTCCGCCAAGGAAAAGCGCACACAGTGAGAATCCTACAAAGACGGACAGACCTTCACTTGATAAGCTACGTCTTCCTGAGAATCTTTCCACTATCGGGTTTCTGTGGAACCAAGGGTGTCACACAGCTGAACTAGGACTAGAGACTGGTCACTGCAAAGTATTCTTGGAGTCTGAGGATGTTGGACGGACTCTTGATCTCTCGGTTCTTGGGTCTTACGAAGAACTATACAGAACACTGACAAACATGTTTGGTATAGAAAGATCAGAGATGATGACCCGTGTGCTATACCGAGATGTTACAGGTGCTGTTAAGCAAACTGGAGATGAACCGTTCAGGTGCCATTATTGTTCTTTGTTCTTTTGTCTTTGTGATATGATTCCATGCCGTCAAAAGCCCAAATTGTTAAGGCGGATGAAGTACCATATTTTTACATTTCATTGATATATTTATATAATCCCCTTGTTTGTGTTGCAGTGAGTTCATGAAAACTGCAAAAAGGCTGACAATTCTAATGGATTCAAGCATCACTATTATTGGAAGGTAAACTAAATCTTTTGTTTAACATTATTTATTGATAATTAAACATTAAGATATAATTTGGAACCTTATGACCCAACTTTTGATTTTCGAATAATAGCATATTAGAAACCTGGCTTTGGTGTTTTGACCATTAGGCTATAATTTGGTGGTGCAAAATTGTCTACATGCCTATAAACTGTTTTTTGTTCAAGCAAGCTACTGTGAATAAAATTCTGAACTTTGCATCTTTATTTCTCCTTGGTCAGGAAATGGATTACAGGTATGCGAAATGCTGATCATAGTCTAGATTCTTCGAACCAGACAGGCCCCTTGAGCATATTTGGTTAGTTACAACTATGAGCTATGTAAGCCAAACATTGAAATGATCGATGAGTGCGTTAATCCTCCTTCTCCTCCTCCTTATATATGTAGGGGAGTTTCTTTATTCTAAGATTGTTCTAAAAGAATGTTGGTACTTGTAGTTGAATGGTAATGCCTTGTAAGCCCCAAGTAAAGAACATTGGTGCAATGTGCTTGATTTGATGTAATCGATTTACGTTTTTCATGTTAATTCATCATCTAAGATTGTTCTAAAAATTATGTGTATAAAATGTTTATCATCTTTAGTTTTTATTTTGATCTTTATTTCAACATTATGTTTTCTAAATTTTCAGAAAATGAATAATTCTTTGGGTTGAACATTGTACTTTAAATATATAAATATATATATCGAAATTTTAATTGTTTAAGTATAAGCTTGTGGTTGTGTTAATTTTAGGTCCAAAACTTCTCATGGAAATGAGTGTGGTCACAAAATGAACCGAAGCTTTTAATTTAATTTAAGACTTTATTAAACTGCTGTCTTTCTGTTGTTGTAGAATGTGTCCCCCACTTGGCTGAGAGATGTTAATTTGGCTTTTGGTGCATAAGGACCTCCAAAAATTGAAACTTTAATTGGTTACTTATGGCTGGTGGGGGTTTGTTTGTTGGCTGGCATATGGGACCAATCACTAGTTTGTTTTTTATATATATATTCACCGCATATTTCTCTTTTCTTTTTCTTGTAAGATACTAGTACAATAATAGCTAGAGGGCATGATGTAATGATGTATGTAAAAATAAATTTATTGGTGGGTGGGTGGGTGGGTGGGTGGGTGGGTTATTTATGTAAGAAAAAAGCTTTTTTTTTGTTGATTTTTAAAATATCAAAGTATTAGACACAATAATTATATTTTGTCACCTTATCCAATTGTTCTTTTTGGTAAAAGAATTAATTCTCCTATTATGGACTGACTTATGGTGAGGGAATAAAAAATTGATTTTTGCAAATTAAGTGGGACATGACATAAGCAACCAAATACTAGTAGTAGTAATTCAATAAAATTACCATATCCTATCCTGAGCCGGTTTAGTCAAAGTCTGAACACATATTTGATAGGAGTAATTCCCATAATTAAAAGAAAATTGAGGAAAAAGAGAGAACACACTCGTGAGTTGTGGGACCCATGCCACCAAAAATGAGTAATCCCAATTGAGTTCCACGTGTGGTTCCCGTCAACCTCGCCGTCTCGATGCCCGGAATAGTTGTCTCCTCTTAACTCTCTGTACCGGTTTTTATGCCCCTATTTGGATTTGACCCTTTATCCTTAATTTTATGTACCACTTGCCAAGAATAAAGATTTTCATTTTAAATAATAATATTTTGATGACAAAATATTAGACATAAAAATATTATAAAATGATGTGGATGATGATGGTTATTGATTATAAGTGTTTACAATGAAAGAAATTAAGAGTAATATAAAAAAGAGTAATTTTAAAAAAAATTATAATTAATTTTTTTAAATTCTATAAAATAATAAATAATTAAAGAAATATAAAACAATCTAAACTGCCATAGAGTATTAAGGGCCGAGGGAGGACAAAGTAGTAGTAGTACTCCTATTAAGAAAAACTTCAGTTGACCCCCTTGATTTTCAGTTCCTTGTCCCATATATTGTGAACAATGAGAGAAGTTAAGGTGATATAAAAAAATAAATATCTAATAATTATTATATTTATTTTATACACTCTCTCTTATTTATAATATTTTTTTATAAAAAATAATTATAAAATAAAATAACAAATAATTTAAAAAAAATAAAATGATCTAAACCGCCGGACCGAGGGAGTACGAAGTAGCAGTAGTAGTAGTAACTTCTATTGACCCCTTGGTTTTCAGTTCCAAACCCATAAATTCTGGATTTTGATTCCTCCAACAATGAGACAATTAATTGAGACTTTCAATAGGATTACTTGACTTTTGCCTATTTTATTGACGCCACCTTGAAAACCATGATCAATGCCAATTGATATACACTACTTTTTCAATTTCATAAAATGTATTTCTTATTCATATTTAAAATTAGAGATATATTTATAAAACGATAATTTTTAATAATAATTTTATACAAAAAATTTTAAATGCAGACCACATATAGCGACGGTCCGGACGCTTGTCCGATCCGTCGTTATAGGTCAACAACTATCGTCATAGCTATAGCGACGAACCGAACCATCGCTATAACACATACATATGGTTTATTGTTCTATAGCGACGGACCGAACCGTCGCTATAGGTGCGGACCACCTTCCGCACCTGAAGCGGATTGTAATTTTATATTTTCAAATATAATCTTAGTATTTGTTAGGAATTCAATTGTTATAATTGAAAGTTATAGTAAAAAAATAATGGCAAATATTACTTTATAATTCTAAAATAAAAATATATGTATAATTTTTAAACGGACAAAAAAAAATTTAATGTTTGTTAACGCGTTTGAACAGTGGACATCATCAGGAGACTAATATAATACCTATGTTAAATGGTAGTAGTAATATAAAAATAATACAATACTAGTATGTGTCAAGTATTACAATTTTATTATCACAAGTCACAAGAGAGGGTATTACGAAAGTAGTACAGTATATTCACTATTCCGGTAATGAACACCTCAACTCGTTGAGCAAGTTTTGTCTTATTTTTATAATAATTTAAGTGAAAAGGACATTTTTGTAAAAACGTGAAGCAAGTTACAACCGACCAAAATAATTACAACTACTCGTAACTACCAAAAAGTGATGCACGTTACTAATTCCGTTTCTAAAAGATTGTCGTTTAAGGTTGTGGCACATAGATTAAAAAAGTATCATTTTTCAAGTAAAATATATTTGAAATTTCATCACTACCCCTTTATGGGAAGTTGAAAACTATTAATACAAGGGAGAGAATTTTTTGGGATAATGAGAGAAGGTAGGGGTAATATAGGAAAGTAAATAATTTATTCTCCTCGAAAGTTGTAAACGACAATCTTTTTGGAACAAAATTTTTCTTCTAAAACGACAATCTTTTTGGAACGGAGGGAGTATATAACATGGAAGTGATTAGTATGAAGTTTATTTTGAGATAAGTTGATCAATTAATTAATAGAATACTAACACGCAGGCGAGATTATATGTGTGTCAGTATTCTATTGGTCAATTGACTAACTTACTAAAAAAATAATTTCATGCTAATCGGATCCATACAACATCATTCAAATTTTGTAATGAAAATGATTGTTGTATTAGAAAAAAAAATTGTTTCAATTTATTTATCGTTTATAATTTTTTAAGATAATAAATTATTTATTTTTTTATATCACTCATACTTTCTCTCATTATCTTAAAAAAAAAAATTATTTGTATTAATAAATTTTAATTTCTCATAAAAAATAATGATAAAATTTTAAATAAATTTTAATTATTAATAAATAATAATATTAAATAATTTTTTTAATTTATGTGTACAAATATTATAGGAAAATCTTTTAGGTATAACTTACCAGAAGACGACGACAGATATTTGGGCGTTAATGAAACCGTCCGTGCGGTGGACCCCACTGACGTAGTGATAGTAATTTGCTATAACTCACAAAAAGACAAAACTAGCCCGTCCTGTTCTTGTAGCCAGTAGTTTTGTACGCGTGAGGGGCGTTAGCACTGTCATTCCAACGTGGACGGCCAAGATTCTTTTGTCAGTTACGTAAAAGACCACCGTGATTCTGCTAATGTGTAAAAGAGATTTCGCCACGGAACTACTCGTATGGTCATAGTCAAAAAGTTCAGTATGCGTGAATTTTGACACTAATTTTACTTCTCGCGAGATTTTAAGATCCCTATTTTTACTTTTAACTTAAGTCTAATTTACAAAACTCACGATATTTGAGATGAAAATGGAAAGTAAATTGATATTTTCATAACACTTTTTGATATTTTTATTTGAAAAATATTACTATAGATGTATGTGAAAACAATAGCTATAATGTGACGCCCCCAAAATTAGGTATACATCACCCATCTTGGGTCGTCAGATACATGGTACAGAATTCAAATATAATTTACTAATACAACTGTCGTGTACAATACGACAAAGCATTAACTGTGAGTTTGAATACAAATATGGTCTACTAGAGAGTATTCAAACTCAAAATAAGTCCTCATTACATTAATTATCACACTATTTTACAGAATAGAGAATAGTGAGGACTACTAATGCTATCCTCTGGACCATCACTCCATTCCCCGACTCGTCCCAGCTATATTCTCATTTCCTGAAGAGAACAGTGAAAGAAAGGGTGAGCTCAACTAGCCCAGTAAGAAATATTATGACTAAGATAATGCAGAATAAATTATCATTAGCCTTCAACAGTGTTAAACTGATAAAATATAATAAACATCAAGTTTAACTGCAGCGGAACATGCAATCCATTAGAAGAGTCAAGTAGAAAATAAAATCTACCATCTTCAATGATTTAAAAGGTTTTTCATCACTGTTATCGCTGAGACTCAGCTTAATAAAATAATCCACATCATTGAATCACCCCTGCACTACGGCCAAGGATATTCTTTAGTATCACAACCACAAATTATCCATGCACTACGGGCCAAGGATATTCGTGTATTCATCAATGGTCATGATCATGCCAACAACTGTCTATCAACGCACTACGGCCAATGAGGACTTTTACCACATCATTTGTAACATTACGGTCATGATTATACCGAATAATCCCTGGTCATAATCATACCAAGTTCATCTATGCACTACAGGCCACAGATGACTTTGATTTAACAATTCAATTAAACAAGTTCAAGAATTAATTTGTCAAGGAACTGATAACGTCCAAATTGTCAACATGATACTGTTTTGTGGTGTAAAATTCAAGAATACTTAGAAGAATATTTCCATGAAAAGATACTAGATGAAGCGCAAATATCAAGGATATTCCACTAATTTCATGGGGTATAGAAGTCAAAGTTTTAATCAAATGGGTATAATACAGAATAGATTAACAAAAGAAATCATCATGCATGCGATAGACCACACAGACAGGTTATTCCAACCGAATAAAAAAATTATGGAACCAGGTTCGGCGTAAAACGCACAGACAGGATATTCCGACAGAATAATAAATAATGGAAACAGGTCCGGCGTAAACGCACAGACAGGATGTTCCGACAGAATAATAAATAATAGAACCAGGTCCGGTGTAAAACACACAGACAGGATGTTCCAACAGAATAATAGTAAAAACGGAACCAGGTCCGGTGTAAAACACACAGACATGATGTTCCAGCAGAATACTAGAAGAATGTCACCAAGTATAGGGTAGTCCGCATATACAGGTTATTCCAACAGAATAATAAGGAATAGAATAACGACAGTTCTCTTCATGAATAAAAAAAAATAACACCCCTTACATTAGTAGGAGCTTTGAATACTGCAGTAGAGTAGTAACAGAATGCTCTTCTTCTTTCTCTCTTATTCTCTCTATACTTTCTCTCTCTCTAGAGTTCAGTGAATTCGTGAAAAATAATGAAGCTCTAGGCCTCTATTTATAGAAAAATTGAGGGTGGCTCTTGGTCTTAACGAAGGGTCAACTGACTCTTGGTCTTAACGAAGGGTCAAATGACTCTTGGTAATATTGAAGGGACAACTACTATTGACGAAGGTAATTACTATTGACCAAGGTAAATACTATTGACGAAGGTAAATACTATTGACGAAGGTAATTACTATTTACGAAGGTAATTACTATTTACGAAGGTAATTACTATTTACAAAGGTAATTACTATTGATGAAGAGATTCTTTAAATACATCAAGGATTGCATAAATATTACCAAAAAAATTTTTATTTATAACTTGTCATCTCAATTATTGATTTAATAATATAACATATTATACAGATGATACTGTGACAATAATTGAATCAATAATTTAAGAGATATGATGCAGCAATTACTGTAGCAATAATTGAGTATAGCTGAGTGACTTCTCACGTAAGCATCAATAATCAATACTGTGTGCTACTATGCAACCACGCATATTACTGTACTTTTACTACCGGGTAGTTCAACAGTTTTAACGGTAACACCTCTGCCGTTATTTTTATAGAAAGATAATTTTGTCGTTTTCTAACTACGACAATACTTCTGTTGTGGGGTCCACCAATGATTGTGCCGTCGTACGAACATTCCCCGACAAAAAGAATATTCCCCGACCAAAAGAATATTTTATAACAACTTGCTTACTTTGCAAAATTTATAAATAGTACCCACAACTATAACATTATGTCAAATTAACTTCATAATAGTTAAAAATGATATTTATAGAAAATTCATCTTTATTTATAAAATTTGGGGTCTTACATATAAAATTTATAACAACGCTTTACATGTAAAAATATCATTTTTTATTGTGAATTTATCAGTTTCTAAATAAAAATTCTTCTTCTTTTGGCAATGCCAAATTGTTAAAAACGGTAATAATATTTATTGTGAATTGTTTACGTCAAATTTTTTATTGTCAGTTATATAGATATATATTAGTAATATTCCCTATGTTCTAAAGTTACAGATACAATTTGATTATTGAAGTCAAATGACGACGTACTAAACTTCAAAATTGGTATGACTCAAAATAGTTTAGAATGACATAAATTTCGTGATTAATATTATGTCGGTAAGATTTTTTTTAAGAGAAGGGAAAAGAAAATAATTAAAATCCCTTTAAATTTCATGGTTGTAAGTTTTTTTTATGGAGGGTAAGTGATTTGAAGGTAAAGTTGATTTCATTTTTGGTTCAAAACTTTTCCCCTAAAAGTGGGAGGATTTGGATGGATGAAAAAGTTAAATATTTTATATTACTTAAAATAACATTTCAAAATAAATCAGGTCATTTATTACATTTCAAAATAAATTTTAGTGTACTTGCATGAGATCTATTCTACTATGGATAAAATAAGTACTTATTTTATACTCTCTCGTCTCTTTTAAATTTTTTAATTTGCGTAAAATTTATATTTTGTTCATCTTTTTTAAAATGAAAAGAGTACTAATTATCAACATTTTTTTTGTAATAGGAATTCTTCTAAAAAGAAGTTGCAAATTCAAAATTTTCATTTATACCAGATAATTTTAAAATCTACATATATAAACCGTGGTGATTTTGTCACACTTTTTATTTTTCTTTTTTGTCTTTACAACTTTAATTAAATTACTATTTTACCTTTTTTAATTAATTTTTTTTATATATTTTTATTTAGTCCTTTTTTTAAATTTTATAAAAAAATAATTTGTTTGTTTTTGTAATAATAGTTATAGCTAGCCCATTATTTTGTAATCGAAGAATTTCAGAGTAATATTCAAAAAATTAGAACATCTTTAACCATACATTCACAAGTTACATGACTATTTAGCAAATTGATTTAATAAGTTAAAATTATCATCAAAATAAATGATTTTTTAAAAAAGAAATAAAAAAATATTAACGTATAACTTCCAAATATTGCAAATTTTCTTTTCCTACCATAATTTTTTTTATTTTTAAGATATAGGAGGAAACTAATGAAATTGATAACATAATTATTAAATGTTTTTTTTATTTATAATTTATTAGGATTAAAAATATGTTTGTTTATGACATTTTGAATACGTAATCATAAAAAGTATCAAATTATAGGTTGAAAACGACCCATATTTGAGTTTAGAATCAACAACTATTGTTATCCATTAAATATTTACTCTAATAGATATAATTTTATTTAGAGAATGATTATAGGATATTTTAATTGCGGCCATGTTAAGTCAATTTTTGGGTGTTTTAATTTTCAATAGAGTAATAGTAATAATTAGTATTTTGTGTTGGCTATTCATCTCTTTGTTTTTGAATCCATGAGAAATTAGAAAAATATTTGTAAATTATATAGAGTTGGGCAATCATCTCCATGTATACAAAGTAAGTATGTAAATAGCTCATAATATATATTCGGGTAAAACCAATATATTTGGGTCGGTTCATCCTTGGAAGGGACTTTATTACACAGAGAAAGATAAATTTAAACTTAAATAAATCCATATGAATTTTAATACCAACTTCAATGTGAAGTGCATCTGGAGCCTTTTCGATAACAGTTGTTTGGCATCCTCACACACACACACACACACACACACACACACAACTTCATCCATTTCTGATGACGACGAGCGTCACAAATAAATAATCATTAGCAAATATCAAACATATCATAATATCATAATAGCCATAGCCTATAACTAGTAAATCCTATTACCCAAACAAAAACATATGCTGTACATTGCTGCATAAACACCACTGGGATGGCAGGTGTCCATCCCGGTAACATATCAAACTTTCAGGTCCAAATTTACTCCAATACTGCTACCTCTTGATCTACCCTCCAGTAGTTGGCATCGTTAAACTCCTTCATTCCTGTCCCGCTGTCATCTGAATTCTCCTTCTCTGGAACCATGTTTCTTTTCAATGGCCCTGCCTCCCCAACAATGCCTTCCTTGACAGCCTGGTCCGTTGCCTTCTCCGTACCCTCTAATACAAATTCAACATCTTCTTCAAACAAACAAGGAACAGCAACATCCCTTTTGCTTGAATCAGATCCCAGCAATCCGTCACTAGAATTTGTTGAAGTTGAGGTACCATTTGGTAGAGATACTCCACTTGAGGTGGAACTAATGGGTGCAGGATCTACCTCAACTGGATTAGTAAGATCAGCACTTGAGTTGCTATAATCTTCAAATGGATTCACACTCGACCCACCAACTGGGAAATCAGCCGACTCTCCCCATCCAACCCATTCAGGTATAGACCTATCTCCAAACAGATCATCATTGGCTGATGCCTCAAACCGGAAGAAGCCTACGTCACCAGAAGCACTGGGCTTCTCATTCTGGGGATCCAAGTCTCCAGCGTTTATTGAAGTATTTCCGTTAAGTTCGTTTTCAATGTTAGTGGAACTGGATGTACCATTAGCAGGGTTATTGCTATCAGCCAACTCCTCATCCTCTCCAACCACCACCTCATCATCGCTACTGCTGTTACCACCATTTGTGTCTCCATTCAAGTTGATATCATCCATCATCTCAGTTGGCAAGTTGTTCATAGATGCATCACCATTTCTATCATCTTGGAAAGCAAACCAGTTGGAATTTGTAAACAAACTGCTGTAGCATAGGAAACAACCAAATTGGTGTTATCAACAAGCATAGATACCTATCAACAAGACCAAAAGAGTTGATCCAAAGTCACTATCACCATTCTCTGTGTTTTTTTTTTTTTTTGGGGGGGGGGGGCAGGTGGGGGGGAGTTGAGGAAAGGGAGTTGGCAACCATGTGAAACTCAGGTATATATTAACCCTTAACGAAGACTTACCTCGCTTGATCATCACCTAATCCCAAGGATGATATCACAACTTCAGCGGATTCATCATCAAAGTAAGCCTCCTGCAGAATTAAAATAGCAAACTTCATTAACCTCATTCTTCTCTTCTCTGTTTGGGACACGAATATTTAAAGAATGGAAAGATTATTTGAATATTTGTTCTGTGCATATATGTTTTTCAATTCACAAAAGCATATATCTGGGTAGTCACCCACCAGTTTTTTGTCCATCATGGAGGGAATCGAGTACATGTATTACGAAAGTTGTAAAATACCATAATATTACCTCATCATCGCGATCAAGAGCTCCATGACCCTGCAATCAGGATGACAAGAATGATATAACATCATAATAGTCCAGAAAGAAAAGAAATACATACAAATTATATAGAGAGAGAGAGAGGGAGAGGGAGAGAAGAAAAGCTATTTAACAAAATGGTACATGGTCTGCATACATCTTCAGCGTCATTGTTATCATATATGGTGTATCTAAATGCTTGACTTAGATTGTTTGCTAGAGCAGCTACATCATAATCTCGGTCATGAACATCGTCCTCATCACTATCCCTTGTCCTATCATGCAATGCAGTAGGCCGACTGCAAACAATGGAAGGAAATAATATAAATTACTATCATTAGGAAGGAAATATGCCAATTGCCAACAGACGATGGGATCCAAGGAAAAAGGAGAACAAAGACCGAGACCAAGAATAGTAAGGCTTCCAATAACTGATGCGCCAGCGCCATTTTGATGCAATAGGTTTACGAGATTTCACAATACTGTTTAAAGCCCTTTCATCTAACAAATTGAGAAGGATTCTATTTAGGATGTATAGAATTACCTTTACCTTTTACAATGCTTGCACATTCTTCATAGTGAACGAATAATGAATTAATGTTACAGAGAAACAAGAAAATTTGCAAGTGCAAAGAAACATAACAAAACTATTGGACAGTTTGTCCTTTTTCTAACTAGAGAGAGATGTTTTAAACATGCTTACCAAACTGTGTTTCCTGATTTCTACTTTCAGTAGTTAAAGCAAATGAAAGTAGAAACAAGAAACTTATGAAAACAACAATAATGAGCAAAAACATGAAAACAGAAACAGTTATACAAACTCAAAATCAACCGAAAGAGTTGGGAGAAAGAGAAATGGCAAAAGCCACGTCTCTGGATCCAATCCCCATACTTGAGGACAAAATTACCTATATAAAAACACATAATCATGAAAATTTAGTTTCCTACATAATGACTATTCAAACACAGAACATCACAAGTTGTGAGCAAGCAATCTCTTTATCAACATTATTTTGACAATCAGTCGCAAAAGATTAACCCATGAAATAGAAAAGGATTAAGTATGTCTTTAATTTTAAAATGTATACCCGGCCTTCTATCTTCTTCATAATTTCAATTAATAGGTATACACTGTCTTTTTTTCTTAAAGTGCAATGACCCTCAATAAGATAAATGCAAGAAAACCAATTTTCCATGGAGATTGAAAGGCTGCCCCAGTTTGGCATTGAGATTGAACGGCTAGACTGTAAAAGGAAGACACAATTTTTTTCTCTACACACATACTATATAATCAAACTTGCATTGAAACAAATAAAATTAATAGCCACAGAAAGAATACAAGATTGAAACAAATAAAATTAATAACCAAAGAAAGAATGGACAAGAAGCATACCCACAAGCCCATCGGTAAACATTTTCTACCATATTACGCTCCTGCAAAGCTGTAACCTGCCAAGCATTCCATTCACTATTTTCCTATATAGGACCAAGAACAGTTGTCAAATTATATTCAAGTTAAAATAAACCATGGCTAAAATTAAATATATATTGTCATTTGGCATCACCAATATAAGTTGAATTCACCAACACAGGATTCAAGGAAAATCAATGCCAACAAACCAATTTGAAAGTGAGATATTTCTGGAACAAGTCACAACTATGCTAACTGGCAGTAACAAGTGTTTAGAATAAATTATATCCACTATATATGTCTATAAGCTTATGATTTCCAAGAAACTAGAACTGGCAGTAACAGTAAATACTGAATTACAAAAAAGAATTGATATTTTCACATAAACACTCACTTGAATAGTAAATGGATCTCACTCATGCGAGAGAGAGCTTATGGAAATATCAATAAATACTTGTCGATATAACATTTCCTTGAATAAAACTTAACACGAGTATATAATTGTAGCTTTTCTTGCAAGAGCTACTACTTTTTTCCTGACTCGTTTCTTGCAACTCCAAATGAAAAATCTAGGCATTTATTTGGTTGCTGACTTTACAAAGGCAGAAAACTAATACTATTTATCAGGTGTGCAAAGTGTGAACCCCAAAAGGCTTTATCTATAGGCATCTGTGTTATGTGTTGGTAAAATTACGAATCACAAGGCTTTACCTGCAGATGTGCCTGAATGCGGCTATCAGCATTTCCCAACTGAACAAGCTTATTAGAAATACACGTAATGTGTCCAAGGTTTCCCATCCGAGGTGCGCGTTTCCCAGCAGCAGGTAAAGTTGGCTGAAAATTTAGAATATAATATCACATAATATTTCTCAACCACTTGCATACAAAATTTCATTGTCTACAGTACTAACAGGAACTGAAAATAGAGTGAATTGCTATTAAAATATATGTTTCCACAACTTTCGCTTCTCAAGATCCTAATTCTTACAAGACATTTAAAAGTATGGCTGCACTAATTACAGAGTCGCCGTTGAGCAACAGATATGCATTGCTGTCCAAGAATGGAATCAAACACAAATTATTACTTAAGAACCATCTTCCATTATAAAGCATATATTACCTGATTGAGTTCACCAGAAACAGTGGGACTTCTTTCTGTCTGGAGTATTTTGGGAACCAAACCGCACTCTTGGAAAAGATGGTCAACAATAGTAATATTTTTGCTTTCTAAGCATGAAAATATAATACTCTCTACGTGATGATGCAAAGCATTATTGAAAGGGTACCTGCATAGATTACACATGATATAAATACAGAGGTCAAACATATCCAGACAAAGTGAATATAATGCACTTAGAGTTTTTCTAATGTAAGATCAAGGACTGACTCATTGTTATTCACAAACTATATTTCACAAATGAAAGTAAAATCTTACTCAAAGAAGAGATCAAGGACTCTTTGAATAGTTCCTGAGCTGACCAATTCCTTCTCTGCAACTTCATTACCAGTTTTCAATAGCACAGCAATGAACTCCACAATCTACAATCAGGTCGCACGACAAGTTAGGGTAAAATAAGAGATAACATAGAATACCAGTAATGTTAACTAGTTACAAAGACTAAAATGCTCTACGCATTGAGCTAAAACATATATCTTTTTTAATAAGTAATGAAGTTATATATTCTAAAAGAATAAGTCACCAAAGGGGCATATGTACACTGCATATACAAAAGAGGCTAAAAGAGTGAAGAGTGCCAAAGTTTCCTACAAAGCCCACCGTCAAGAAGTATACAAATACACCCCAGGAGCTCTCAAAAATAATCACATAAAACTCCCCAAAAAAATTCCTCCAAAAAAATCCAAGAATGAAACTGTAGAGTCTGGATAAACTTTGGTAACTCGGAAAAAGAGCAAACCCAAAAACAGAAATACAAAAAGAACAAGTCCTCTCTCCTTGCCCTCAAAACATCTGCCCCTCTCTGTTCCTTCCATATACTCCACCAAACACAGTGAGGGGTATTCACCCATTGTGCTTCCTCAACTTCCTACTAACCTTCACACTTTCCCATGCTTTCAATAAATCAACCAACATTTTCGACCCACGCCGGAGTTATCAAATACTCTTGTGCTACGTTTGGATTGAAGGAATGGAATGAAGAGTGGAACGATTCATTCCATTCTAGTTGGAATGAATTATTCCATGTTCTCACTCCCCCCAAGGAACCAAATACAATTTTTTTTCATTCCAATCGCAACCAAACACAATTTTTTTCATTCCATAAGAATGAGTCATTTCATTCCCTCTCTCATTCCACCAATCCAAACGTAGCATTATGGCCTAGCAAACCGGTACTTACATTCCAAAACATAGTAATCTAACATACACATACTCTAAATTTACAGTATCGAAATATTTCTTTGTTGTTTCACCTATAGTTGCATAAATATCAATATTTTAACTTCGTATTGGATGCTCAAACATTACATTTGTAATTAATTACTATTAGAACAAACAACTTGTTAGATCATCTATAAAACTTAGTTTTATAGCATTTAGACTCTAAGAAAACTTCTAACTATAAGAATTCATATAAAATTAGCCTATGTAGCGTACTGGTACCTGCACCGGTTCAACATATCTAAATGAAGCACGTTATATAGGTAACACTACGTAACACTGACCCACACTATATGAACATGGGGCAGCACAAGACTCCAAACAAAGAATATAATAAGACTCCAAAAAAAATATTGCTTTTGAAACTAGAACAAAGAACTCTATGAGCTTATATTTCCACTTCTACAACAAAATGGGATGGCTTCAGCATTAGCTTTTCAAGCACATGGTCTTTTCATAATGACGGTACATTTCAAAGTTTTTTATAGTAAGTCAAGCACAAGAAACCATGCCTCGCACGAAGCACTGCACTTGTCATTCTGGGTGACTGAGCATACAACTCTTCTATGAACGCTCTACTTTGAGTAACAAACACACCTTTAACAGATGTTGAAACAATAGAACATTAAGCGATGACACCAACACTGTTTTACGAATAACCAACCTTTAAACGATACTTGCCAAGCGGAGGCCTCAATTCACCATATGTCGTAGGCAAAACCTTTTCATCAGATGACACATTCAGCAGCATCAACAAGTCACCTGCACCAACAATCACTCTATATTAATAACTCTTGCATTAAAAAACCAAACACAAATATTCTTCAATGCAAAACACCAAAATATTATTAGCATTGCACAGCACAGCATTAGATTGGAGCCTACTTCTATCTGAAATTATAATATCCACACAATTGGGAAAATGTACACACATTGCCCAAGATTCAGCCCTCAAATCTTGTCCAAGTCATAACCATGGTATTAATATATTGACAAGTAGTTATCAAAATCATACAATTCACGGTACGTATCTTATGATATAATACAATTCAGCTGTCGAATGCTACAAATCAGAGGTGAATCTATTTTATTTATAATAAACAAATGAATTTTACGATTTGATATAATTCAACTCTCTCGCAATTCAAAATTGAAAAATAAAATAAAATAAGATTTTGCATTGTTCTATTGTTTGCCATGTTTATCACTCATTTGAGTTAAGATGGTAGTACAAACAATTAAGCATAGTGATCCACATGTGATTGCGACAATAGAGTGCATGGCAACAGGATAAAGCTACCTAGGATGATACTTTGGAGGGCACAAGAAGAATAAAGCTATTGAGGACGAATTCTTCGAAAAATCAGAATTTATTCAAGACGTAGGAAAATTAAAACAGAAGACTACTACTGATGCCGTTGTTGGGAAGGAAAAAACTGTAGGTTAACAATACTACATATAAATGGGATGATTAAGAAAAACTGTAGGTTAAATCCTGTGGTCAAGAATTTCCTACTCATCCCTACAATCATGATGGTCAACCGTCCAAACCATTAACCCCTCCTGTCTATCGTCCAAACTGTTAACCCCTCCTGTGCCAATCTTAAGATTTTGTTGGGAATCCTACACATACAATTAATGGATTCATGCACATAATAGCGCATTGTTATCCTGCTGAGGAACATTTTTAAACTACTTTTGTGGATGACAGAGTGGGAACTTCAGAAAGAAAAGTGGATCAGAATTTTTTTTGTAGTGAGCAATAAGGCTTAAAGCCTAAAGATATTACTTGGGCCTTAATCACTTTCATGTGATCTAAAATAAATGCTAACAAAGACCATGCCTGATGGTGTTGTGAAATTAGTTTACTAATGACATGTATAAATGAGAAGGGGAAAAAACGTATTAGTATAAAATCATGATACAAACAATTTCCATGACTTCATATTCATTCTTATTGTCAAAGAGAAGCGTATCAAAACCAAAGAGCACAGTAGAACATTTGAAATCAAGAAAAAATCTATGACAAGATACACACTAAATTACCAAGTTTCGGCAGCATTGCGCTAACAGTTTCTGGATTAACATGTACAGGTGCTTCATATACATGTTGACTTCGGAAGGAATGAATTAAGGGAGAAGGAATTGATCTTCTAGGATCCAACAAACAAATACACACAGACAACGAGTGGACGAGGCCAGATTTTGAATGAGAATCTTCTAGTGCATGACCAAATACCCTAGCAACGAAACTGCAAGAAAATAGAAGGTTCAAAACCACTAAACTCATAGGTGCTTCAGTTTCAATGGCACACTAGTAAATATTATGGAAATAATAAAAAGAACCATACAAACCTTGAGCTAGAGAGTTTAGTAGCCAACGGCGATGGTGCATTCCGAGTTATAGCACATAGAGTTTCTGCTGCATTTGCATGTACTTCAGGAGGACTCTGGACCAACCAAGAAACATGTTAGCTTAATCGTTTCAGAATATTGTGGGACCTGACATCTTAGCCTTAGTATACAAATAGTCTTCCTAACTTAAATTTAGGAATATAAATATAAATCAGTTGGAAGTCAAAAAGGCATTTTTTTGAATAATAAGAAAATGCACTTTGAGCATCTTGATAGCCAAACAGTCAAACTACTATTCTAAGTCTAGGACTAGGTCCTAGTAGTACTGGGTATGTGTAAGCTCCTACACTATAACATTGAATAATGGCCGAATTAGTGCTTCAATTGTAGAAAGTATCTAGATTGGCTAAGGTTATTCTTTTTTTATATAAAACCAACCACCATTCTCATCCCCAACCTCTACCTAAATAAACCCAGATCAACTTACCTCAGTCCCCTCCAGATTGGCCAAGCATTTCTTATATTAAACTAATATAATCCATCTCCATCCAAGAATTACGAACTTTCTTCAAATTATTAAAAAACAATAGAACAGGTGTAGCCACCAACAAACCTTTATTAACCAAATTTAACATACAACATTTGTAGCAAGCATCATTCCAAGTTTTCTGACGCAATAGTTAGGTATGCATTTACGAGGACACTAAATGCAATGAATTCATAAAGTTGCCGGCCTAGAATAATCATATTTCTAAACTGAGATAAATGAACTTGCAATGAAATTGTTTACTTACTAAAGGACTCAGTTTATCAACAATCATTTCTAGTAAATTGCTATCTGCCAGCCACTGCATCACATCCAACGAACTAGGATACATGTGATCATCAGCCCCTACAAGTCGAACTAAAACCTGCGTAAAGAGCTCATCAGGGCAGAGTAACATTTACCTTTAGGTATTGACAAAATCAAAACTCAACCATCAAAGTGTTAAAAGTGGTGATGGCAAACAAAAATCATGGTGAATTTTATGCAAATTTTAAACACTAACCTCCATGATGGACGTAATACCTATTAAATCAACCAGCTGGCCAAAAACATTCTGATGAGACTGCAAAAGAACAAGGTATCATCAAACAAAGCCTCTGAATAATAAAACTTCAAATGGGAGATTCCAACTAATGAAAACTATGCAATATATTGCCATCCATTGCATGGGAAACACTAAGATACACATTTGACAATTGATAAAACCTCTAAGTGATGTAGGACGAGGCCGTGAAAGTTGGTTGGAACAATATAAGAGGCTTTGAAAGCCTATGGAATAGAAGTTGTATTTTAATTAGTTTTTTTTATTTGCGGTTATCTTATTTAATTTGTGGTTGGTTATCTTATTAGAGTCCAATTTAGGCTAGAAAAGTTGTATAGGAGTATTATAAATAGTGGTGTACTTCATTATTTTGATACATTGAATAATTAGAATTGATTTAGTTTTGTGAAAGATCATATGTGATATTTATACTTCGTCCCAAAACCCCTTCCCCATCACTAAGCTTATTCCCCATGGGATCGAGTTAGACAAAATGAAAACAAAATCAATACAAATCGCATTAGCTTGACATTTATAAGCCATTACCAGGCAGCTGCAATCTCAAGCATATAATTCAACGTTTATCATTGGGATAAAGAAGAGCAAGAGACACCAATTCAACATAGTTTCCAAACAAGATAGTTACCTGTAGGACAATACCTTCCGGTCAAGAAATAGCTACTTCTGGTTCAGCTCAATTACCCCCATCATTTGCTATTTTGATAGGTTGTTGAAAGATTATATTTTAATTATAAATTTCTATCCAACATCTCCAAGTTACAAATATAATAGTAAGGGTGGTGATGTTATATTGCTAGCAATTCAGCCATGTATGTATCATACAGCAAGATGATGCAATTCTTCCAAAACTAGACTACGACCCCAAAAGCACCAATTATTTTGACAAATTCAATTGTTTACAACTTGAGGACTTTACTTTGATAAACAGATCTAGAGAGTCAGAAATTGAATAGCTGCCATGTAAAGAAAACTAAAAAATTAACTCACTTGAACATAAGTCATGAGTGGGATCGTCTTCCGCAACATGAGGCAAATCACCACCTACAGTGTGGCAAGAATTCATCAAGCAAACGGCATTGGCTAAAACAAGGGTACAACATAAACTGACTACAAAACATCACATATAGAGTGGTTATAGCACATGTGATATACCTTGCTGAAATATCCAGCCAGCAAGGCACTGTGAGGACGAGTTGGTTCCAGGAAGGAGAAAAGTAAATCCATTAACTGCGATTAAAACAAGAAATCGAGTTTAAAAAAAGATATTAAAACAATATTAACTTCTAGATATCAATGAGGAACAGAAGATATGAATAGTAGAGCCACACCTCTTCTTCCTCCACTAGAGTTTTCAAGATAACATCGATTTCACATGTAAATATCTCACAGGCAATGAAGGGGAACCTGGAAATTGAGAAAAGAATTGAGTATCCAGAACAAAAATACTTTGAAAAAAATAAACCAAACGTAATAGAAACATGAAAATCTAACTTGCTCATTCTTCTATCAAATCGTAATAACATACTTGAAGGTACGTTTGCTCTCAGCATCCTCTGGGGGCTCTTCAACAATATAATGCAATAACTGTTCCACCTGAGTTCTATCTCGTAAACTGAATGAACACGTATATTGATGAGTAATTACAAGGTCATTTGTATCACATGTAACTTCAGGGGCATATAACCTAGTGTAAATATTTGATGAAGATGAAATATAAAACATAACAATTTAAAGAAAGTTAATTACAAATTAATAAGACGGCTGTTTAAAGCTTTGCATTCTTGGATTATCTCTTCTTCGTCCAGAAGCTCTTCCAATGTGAAATTGTCCTTGTCTAACACTGATTCAACCTGGCAATAACATTAATGGGTCAGTGTCATATGAAACTATAAAAAAGAATTCAGCGAACTTGAAAGACATAGTAAATACTTTTAACATCACAAGTTCACATAAAAAATAACCACTGGACCTCAGTAAATTTATGCAATTAACCAAAATATGTAACTTGACATAGTCAACTGTAAAAAGGAAGAACTGGGCCTTCCAACTGAAATCATGAAATGACATAATATAGGAACTTACATACAATAAACTAATAAAGACATAATATGAACTCCCAAAAGCTTAATTTTGGGGGCACATTATGGAGGACACCACTCAATACTGAATAAGTTGAAAATGCTCCTAAATTATTAGCTTTAGCAGATGAATGAATCAAGTGGTTAATTCCCCCATTTGGGGGGCGTTAAGTGATACCTTTACTTGTCCCTAAAATTAATTGGGACCGTTGGCACATTTATTGACTTAGTCAAGCTGAGTTCATCCAAAATTTTATAAAATAATGAAAACAATATCTTAACCAAAACCAAATTATATAATGAGACTCAAGATTCTGTATTCATTTATTCAACACTTGCATCCATTTTTCGCATTAAAACAGAGAGAACTTAGTTCAATTAAATCAAATTCATAGCAATCATAACTCAATAAAGCAAATCAAATCAAATCCCCATTGAGGCAATTACTCAATTCACATCAAATCGTATTTAGTTGCGTGAAGTATTAATTGGCAGTTAAAAATAAACCAAGGCTGCAATACAAGTGTATGCAAAACAGCACCCTACCCTGTAAACTTTTAGCACGCAACTTTCTCTTGAGAGTAAACAACTTAAACTGAATAACTAACAACTTAGATAAACTGAATCCGTTGACAGCATATGCAAGTAAACAAAATCATATTCACGCAATATAAGTATTGGGTTTCATAATTGCAAACTGCACAGCTTAAAAAAAATAGAATTGCCATGAATTGGAGTAAACAAAATAGAATACTTACAGGTGACGAAGCAGACAGAGATGTGAGCTTCCAAAACATATTGTTTGTATATATGTATCTATGTACGTATATATGAAGTAAAGGGGGAGCTGGGAGGAAGAGTTCGATTGGATCTGTAAACCTTAAATTGAAAATGTGAGCAGAGAGAAAAGAGCTCGAGGTTTAAATTGTGTTTAAGAAGTTGTACCAGAGGGGAGTTTGAAATAGGAACCCTAACTTTGGAGAGGGAAAAAAAGATGGAAAAGGAATCTAAGCGGTAACGATGGGTGTGAAATTTAGGAGAGAGAGAGTGACGCAAAGATTCAGCCGGAAAACGAAGGGCGAAGGCTATGTGCGGAGGAGAAAAAGGGGGATGAGGAGGAGGAGGATGCCAGGGGCAACTAAAAGGACAAAATAAGGTCCGAATTTCACAAAACACCCCTTTTTGATCGTATCGCTGGCTGCTCTGCCAGTACTATATTTGATTGTCTCGGTCAAATTTTGGTCAAGATTTTTTGGAATATCAGATTTTAATTTATTCCACAATTATCTCCCTCCCTCTTTTTCTACGTTTGATTGACCCGGCAAACGGGTTTAAAGTCCGCGGACCGGTTCGTTCGTTAAAAAATAGACTTTGGGTTGCATTTTTTTGGTTCATAAAAATTTGGGTCTTTTTGGTCCGGCCCGTTCAAAGTCCGGCCAGACCGCTGGTTTTACGGGCTCAAAAAAGTGCCAAAAAATAGGCATAAACCACCTTCGACCCGCGGGCTATGGGCTTACTTTTTTTTGCCCGTAAAAATTCGGGCCATTTTGGCCCAGCCCGTCCCGCGCCCGCCCGCCCGCCCGCCCGCCCGTTTGCCTACGAGTTTTGAGGGAAAAAAGAAAAAAACAGCAAGTTTAAAATTTATAAGAGAAAATAATACTCACATTTACACTATGTTTCTGAATTTTAAAATAGATAAAAAAAAAAGAAATAGACAAAAAATTTAAATTTTCTTTCTAATTCTTATGTTTCTGAGTTTTTAAATAAACGGAAAAGAAAATAAATTGATAGAAAACATTGCCACTTTTCCTGCCAAAGTTTTCCGTCCAAAATTGGTCTGATTTTGATGGAAAAAAAATTGGAATAAGTAATATATTTATAATTCCTATATTATCTTCAACTTTTAATATAATAAATTTTAAATTACAAATCATGTCCTCAATTTTAAATTTTCTATTATTTTCTATTAAAAACTCAGAAACAATACAAATGAAAACTTCAAGTTTTTTATTCTTTTATTTCCTGTTCTAATTTAAGTTTTCTATTCTTTTTTTTCTATTCAAAACTCAGAAACAGTGTTAAAGAATTACTACTAGTAAAATTAACAAGAGTTTTCCTAATCAACTCCATATTATCAATTTTAAAGAATACATTAACAAATTATTATTCAACAGTTTTCTTATCTTTATCTGACTCTCTGTTTTAATCCTTATATAGGATTTTACTCCCCAATCAAAAGACGTCGTTCTCTATATATACAAAATGACATTTCACACCCTAATTTAAGTGTACAACTCATCAATCATACACATATTAACAATTTTGTACTACTTCATTTTTAAATTATAAACTTAATATTGACTTTAAAAAAAATAAAATTCAAATGTATTCAAATTTAAAATTGATATAAATTTATTTAATTTATGTCAATATAATTATAAATATTATAAAAGTACTATTAATTATAAAAATTGTTATTTTCAAATTTTAAATGAATCATATTAAATTTAAATTTAAAAATATCACAAATTAACTTTTTAAAGTTAAAATTGATTATATGTACATTTGCAATTACAATCCATTCAATACTCACTCCATAAATTACTTAAAATTTAAAATAAAATAAAAATTATTTTACAGTAGAATATAATTGATAAAAAATTATTTTACATTATAATATAATTGATAAATTATACTCTCTTTTAAATTATAAGATTATTATTAATTTGATGTTTTGATTGTTGGAACTTTTAAATTTCAAATTTCATTATTTAAGGAATCAATATAAGGAACCTGTTGGATACATAGTAAAAAAATTAAATCTCTATTTTACAGGATGACCCAATAATGTAAGACCCCAACTTTTATAAATAAAGATGAATTTTCTATAAATATCATTTTTGAATATTATGGAGTTAATTTGATATAATGTTATAGTTGTGGGTAATATTTATAAATTTTGCAAAGTACGCAAGTTGTTATATAATATTCGATTGGTCGGGGAATATTCGTACAACGACACAATCATTGGTGGACCCCACAACGGAATTATTGTCGGATTGAGAAAACGACAAAAATATTTTATTAAAAATAACGGCGGAAGTTTTACCATTGTTACTGTTGAACTATTCGGTAGTAAAAGTACAGTAATACGTGTGATTGCATAGTAGCACACGGTATTGATTATTAATACTTATGTGAGAAGTCACTCAGTTTGATTCCATTATTGTCAGTTAATAATATGAATTATTTAGCGATAATGACGTTTTGTTTTATTCGTATTATTAACGTAATAAAACAGAAACATCTTTTTATATAAAACAAAATACTTTATTAAAGTTATTCTATAAATAGAATATATTATATTTTATTTAAAAGATTTTTCTTTAAATATGGACCGTCAGATTAAAGTAATCAATCTGGACCGTTCATGGATTAGTTACTATGCATTCTATTTTTCTATAAATAGCAGCTCATTCCTTCATTATTTCTTACGAATTCACTGAACTCTAGAGAGAGAAACTATAGAGAGAAACTATAGAGAGAGAGAAGAAGAGTATTCTGCTACTTAACTACTTCCTTACTTCAGCTCTTCTTTAAAACGGTAAGGGGTGTTATTCTTTCTTATTCATGAAGAGAACTGTTGTTATTCCATTTCTTATTATTCTGTTGGAATAACCTGTATACGCGGTCTACCCTATACTTGGTGACATTCTCCTATTATTCTGTTGGAACATCCTGTCTGTGTGTTTTACACCGGACCTGGTTCCGTCTTTATTATTATTCTGTCGGAATATCCTGTCTGTGTGTTTTACACCGGACCTGGTTCCGTCTTTATTATTATTCTGTCGGAATATCCTGTCTGTGTGTTTTACACCGGACCTGGTTCCGTCTTTATTATTCTGTCGGAATATCCTGTCTGTGCGTTTACGCCGGACCTGGTTCCATTATTATTATTCTGTTAAGAATAACCTGTCTGTGCGGTCTATCGCATGCATGGTGATTTCTTTTGTTATTCCATTCTTTATTATACTCAGTTGGTTAAGTTTTGACTTCTATACTCCATAAAATTTGTGGAATATCCTTGACATTTGCGCTTCATCTAGTATCTATTAATGAAAATATTCTCCTGATCATTCTTGAATTTTACTCCATAAAGTAGTATCATGTTGACAATTTGGACGTTGTTAATTCTTGGATAAATTAATTCTTGAACTTGTTTTATTGAATTCTTATATCATTGTCATCATCCTCATGTTTATATTCTGTTGAAAGTCATCTGTGGCCTGTAGTGCATAGATGGACTTAGTATGATTATGACCAGGGATTATTCGGTGTAATCATGACCGTAATGTTACAAATGATGTGGTAAAAGTCCTCATTGGCCCGTAGTGCATTGATGGACAGTTGTTGGTATGATCATGACCATTAATGAATATACGAATATCCTTGGCCGTAGTGCAGGGGTGATTCGATGATGTGGATTATTTTATTAAGCTGAGTCTCAGCGATCATAGTGTTGGAAAATCTTTTAAATCATAAAAGATAGTAGAGTTTATTTTCTACTTGACTCTTTTAATGGATTGCTTGTTCCGCTGCAGTTAAACTTGATGTCTATTATATTTTATCAGTTTAACATTGTTGAAGGCTAATGATAATTTATTCTGCATTATCTTAGTCATAATATTTCTTACTGGGCTAGTTGAGCTCACCCTTTCTTTCACTGTTCTCTTCAGGAAATGAGAACGTAGCTGGGGCAAGTCGGGGAACGGAATGATGGTCCGAATGATAGTATTAATTAGTAGTCCTCACTATTCTATGTAATAGTGTGTTAATAAATGTAACGAGGACTCCTTTTGAGTATGAATACTCTCTAGAAGATAATATTTGTATTCAAACTCACAGTTTATGTTTTGTCGTATTGTACACGACAGTTGTATTAGTAAGTTGTATTTGTATTCTGTACTATGTATCTGACGACCCAAGATGGGTGATGTATACCTAATTTTGGGGGCGTCACAGTTGGTATCAGAGCTTAGGGATATGATCCCTAGCTAAGATGTGAGAATAGAACTAGGAGGGGAGAGACGGGGAATTCCTTCGCTAGTATGACCTACCTAAGTTTATTTGCATGGTATTTAATTGGTCGGTCATAATATAAGGATAATATATGACATATCAATTAACTTTTATTTTGTGGCAGTATCTGAAAATGGTATCTGAGAATGTTGAGAATAGCAATGGAGCACAGGCGATTATTGATTCACCACATATCAATAATCAGGATAATGTTCATCAGGAATGTGACAATCCTCATGCAAACAACAACACTGACCAGATGATGAATGATGGAATATTCAGAGGTTTTATGCAATTCATGCAACAACAGGTGAAAGCGGCTCCTGTCCATAACGTAGGTGGAAATACTGGAAACTCTCAGGCGGTCACCGCTAAACAGTTTAAGGAGCTGGGACCACCGGAGTTTAAGGGAGAACCTAAACCACTTGTAGCTGAAACATGGATAAAGCAGATCACCAAGATATTTGATGTCTTGGGTTGCTCCGATGAGCAAAAGGTTCCCTTTGCCGCCTTTATGTTGCGAGGAGAGGCAGATTACTGGTGGGAATCGATAAAGCGTACTCAACCTGCCGCACTGAAGATGTCTTGGGAGAAGTTCCAAGAGCTGTTTAACGACAAATACTTTCCCGAGAGTATTCGTCACATGAAGGAGGTGGAGTTCATCAAATTGGAGCAGAATAATATGACCGTGTCGTAGTACGAGGTAAAATTTGTGGAGTTATCCCGGTTTGCGTCCCACCTGGTGGATAATGAAGAAAGAATGACGCGGATGTTTTTAAGAGGTTTGAAGCCGGAGATACGTCAACATCTTGTTTCTCATAAACTGTGTTTGTATTCAGATGTTGTAAATAGGGCTCAGTTGGTGGAGCGCGATAACGAGATAACGCAACCAAAAGAGAGCAGCCGGCAAAATGATAATACCAGTGAGAGCAGTCATCGAAGCGGTGACAACAAGCGTGGAGGGAATCAACAGGCCAGAAATGGTAACCACTTCGGTGGTAATCAGGGCCAAAACAATAAAAATAGGCATTTCAAGAAGAGGAGATTCAACAATGATGGAAAGACGTCAGCACCAGCACCTGTCGTTAAGGAAGGAGAAAGATCACCTATCATATGTTTCAAATGCGGAGGGGAGGGGCACATCAGTCCAAACTGCGCGATGCCGTCCAAAGCATGTTATAATTGTGGAAGAGAAGGTCATTTAGCCCGATTTTGTCGTTTACCGAAGACAAATTCAGCTAGGATGGAGGCACCAAAGGCCGTCCCAGAAAAGTCAAAACCGGTTGTGCAAGGGAGAGCGTTTGTTGTGAACTCCCAGAGAGCAAGGAACCCGAATGAGGTCATCACGGGTAAGCTTATCATAAACTCTAACGAAGTCTATACTTTATTTGATACCGGTTCTACCCATTCTTTTATTTCTCCTACTTGCGCTCATCGATTAATTTGATTCCGGAGAAATTAGACTTTGACTTAGCAGTTGAAACTCCATTGGGAGAAACCTTCATTACATCCACGGTTTATAAGTCTTGTTTGGTTCAAGTTAGTACCCACACATTATCTGTCGATCTTATTTCATTAAAAATACTTGCATTTGACGTGATTCTAGGGATTGATTGGTTAACTACTCATCATGCAAAAATTGATTGTTTTCGTAAGGTTGTCAGCTTTCATATTCCTAATCGACCTATTATGCGAATTCAAGCAACCAAACCATTAAAATCAATCGTTGTTATCTCAAGCCATAAAGCTATTCGTTTATTGAAAAACGGATGTCAAGCTTTCTTAGCTCATGTCACAGATCTAAACAAAAATCCGTCAGCTTTGAATGATATTTCTGTTGTTAATAAATTTCCTGACGTATTTCCCGAAGAACTTCCTGGCCTACCCCCAGAGCGTGAAATTGAATTTTGTATCGACCTTGAACCCGGTACAAAACCCATTTCCAAAGCCCCATATCGAATGGCTCCTATTGAACTTCAGGAGTTAAAGACTCAACTGCAGGAATTGTTAGACATTGGTTTTATTCGTCCTAGTACTTCTCCTTGGGGTGCTCCTGTTCTGTTCGTGAAGAAGAAAGATGGGAGTATGCGACTTTGTATTGATTATCGGGAGTTGAATCATGTCACCATCAAAAATAGGTATCCATTGCCACGTATTGATGACCTGTTTGACCAGTTGCAAGGAGCACAATTCTTTTCAAAGATCGATCTTCGTTTTGGATATCATCAGCTGAAGGTTAGAACTGAGGATATTCCAAAGACTGCCTTCAGAACTCGGTATGGGCATTATGAATTCTTAGTTATGTCTTTTGGATTGACTAATGCTCCTGCTGCCTTCATGGATATGATGAACAGGGTATTCAAGGAATATTTGGATCACTTTGTGGTCGTCTTTATCGATGACATCCTTGTTTATTCCAAAAGCCGTGAAGATCATGAGCAACACTTGAGGTTGGTACTCCAAAAGCTTCGTGAATACAAACTTTATGCCAAGTTGAAGAAATGCGAGTTCTTGCTGGAAGAGGTAGCATTCCTTGGGCACGTAGTATCAAGTCGTGGAATATCTGTTGACCCGGCAAAGATTGAAGCAATTCAAAGCTGGGAGCAACCTAAATCAGTAACCGAAGTACGTAGCTTTCTCGGTCTAGCTGGTTATTATCGGAGATTCGTGGAAGGATTTTCTCGAATCGCTACTCCATTAACTCAGCTGACTCGAAAAGATACAAAGTTCGGTTGGAGCGAAGAGTGTGAGCAGATTTTTCAAGAACTCAAGAGGAGACTCATTTTAGCACCTGTTCTAACAATACCATCTGGCTCGGAGGGATTTGTCATCTACAGTGATGCTTCGAGCAAAGGGTTGGGATGCGTTCTCATGCAACATGGAAAAGTCATAGCCTATGCATTAAGACAACTCAAGGAATATGAGAGGAATTATCCTACTCATGATCTGGAGTTGGCAGCTGTTGTTTTTGCACATAAAATTTGGAGGCATTACTTGTATGGGGAGAAGATGGAGATCTTTACGGATCATAAAAGCCTCAAATATTTCTTCACTCAAAAGGAACTCAACATGTGACAACGACGTTGGCTTGAACTGTTGAAAGATTATGATCATACCATTCAATACCATCCTGGAAAAGCGAACGTGGTAGCTGACGCATTGAGTAGAAGATCATATGCGGGTACAAGTGCGATATTGTCAACACAAAGGCCCATTTTGTGTGATTTGCAAAGGATGGAGATAGAGTTAAAGACTCCAGGGACCCATGTGATGATGGCGAATATACGAGTAGAACCGACTTTAATCGATAAAGTTAAAGCTGCTCAAGCTACAGACCTGGAGCTGATGCGTATAAGGAAGAAAGTGCAAGAAGGTACTATGCCGGAAGCAAGAATCGATGAAGAAGGAATACTTCGAGTCAACTCCAGACTTTGTGTTCCTAACAACCCTGATTTAAAGTATGAAATCATGATGGAGGCGCACAACACACCGTTTGCAATCCATCCTGGAAGTACCAAAATGTATCATGATCTTCGTCATACATTTTGGTGGAGTAATATGAAGAGAGAGATAGCGCTGTTTATCTCAAGGTGTCTAACTTGTCAACGAGTCAAAGCGGAGCATCAAGTACCAAAAGGTCCATTGCAACCACTTGAAATTCCAGAATGGAAGTGGGAGCACATTACCATGGATTTCGTTACCGGTCTTCCTAAGGTTTCTCAAGGTATAGATGCGATTTGGGTCATTGTTGATAGATTGACCAAGTCTGCTCATTTCTTACCGATACGAGAAACTTATACACTTGAACGTCTTGCTCGTATGTACATAAACGAGATTGTAAGACTGCATGGTATGCCAGTATCCATAGTTTCTGATCGAGACCCAAGATTCACTTCACGATTTTGGGTTAGTTTACAAAAAGCTATGGGCACGGATTTACGATTTAGTTCGGCATATCATCCTCAGACGGACGGACAATCAGAGAGGACTATTCAAACTCTAGAAGATTTATTAAGACTCTGTGTCTTTGACTTCAAGGGAAGTTGGGACAAGTTCTTACCATTGGTGGAGTTTTCCTACAACAACAGTTATCAAGCAAGTATTGGCATGGCTCCATTCGAAGCATTGTATGGAAGAAAATGTCGTTCTTCAGTATGCTGGGATGAGGTGGGTGAAGCAACGTTGTTGGGACCGGAGTTGGTACGTATGACTACAGAAAAGATTCAAACGATCCGACAACGTATAAAAACCTCACAAGATCGACAAAAGAGTTATGCTGATCTTCATCGAATGGACGTGGAATTTGATGTAGGAGATCATGTGTTCTTACGTGTTGCTCCATGGAAAGGAGTTACGAGATTTGGAAAGAGAGGAAAGCTTAATCCTCGATTCATCGGTCCATTTTTAATCCTCGATCGAGTAGGAACTGTGGCTTATAGACTCGCTTTACCGCCAAGTATGTCTCGTGTTCATAACGTTTTTCACATATCCATGTTACGCAAATATGTGGAAGACCCGAACCACATTATTGAGTTAGAACCGGACGAAATAGCGGAGGATTTGACGTATGAAGAAGTTCATGTTCAAATATTGGATAAGAATGAACATATTCTACGCTCCAAGGTTATACCTCAAGTCAAAGTTTTGTGGAGAAACCACGATGTTGAGGAAATGACTTGGGAGTTAGAATCTGAAATGAAATTAAGGTATCCTTATCTCTTCGACATACCAGGTACGTACCCTAATTTCGAGGGCGAAATTTCATAAGAAGGGGAGGTTGTAAGACCCCAACTTTTATAAATAAAGATGAATTTTCTATAAATATCATTTTTGAATATTATGGAGTTAATTTGATATAATGTTATAGTTGTGGGTAATATTTATAAATTTTGCAAAGTACGCAAATTGTTATATAATATTCGATTGGTCGGGGAATATTCGTACAACGACACAATCATTGGTGGACCCCACAACGAAATTATTATCGGATTGAGAAAACGACAAAAATATTTTATTAAAAATAACGACGGAAGTTTTACCATTGTTACTGTTGAACTACTCGGTAGTAAAAGTTGTAAGACCCCAAATTATTAATAAATGAAATTTAATTTTCTCTATTTATTATTCTGAAATAGTAAGAGTTGATTTGATTAATGTGGTTAGTTATGGGTAAAATACGCAAATGTTTTAAATAAGCAAGTGGTTATAAAATATTCATTGTTGTCGGGGAATATTTGTTTGGTCGTGGAATATTCTTGTTGTCAGGGAATATTCGTACGACGGCGCAGCCTTGTGTGGGCCCCATAATAGAAAGCGATTGGATGAAGAAAACGACAAAAATAAGTTATTTATAAATAACGGCGTAGTTGTTACCGTTAATACTGTTGGAATACCCGATGGTTAAAACACGGTAATACGCGTAGCACACGGTATTGCACCAATTATTGATTCTTACGTAAGAAGGCACTACTCAATAATTGTTACAGTAATTACTGTTCAATATTATATTTTATTGATTCAATAATTGCTGCGTTGATATTTTATATTACTATTGTTTCAATAATTGTCACTACACAGTATTTTTTATTATCGGAGCAATAATTCATATTATCTGAATAATATTATTAGATAACATTATTGGCAATGTCTAGAAAGTTCTGTCTAAGGAGAGGTTTGGTCATCTAATTGCGCGCCAGTAAGGAGAAATCCTTATTGGAAAGCCCCCTCTTTCCTGGAACGGCCAGTACTATGGTTCTGTAATATTATTTGTGTATAATTAATTATTGATTTATATGATGAGGAAAATATTAATTTTATGTGGATATAGATGGAGAAAATTTTTAATGTGACAATTGTTGAAAATTAATATTTTATCTTTTTCTGATAAAATAATTCATTTAAATATATTATTTTAATAATATATTGATGATGATATTTTTACAATGAATGTGGGATATATGAGTATATGAGGAGGAAGAGTATTTTTGTGGCATTAAATGATTAACACATGTTTTGTGTGTTGGTGTACACAATTCTTGACCGAAAATTTATTATTGACTGTAAAATCGCCCGTTTGTGGATTTCGGTCAATTTCTGTTTGGAATTTGGAAAAACTTTCTTCTGTAAAGTTGTAGAGAATTGAATTTCCTATAAAAATCGCGAGATTCGAATTTTCTGATAACAGGGCTATTTATTATTAATTATTGAAGTTCTGAAGTTCCGAAATAATTGATTTTTGGAAGTTTTATTTATTATTTTGAAGAAAAACGTTTTTTGGCATTTAAGTGGGCTAACATGTGATATAAATGGGCTGAGATCAGATGTCTAGAGGTGGGCTAAGGAAAATTTGATAAATATATTATTATTATATTAAATTTTCTGCTTTGGTGTTCTAAGCATTTTCCTATAAATGGGGTGCTTAGGTTAGAATTGAAATCACACCAGAAACACAAGTTTCTCTCTATTTCTCTCTCTATAACGAGCGTATTCTTGTGAGTATTTGATACTTTGAGTGTTGCTTTACGGTGCAAGTTTCCTTCAGCACTATATCTAGTATTCCAGTCAGAAGTACCGTCTTTCCGAGGTAAGGGATGTTATTTCTTCTTAAATGATATTATTTTCTTCAATATCATTATGCCGAAGTATTGATCTGAATTTTTATCAAATTTGGAACTTTTCATGTCGGGGTTACTATTCATGAGTTACTATTCACGAGTTACTATTCACGAGTTACTATTCACCGAAAAATGAAATTTCCTTCTTTTCGTCCAAATATCTATTCTGGATACTAGCTTTGATTGTATCCATGTTTTGATCATTCTTGAATTTTACTTCACTATGATAAGGTATTTTTGGACATGGATAAATTGAAATACGAATCCTTAATATTTGTTATTTTGCTTCACTGGATTCGTTTTCTTTAAAATATTTTTCATCATCCTCAGTCTTAAATGATGATATAACTGAATATCTTTGGTCTGTAGTGCAAAGATGAATAATTTCTGATGAATATCTTTGGCCCGTAGTGCAAAGATGAACAGGTGTTGAGGTGAACATGACCAACTGATGGATATCTTTGGCCTGTAGTGCAAAGATGACTATTTGATTCAAGATATTTATTGATTGATGTTACAGGGATAAAATGTTGATGATGGGCTTTTACATTCATAGATAATCGTAAATTTCATTCTCTACGTAACTTCTCTATGAATTATTATTTTTCGCTGCGAATAATGAATTAAAACTTGTTGTCTATTGTATTCTATTAAATTTTTTCCTGTTGAAGACTAACGATAATTTGTTGTATATTATCTTAGTCATAATATTCTTTGCTGGGCTAGTTGAGCTCACCCTTTTCCTTGTTGTTCCATTTTCTTCTCAGGAGGCGAGAATGTAGCAGGTACTAGTCGGGGTATGGAATGAAGGTTCTAGGAAGTTATTTTAGTAGTCCTCACCATTTTTTTTTGTAAAATATTGTTCCAATAATTGTAATGAGAACTTATTTGAGTGTGGTTATTGTCTAAATGACAATATTTGCATTTACACTCACAGTTTTTATGTTGTATTAATAAAGTTGTAGTTGTTTCTGTACCATGTTATTGACGACTCAGAATTGGTGTTGTATACCTGTTTTGGGGGCGTCACAGTTGGTATCAGAGCTTAGGGATATGATCTCTGGCGGAGATCGGGGAATAGGACTAGGAGGAGAGAGACGAGTAAATCCTTCGCTAATGTGTCCTACCTACAGTGGCGGAACCAGAACAAAATTTGAGGGGGGGCAAAATTTGAGGGCGATTAATGGAGGTCCGGAGCAACGACGTGTAGGAATTGAAGCGGTTGGCAGAAAAAGTGGCCGTTAAAGTGATTTTTTTTAACTGATGAAGCACTCAAACAACTTGAGTTAACTTATAACTCATGTATGTACATCAATTTACAGAGAGAACCCGTTAATTTTCATGTTTTAACCAAATTAATCTCTTTATGGCATTTATACAAACACATGGTATGCAAGCTTTAAAAATCCTAGTTTCATGACATCCAAACATATAAACACATAACCTCCATACAATATTCCATCCTTATATCATCTAAACCTTTCATGGTTTCATAATCAAAACTCTCATAACCAATTTCAAATTAATAACAAATATATTCTATCCAATTTCTATAAACTTATTTTACATAACCAATTTTACATATTTTTTTCTTTATTTTTGTGTGTGTGACTGGCCGTCCCCCGCCCCCGCCCCGCCCCTCCCCTCCCCTCCCCTCGGCCGGCCGGCTACCGGGGGCAGGTGCCCCCCTGATTCCGCCAGTGCCTACCTAAGCTTATTTGTTGGTCGGTCATAATATAGGAATATTATGTGATTTGTTAATTTGTTAAATTAACCATTGTTTTATGGCAGTATTTGAGAATGTCGACTGAGAATGTTAACAGTGGAGTAAATGAAACCGTGGAGACACCTGTACTCACCAACGAGGAGAACGTGCAACAGGCTGGCAATGTTCCTCCTGTGAACAACACCAATGAGCAGACGATGAACGATGAGATGTTTAGAAGCTTTTTGCGGTTCATGCAAAACCAGACGAAGGAGATTCCTGTTCAAAATATAGGAAGAAACAATGGCAACGTACAGCTGGTCACAGCCAAGCAGTTCAAAGAGTTGGGACCACCAGAATTTTGGGGAAAGCCAGATCCGATTAAGGCGGAGACATGGGTCAAGCAAATTACCAAGATATTTGATGTCTTGGGATGCACGGAGGAACAGAAGGTTCCATTCGCCACCTTTATGTTCCGTGGCGAAGCAGACTACTGGTGGAAATCTGTGAAGCGTACTCATCCAGCCGCACTCAGCATGTCTTGGGAGACATTTCAGAAACTATTCAATGACAAGTACTTTCCTGAAAGTATTCGTCATATGAAGAAGGTAGAGTTTATTAGACTGGAGCAGAATAACATGACGGTGTCCCAGTACGAGGCGAAGTTTGCAGAGTTGTCCAGGTTTGCACCTCATTTGGTGGAGAATGAGGAACGTATGACACGGATGTTTCTGAGAGGTTTGAAACCCGGCATACGTCAATATCTCATTTCTCATAAATTTTCTCTCTATTCAGATGTTGTCAACAGGGCTCAATTGTTGGAGCGAGATAACGAGTACGGTCAACCGAGGGACCACAACCAGGATCATATCGGTGACAACAGTCATCAGAATAATGATAATCAGCGGAGAAAGAAAAATATAGACAAGAACGGCAACCACTCTGGTGGTAATCGTGGCTATGAAAATAGAAGAAGCGAGTCGGGAGGAGATTTTAAAAAGAGGAGATTTAACAATGACAATACGAAGACGTCAGCACCAGCTGGTTCCAAGGGAGGAGAACGACCACCGGTCATATGCTATAAATGTGGAAAAGAGGGACATATCAGCCCAAACTGTCCACAATAGTTCAAGGTATGCTATAATTATGGAAAGGAAGGACATATCGCTCGAGATTGTACGATAGCGAAACCAAGTTCAGCGGGGACGGTGACTCAAAAGGCTGCCCCAGAAAAGTCAAAGTCAACGGTTCCTGAAAGAGCGTTTGTCGTGACTGGTCAACATGCGAGGAACCCAAACGAGGTGATCACGAGTAAGCTAATCATAAATTCATGTGAAGTTTATACCTTACTAGATACCGGTGCTACCCATTCATTTATTTCTCCTACTTGTGCTCAACGTTTAAACTTGACTCCGGAGAAATTAGACTTTGATTTATCTGTGGAGACTCCGTTAGGGGAAACTTTCATCACATCCACTGTTTATAAATCTTGTTTGATCCAAGTTGGTACCATCACCTTACCTGTTGACCTTATCTCTTTAAAGATACTTGCATTTGACGTGATTTTAGGAATTGATTGGTTAACTACTCATCATGCCAAAATTGATTGTTTTCGTAAGGTGATTAGTTTTCATATTCCTAATCAACCTGTTATTCGAATTCAAGCAACAAAGCCATTAAAATCAATCACTGTCATATCAAGTCATAAAGCTATTCGTTTATTGAAAAACGGATGTCAAGCTTTCTTAGCCCATGTTATGGATTTGAATAAAGACACGTCAAATTTGAATAATATTCCTGTTGTTAGTAACTTTTCTGACGTATTTCCTGAAGAACTTCCCGGTCTACCCCCGGAACGTGAAGTTGAATTCTTTATTGATCTTGAACCTGGTACAAAGCCCATTTCTAAAACTCCATATCGAATGGCTCCTATTGAACTTCAGGAGTTAAAAGTCCAACTACAAGAGTTGTTGGACATCGGTTTTATTCATCCTAGTACATCTCCTTGGGGTGCTCCTGTTTTATTCGTAAAGAAGAAAGACGGGAGTATGCGACTTTGTATCGATTACCGGGAATTAAACCATGTCACCATCAAGAATAGGTATCCGCTACCTCATATTGATGACCTGTTTGACCAGTTACAAAGAGCACAATTCTTTTCAAAAATCGATCTTCGTTCTGGATATCATCAGCTGAAGGTTAAAACTGAGGATATTCCGAAGACTGCCTTTAGAACTCGGTACGGGCATTATGAATTCTTAGTCATGTCTTTTGGATTGACTAATGCTCCTGCGGCTTTCATGGATATGATGAACCGAGTATTCAAGGATTATTTGGATCAGTTCGTTGTTGTCTTTATTGATGACATCCTCATATATTCCAAAAGCCGTGAAGATCATGAGCACCATTTGAAGCTGGTACTCCAAAGGCTGCGTGAAAACAAGCTATATGCTAAGTTAAAGAAATGCGAGTTCTGGCTTGAGGAAGTAGCATTCTTAGGGCACGTGGTGTCGAAACATGGAGTATCTGTGGACCCGGCGAAGATTGAAGCAATACAAAGCTGGGAGCAACCGAAGACGGTGACCGATGTACGTAGTTTTCTGGGCTTAGCTGGTTATTATCGGAGATTCGTAGAAGGGTTTTCTCGAATCGCTACCCCGTTAACTCAGCTGACTCGGAAGGATATCAAATTCGTATGGAACGAAGAATGCGAGAAGAGTTTCCAAGAGCTTAAGAGGAGACTCATTTCGGCACCTGTTCTGACAATACCATCTGGTTCGGATGGATTTGTTATCTACAGCGATGCTTCAGGCAAAGGGTTAGGATGTGTTCTCATGCAACGTGGGAAAGTCATAGCCTATGCCTCGCGACAACTTAAAGAATATGAGAGGAATTATCCTACTCATGATCTAGAGTTGGCAGCAGTCGTTTTCGCGCTAAAGATCTGGAGGCACTATCTATATGGGGAGAAAGTGGAGATATATTCAGACCATAAAAGTCTCAAATATTTCTTCACTCAGAAAGAACTCAACATGCGGCAACGACGTTGGCTCGAGCTGTTAAAAGATTACGACCACACTATTCAATACCATCCTGGAAAAGCAAACGTGGTAGCTGACGCGTTGAGTAGAAGATCATATGCAGGAACGAGTGCGATGATGTCAAGTATACGCGTAGAACCAACTTTAATCGATAAAGTTAAAGTTGCTCAAGCTACAGACCCGGAGCTGATGCGTATGAAGAAGAAAGTGCAAGAAGATGCTATTCCAGAAGCAAGAATTGATGAAGAAGGAATACTTCGAGTCCACTCCAGACTTTGTGTTCCTAACGATTCTGATTTAAAGTACAAGATCATGATGGAGGCACACAATACACCATTTGCAATCCATCCTGGAAGTACTAAAATGTATCGTGATCTTCGACATACATTTTGGTGGAACAATATGAAGAGAGAGATTGCAAAGTTTATCTCGAGGTGTTTAACTTGTCAACGTGTAAAGGCGGAGCATCAAGTACCAAAGGGTCCATTGCAACCACTTGAGATTCCGAAATGGAAGTGGGAACACATTACCATGAATTTTGTTACGGGTCTTCCCACGGTTTCTCAAGGCATAAATGCTATTTGGGTTATAGTTGATAGATTAACCAAGTCTGCTCATTTCTTGCCGATACGAGAGACTTATTCCCTTGAACGTCTTGCTAGTATGTACGTGAATGAGATTGTAAGGTTGCATGGCATGCCAGTATCCATAGTTTCGGATCGTGACCCAAGATTCACTTCAAGATTTTGGGTTAGCTTGCAAAAAGCTATGGGCACGGATTTACGGTTCAGTTCGGCATACCATCCTCAAACGGACGGGCAATCAGAGAGGACTATTCAAACTCTTGAAGATTTATTAAGACTTTGTGTCCTAGATTTCAAAGGAAGTTGGGATAAGTACCTACTATTGGTGGAATTCTCCTACAACAACAGTTATCAGGCAAGTATAGGTGTGGCTCCCTTTGAAGCATTGTATGGACGAAAGTGTCGCTCTCCAGTATGTTGGGATGAGGTGGGAGAAGCAACGTTGTTGGGACCAGAGTTGGTACGAATGACTACAGAGAAGATCCAAACGATTCGACAACGTATACAAACGGCACAAGATCGACAAAAGAGTAATGTGGATCTTCATCGAAAGGACGTGGAATTTGACATTGGGGATCATGTATTATTACGTGTAGCTCCATGGAAAGGAGTTACAAGATTTGGGAAGAGAGGAAAGCTCAATCCACGATTTATTGGTCCATTTCAAATTCTTGACCGAGTAGGAAATGTGGCCTATAGACTTGCGTTACCTCCAAGTATGTCTCGTGTTCATAATGTTTTTCATATATCTGTGCTTTGTAAATATGTGAAAGACCCGAACCATGTTATTGAGTTAGAACCGGACGAGATAGCTGAAGACTTAACGTACGAGGAGGTACCTGTCAAGATCATGGATAAGAAGGAGCATGTCCTACGCACGAAGGTCATACCACAAGTTAAAGTTTTGTGGAGAAACCATGCTATTGAGGAAATGACCTGGGAGTTGGAAACGGAAATGAAAGCGAGGTATCCTCATCTTTTCGAAACACCAGGTACGTATGTCAATTTCGAGGACGAAATTTCATAAGGAGGAGAGGTTGTAAGACCCCAAACTATTAATAAATGAAATTTAATTTCCTCTATTTATTATTCTGAAATAGTAAGAGTTGATTTGATTAATGTGGTTAGTTATGGGTAAAATGCGCAAATATTTTAAATAAGCAAGTGGTTATAAAATATTCATTGATGTCGGGAAATATTTGTTTGGTCGTGGAATATTCTTGTTATCAGGGAATATTCGTACGACGGCGCAGCCTTGTGTGGGCCCCATAACAGAAAGCGATTGGATGAAGAAAACGACAAAAATAAGTTGTTTATAAATAACTGCGTAGTTGTTACCGTTAATACTGTTGAAATACCCGGTGGTTAAAACACGGTAATACGCGTAGCACACGGTATTGCACCAATTATTGATTCTTACGTAAGAAGGCACTACTCAATAATTGTTACAGTAATTACTGTTCAATATTATATTTTATTGATTCAATAATTGCTGCGTTGATATTTTATATTACTATTGTTTCAATAATTGTCACTACACAGTATTTTTTATTATCGGAGCAATAATTCATATTATCTGAATAATATTATTAGATAACATTATTGGCAATGTCTAGAAAGTTCTGTCTAAGGAGAGGTTTGGTCATCTAATTGCGCGCCAGTAAGGAGAAATCCTTATTGGAAAGCCCCCTCTTTCCTGGAACGGCCTGGTTGCCAGTACTATGGTTCTGTAATATTATTTGTGTATAATTAATTATTGATTTATATGATGAGGAAAATATTGATTTTATGTGGATATAGATGGAGAAAATTTTTAATGTGACAATTGTTGAAAATTAATATTTTATCTTTTTCTGATAAAATAATTCATTTAAATATATTATTTTAATAATATATTGATGATGATATTTTTACAATGAATGTGGGATATATGAGTATATGAGGAGGAAGAGTATTTTTGTGGCATTAAATGATTAACACATGTTTTGTGTGTTGGTGGACACAATTCTTGACCGAAAATTTATTATTGACTGTAAAATCGCACGTTTGTGGATTTCGGTCAATTTCTGTTTGGAATTTGGAAAAACTTTCTTCTGTAAAGTTGTAGAGAATTGAATTTCCTATAAAAACTCGCGAGATTCGAATTTTCTGATAAAAGGGCTATTTATTATGAATTATTGAAGTTCTGAAGTTCCGAAATAATTGATTTTTGGAAGTTTTATTTATTATTTTGAAGAAAAACGTTTTTTGGCATTTAAGTGGGCTAACATGTGATATAAATGGGCTGAGATCAGATGTCTAGAGGTGGGCTAAGGAAAATTTGATAAATATATTATTATTATATTAAATTTTCTGTTTTGGTGTTCTAAGCATTTTCCTATAAATGGGGTGCTTAGGTTAGAATTGAAATCACACTAGAAACACAAGTTTCTCTCTATTTCTCTCTCTATAACGAGCGTATTCTTGTGAGTATTTAATACTTTGAGTGTTGCTTTACGGTGCAAGTTTCCTTCAGCACTATATCTAGTATTCCAGTCAGAAGTACCGTCTTTCCGAGGTAAGGGATGTTATTTCTTCTTAAATGATATTATTTTCTTCAATATCATTATGCCGAAGTATTGATCTGAATTTTTATCAAATTTGGAACTTTTCATTTCGGAGTTACTATTCATGAGTTACTATTCACGAGTTACTATTCACGAGTTACTATTCACCGAAAAATGAAATTTCCTTCTTTTCGTCCAAATATCTATTCTGGATACTAGCTTTGATTGTATCCATGTTTTGATCATTCTTGAATTTTACTTCACTATGATAAGGTATTTTTGGACATGGATAAATTGAAATACGAATCCTTAATATTTGTTATTTTGCTTCACTGGATTCGTTTTCTTTAAAATATTTTTCATCATCCTCAGTCTTAAATGATGATATAACTGAATATCTTTGGTCTGTAGTGCAAAGATGAATAATTTCTGATGAATATCTTTGGCCCGTAGTGCAAAGATGAACAGGTGTTGAGGTGAACATGACCAACTGATGGATATCTTTGGCCTGTAGTGCAAAGATGACTATTTGATTCAAGATATTTATTGATTGATGTTACAGGGATAAAATATTGATGATGGGCTTTTACATTCATAGATAATCGTAAATTTCATTCTCTACGTAACTTCTCTATGAATTATTATTTTCCGCTGCGAATAATGAATTAAAACTTGTTGTCTATTGTATTCTATTAAATTTTTTCCTGTTGAAGACTAACGATAATTTGTTGTATATTATCTTAGTCATAATATTCTTTGCTGGGCTAGTTGAGCTCACCCTTTTCCTTGTTGTTCTATTTTCTTCTCAGGAGGCAAGAATGTAGCAGGTACTAGTCGGGGTATGGAATGAAGGTTCTAGGAAGTTATTTTAGTAGTCCTCACCATTTTTTTTTATAAAATATTATTCCAATAATTGTAATGAGAACTTATTTGAGTGTGGTTATTGTCTAAATGATAATATTTGCATTTACACTCACAGTTTTTATGTTGTATTAATAAAGTTGTAGTTGTTTCTGTACCATGTTATTGACGACTCAGAATTGGTGTTGTATACCTGTTTTGGGGGCGTCACAGTTGGTATCAGAGCTTAGGGATATGATCTCTGGCGGAGATCGGGTAATAGGACTAGGAGGAGAGAGACGAGTAAATCCTTCGCTAATGTGTCCTACCTACAATGGCGGAACCAGAACAAAATTTGAGGGGGGGCAAAATTTGAGGGCGATTAATGGAGGTCCGGAGCAACGACGTGTAGGAATTGAAGCGGTTGGCAGAAAAAGTGGTCGTTAAAGTGATTTTTTTTAACTGATGAAGCACTCAAACAACTTTGATAAATATTATTTTGAAGAAAAACGTTTTTTGGCATTTAAGTGGGCTAACATGTGATATAAATGGGCTGAGATCAGATGTCTAGAGGTGGGCTAAGGAAAATTTGATAAATATATTATTATTATATTAAATTTTCTGCTTTGGTGTTCTAAGCATTTTCCTATAAATGGGGTGCTTAGGTTAGAATTGAAATCACACCAGAAACACAAGTTTCTCTCTATTTCTCTCTCTATAACGAGCGTATTCTTGTGAGTATTTGATACTTTGAGTGTTGCTTTACGGTGCAAGTTTCCTTCAGCACTATATCTAGTATTCCAGTCAGAAGTACCGTCTTTCCGAGGTAAGGGATGTTATTTCTTCTTAAATGATATTATTTTCTTCAATATCATTATGCCGAAGTATTGATCTGAATTTTTATCAAATTTGGAACTTTTCATGTCGGGGTTACTATTCATGAGTTACTATTCACGAGTTACTATTCACCGAAAAATGAAATTTCCTTCTTTTCGTCCAAATATCTATTCTGGATACTAGCTTTGATTGTATCCATGTTTTGATCATTCTTGAATTTTACTTCACTATGATAAGGTATTTTTGGACATGGATAAATTGAAATACGAATCCTTAATATTTGTTATTTTGCTTCACTGGATTCGTTTTCTTTAAAATATTTTTCATCATCCTCAGTCTTAAATGATGATATAACTGAATATCTTTGGTCTGTAGTGCAAAGATGAATAATTTCTGATGAATATCTTTGGCCCGTAGTGCAAAGATGAACAGGTGTTGAGGTGAACATGACCAACTGATGGATATCTTTGGCCTGTAGTGCAAAGATGACTATTTGATTCAAGATATTTATTGATTGATGTTACAGGGATAAAATGTTGATGATGGGCTTTTACATTCATAGATAATCGTAAATTTCATTCTCTACGTAACTTCTCTATGAATTATTATTTTTCGCTGCGAATAATGAATTAAAACTTGTTGTCTATTGTATTCTATTAAATTTTTTCCTGTTGAAGACTAACGATAATTTGTTGTATATTATCTTAGTCATAATATTCTTTGCTGGGCTAGTTGAGCTCACCCTTTTCCTTGTTGTTCCATTTTCTTCTCAGGAGGCGAGAATGTAGCAGGTACTAGTCGGGGTATGGAATGAAGGTTCTAGGAAGTTGTTTTAGTAGTCCTCACCATTTTTTTTTATAAAATATTGTTCCAATAATTGTAATGAGAACTTATTTGAGTGTGGATATTGTCTAAATGACAATATTTGTATTTACACTCACAGTTTTTATGTTGTATTAATAAAGTTGTAGTTGTTTCTGTACCATGTTATTGACGACTCAGAATTGTTGTTTTATACCTGTTTTGGGGGCTTCACAAAAGTACAGTAATACGTGTGGTTGCATAGTAGCACACGGTATTGATTATTAATGCTTATGTGAGAAGTCACTCAGTTTGATTCTATTATTGTCAGTTAATAATATGAATTATTTAGCGATAATGACGTTTTGTTTTATTCGTATTATTAACGTAATAAAACAGAAACATCTTTTTATATAAAACAAAATACTTTATTAAAGTTATTCTATAAATAGAATATATTATATTTTATTTAAAAGATTTTTCTTTAAATATGGACCGTCAGATTAAAGTAATCAATCTGGACCGTTCATGGATTAGTTACTATGCATTCTATTTTTCTATAAATAGCAGCTCATTCCTTCATTATTTCTTACGAATTCACTGAACTCTAGAGAGAGAAACTATAGAGAGAAACTATAGAGAGAGAGAAGAAGAGTATTCTGCTACTTAACTACTTCCTTACTTTAGCTCTTCTTTAAAACGGTAAGGGGTGTTATTCTTTCTTATTCATGAAGAGAACTGTTGTTATTCCATTTCTTATTATTCTGTTGGAATAACCTGTATACGCGGTCTACCCTATACTTGGTGACATTCTCCTATTATTCTGTTGGAACATCCTGTCTGTGTGTTTTACACCGGACCTGGTTCCGTTTTTATTATTATTCTGTTGGAACATCCTGTCTGTGTGTTTTACACCGGACCTGGTTCCGTCTTTATTATTATTCTGTCGGAATATCCTGTCTGTGTGTTTTACACCGGACCTGGTTCCGTCTTTATTATTATTCTGTCGGAATATCCTGTCTGTGTGTTTTACACCGGACCTGGTTCCGTCTTTATTATTATGTCGGAATATCCTGTCTGTGCGTTTACGCCGGACCTGGTTCCATTATTATTATTCTGTTAAGAATAACCTGTCTGTGCGGTCTATCGCATGCATGGTGATTTCTTTTGTTATTCCATTCTTTATTATACTCAGTTGGTTAAGTTTTGACTTCTATACTCCATAAAATTTGTGAAATATCCTTGACATTTGCGCTTCATCTAGTATCTATTCATGAAAATATTCTCCTGATCATTCTTGAATTTTACTCCATAAAGTAGTATCATGTTGACAATTTGGACGTTAATTCTTGGATAAATTAATTCTTGAACTTGTTTTATTGAATTCTTATATCATTGTCATCATCCTCATGTTTATATTCTGTTGAAAGTCATTTGTGGCCTGTAGTGCATAGATGGACTTGGTATGATTATGACCAGGGATTATTCGGTGTAATCATGACCGTAATGTTACAAATGATGTGGTAAAAGTCATCATTGGCCCGTAGTGCATTGATGGACAGTTGTTGGCATGATCATGACCATTAATGAATATACGAATATCCTTGGCCGTAGTGCAGGGGTGATTCGATGATGTGGATTATTTTATTAAGCTGAGTCTCAACGATCATAGTGTTGGAAAATCTTTTAAATCATAAAAGATAGTAGAGTTTATTTTCTACTTGACTCTTTTAATGGATTGCTTGTTCCACTGCAGTTAAACTTGATGTCTATTATATTTTATCAGTTTAACATTATTGAAGGCTAATGATAATTTATTCTGCATTATCTTAGTCATAATATTTCTTACTGGGCTAGTTGAGCTCACCCTTTCTTTCACTGTTCTCTTCAGGAAATGAGAACGTAGCTGGGGCAAGTCGGGGAACGGAATGATGGTCCGAATGATAGTATTAGTTAGTAGTCCTCACTATTCTATGTAATGGTGTGTTAATAAATGTAACGAAGACTCCTTTTGAGTATGAATACTCTCTAGAAGATAATATTTGTATTCAAACTCACAGTTTATGTTTTGTCGTATTGTACACGACAGTTATATTAGTAAGTTGTATTTGTATTCTGTACGATGTATCTGACGACCCAAGATGGGTGATGTATACCTAATTTTGGGGGCGTCACAAATAACACTGCATAATAAAGATAAAAATAAAAAAACTACTGTGAATGCTCTTAACAATCTATCTAGTATTATTATTAATGTGAGAGTTTGAAAATATTAGTTTTCAAAATTTATTCCCTCCCGTTTGTGTTTTAGAATAAAATTTGACTTAAAATAATAAATTATTTCACTCTTATAATTTCCTTTTGATAAATCTTTTTTTTTTTGTATCAATTTTTCTTCCAAATCTTCCTAAATTTGAAAAGGAAATTTTGGGACTTCTCTTTTCTTTTATGTCCTAATTTTTACAAACAATTGACTTTTAATTTATTTCTTAATCTCAAAACTATTAATCCTAATATTATAATAATTCAAACACCATTTTATAATTCTTATACTAATAGTCTCAAGTTTAAATTTAAAAACAAACAAAAGACGCTTGATATTAATATTAATGTTGTATTTGGATTGAAGAAATAGAATGAAAACTGGAATGATTCATTCCATTCTATTTAGAATAAGTTGCTCTCTCTCTCCCAAGACCCTCATGGCTCAATAATAAAAAAAAACTACTAATAAGGCTTTGGCATGAAATATTGAGCATGAATATTAAATTTCAATAAAAAATAATAATAAAAGAAAAATAATAATTCAATCCATTTCAATTGCAACCAAACACAATTTTTTCATTCCATAAGAATGAATCATTTCATTCCCACCTTTATTACTTCAATCCAAACGTAACATTAAGTAATTTATAAGAATTATAATCCCAAAATTATAATTCATAGAATTTATAATTTCAAAACTATTAAATAATCTCTAAATTAATAGTTCCAAATTTAAATTTAAAAACAAACAAATACTGAAATTAATATTCTTATTCCAAATATAAATATAATCGTTACAAACAAACATAACTTTACTATTTTCTACTTAAAACATTTATTCAACCACCTATAAGGTAGCTAATGTAATAACAATGCAACGGTATCAACTGTTGTGATATATCCAATATCTTCTTTACCAGAGTGCTCTCTCAAGTCTTAAACACGAAACCTCAAGATAGAAGTTACTGCAAGTAGTAAAACAACTAGTAACTTTATATTCATTTTCATCAAACAGAGTATTAGGGACTAGAATCCAAAAATCAATAACTGAAAGGACTACTACAACAATTTCTACTCTAGCAAAATTCACTACTAATTTAATATTACAAAAAGCATCAACAAAATAACTTCCCAGAAATTTACATTGAGAAATAAAATATGGGATCATCAGATTCAGACATGCTTCATATTTGATTAATGAAGTTGATGGCACTGCAAATCGATTAATTACAAAACTCTTTTCTTCAACCATTTTTCCACCACCTGTGAAATTATCCCCAAGTTTCTTCAGTGCTTTCAACATCGACCGCAGGATATAATGTCAAGTGAATCAAGACCAATAATTCACACAAAAAACCAGTTAACGAAAGAGAAAGCAAGGCAATGAACAGTGTTTTCTTCCGCGGTAAGGACTTTCCAGACTATGGCTTTTTCATAAGAAACATGGCGCCCCATTGTTGACAAGCAGACCCCACCCGGCAAGTAAGCAAACCCCTAAAAAGAATGAAAATATTCAATAAAATAGACCATGACATTTGGATGAAGAATAACTGCACGATGAACTCTGTATATAGTTTATACATTACCTGTGACATCAACTTGGAAAAATCCGAGTACAAAGCCTTGCGGCCAGAGTCATCAAATATCTTATCCAATGTGATATCCTGTAAAGCCACTAAAGTCGTCTCTAGCATGTCAAGACCTGCTTGGTTTGCAAAAATAAAAACTGGCAGCGACTGCAACACAGATAGGAAAATGAAACGATAACTATTATCAGATAATGCTGGTTTATATAAACCACGTTGTCCCAAGTCGCATGAAAACAATATAACACAAGGAAAAATAATTTACCAATAAACAATATCAGACAACTAATTCCCCAATATTAGCAACCTCTTGCACGCGTTTGCTGGTTTCCAGTGTCCATAATTCACCCATAAACTAAATAACCTAACAAATTCCACTAAAGTAGCAACTCTTGCATGCTTCAGCTGCTCAAATCAATGCTACAATACACTGACCTAAAGATCAAGGACCACTAACTGTAATCTTGTCCTTAGATGTTCTAATTTTTAAATGAAGATTGAAGCTTGTCCATTCAGATTTTTTGGATAGAATACCTGAACTTCAGCATAAAAAAATTGGCGTTATTCCATCCCATCTTTTTCCTTTATTATGGGCTTTTTATATAGTTCACAACCATGGGCTCACACCCAAAACATGAACCAACACACGAGGGTCTTAGTATGGAGTTACTCAAAGCTTTGTCAGAAAAATTGCACTTTTCATATTTATAAATACTGAAACATAAATTTTATTCAGGTATTAGGACTGACACCTTTGGAAGACATGTCCTGTATCTGATAAAGTATATTTTTTATCATGAAAATTGTTGCAAACTTAAAAAACTCAATTATAAGTTACCAAATGAATGTTGAACAGTAACAACACTTGACAGGATGGAGGCCAAAAGAAGACATTTACAAGTAACATGAACTAAATTATTCTGCTTGGAAATATTGCCGTAAGTTAGAATACCTACATATATTTATGACAGTAAAGAAGGAAAGTTCCATACCTTCAAAGAGCAGCACAAAATAGCATCCTGATGATGCCAGAGATTTTTTAACAATGAATCACCACCCACAGAATCAGAACTGAGCAAATCTGTCCCCAAATGGTAGCTGAGAAAAAGCAACGGCCAAAATTTGTGTGAGAAAGAAGAAGAAATTCAATTAGAGCCGAAACAAGCTAATTCTTTTAAGATGAGAAAAAAGCTTCAGCAGGAATTAACTGGAGTACAATATAACAACCGTCTAATTAGACAAGGGCTGAATGCTTAGTAATTTAACCTGCTGTATTACTTAACCAAACAATCATCCTGGTCCATACTGGTTAACATTAAGTATGAGATAAATAAGAATTTACCAATGACTCTGACAGATCCAATTGACTAGTGTAAGAGCTTCTGGAGAGCCTGGAGATGGCTTTGGCCCTGCTGTAGGGCTCAATCCTGATAATGAAATGGCCAGGGAAACCTTTTGCACCGATGAAACAACACTACGGACATACTGGCAAGCCATCGTAGCAACATTGTCCGATAGATTATTCTCAAAGGGCAATTGGAAAGCAATAGTTAATATTGATCGTGTGTTATAACATGATGCATCATTGGCATCATGGTTTGTTGTGGGTCCCACTTCAAGACTGGATGTCAGATCCAGGGTACGATTTGTAGCTAAAGTGTCCTGTGCATCACCCTGAGCAACAAAACTGTCAGCTGTCAGTGAAAGTAAGAGGAATAAAGCAATACTCAACAATAACCTATGACACGGTCAGATTAATCGTACAAAATTCACTTCGACCGCATTTGGAATCCATATTCCAAGGATTAGGGAAGCCCCATTACATAGGGTTGCAATTGCAATAACAAGAACACGACATACCAACACTGCAACTACTTGAAACTTTAAATAAGAACCAAGCACCCAGCCTACTGGAATTTGCCATCACATTTGATATTCATTCTGCTTTTATCTTTTCTAGATTTTGGCATAGTCGTGAAACTATCTCACCCTTGGAAGGAACACAACGCAGAAGCAGTCTTTGCAACCGACTTCAATCAGGGTTCTATTTACTTGGGAAAATTAACTTTCTAATTATTTACTCTGGATCATTCAGCATGTCTAAATGAAGAAAATCGAGTCAGGCTGGGAATCAGACTCCCTGAAACTCTACTAACACATGGTTTGACATTGGCTAGAGCCACATCAAAAAACTTTAATTTATGATATCTATGTCAGCAATAAAGAATGGAGGTAGAATAATCAACTCAACTGATTTTGAATCCAAAGAAATAATGCGAAAACCAGAAGGTAGCAGCAGAGTGTCATCTGGAAACATTTCATCAATTGGAGCAAAAATAAGTTCAGAGCAGGCTCCCATAGCATTCTTATCAACCCCGCTACATAGCTACAGAAAAGGAAATGCTTTGGTCAGTAATCTCGATACATTCTGCATTCTGCAGGTGTAAAATCTTAGTTAATATAATAATCAATATACTGAAGTACCTGCAAGAGATGGATATCCCTTGATATAAAAGCATCTTCTTGACCCAGTGAATGACCTTCAAGTCGAATTACTTCAAGCATCTGGGATGCAAAAGAACAGAAAGGGATATTATAGCTATTATATATAAGAACAAAAAGGAGTCATTTCTCACTATTCCATAGTTCAAGTATTTATCTCTTCTAAGAAAACATTCATAAAACAAAAATAGAAAAGGAACGTCTTTTCTGGAAATTCTACTGGAGCAAATAGATGGGGGAGAAAATAATTATCAACCAATATTTGGAACCCTTTGAGAAAAAATTAACATAAACAATAGGTATACCTCTTCGTGCTCAATTGTGTGACCAAGTGGCATGATGATTTGGCTTCCGGTAAACCGTGTGGGCCTCATTCCTGGATATGCATAAGAGCTAGCTTTCAGTGAAGCAGCAGAATATGCATCGATGCTAAAGTCAGCCCACTCTGACCTGTGCTCCCTTAGAAAACGAACCAGCACTGCAGGAGGGACATTCTGCAAGCGAAAGAGAAATAAAACTATTAAATTTGAAAAGAAAACGCCATGGCTTTCATCAACTTCGAAAAACAATGATAATTTTTTTTATTGTACTCGTGTTGAATAATCTACTAATATTTCAGTTAGTAAGAAAAAATCTTGGAAAACAAAAGTAAATAAAGTTGACAATGTCAAGGAAAGACTTAATACCACAATCCAAAAAAATTGAAAGCAAATATGCAGATTTATCCACGACTCTAGTACACACGTAAATCGACTCTAAACAGAGTCTCCCACAACTCGCTGTAAAATCACTTTCTATTTTGACCTTTAAAACTATCAATAATCTAATTTTAGCATAAATAAATGATGAGTAGCAGCAAGTAGGACTGAGCAAAAAACGGATAAAATCGAATAACCGAATTTTTTTAGTCGAGTTTTTTCGGTTATTCGGATATATTCGATTTTATTTTCGGGTTAGGGTCTGGTTTTCGATTTTTTGTTATTTGGTTAACAAAATAACTGAAATAGAAAAAACAATTTAAGCATACTCTCGGGTTTCTATCTGACTGTCTCTTACTCTGTCTAATCTCAAAACTCAGAGGACTCTCATCTCTCATACCAAATCAATCTCTCAGATCTCAGCCCTCAACCCTTAGATCTCATATCTGCTCTTGATCTCGATACTCCCTCTCCCTCAACCATCGCCCCTCAAATACTTGGTTTGACTTGCCTCCACTAGTTTAGTTGGAAGTTGAGGAATCACTATCAGTGTGAATTATACATACTACCCAATATTAGTACTCTTATTAATTTATTCTTTTCAGGCGCCAAAGCTTGAATCCATAGAAAATGTGTAGAGGCAAAGGAGTTTCACTCATAATCACGTATTTAATCTGGGTTATTTCTTCCGGTTTGATTGGTGTTGTTGGAAAAATACTAATAAAATATAGTATTCAAAATATAAAATAAAGGGAGGCTAAATAATAACTTATCGATTTATAGCAAATAATTTTGAACAGAGGCGTGCGGTACACTGTCCTTAAGTAGAAATTTCGCCCCTCGAAAAACTTTTCTCGGTGTTAAGGTCACTGATGAAATACTACTCCAGAATTCAACGACTTTTCACCCAACTAATCAGCACTTGAAATAGTTGAATGGAAATAGTTGAATGACCCATGAACAACTTCTAATTTTTACTTACTCAAACTCAAAAATTGTATCAAATATATATATATACACACACACACACTATATGAAAGTATCTCTTCACACTTTCTTTTGTATGCTGTCAAATGATATATATATGTGAGACAAGTAAATAGTCTGCTAGAGAAGATATATATAAAAGATACGTGATAGTGTAACTAATAAATATATATATATATATATATATTCACTCTTTTTGCTGCTCCTGTAAATAAGATATGTTAATTATAACTCATTTAATTTACACATTAAACTCTATTAATAGTATATCACCAAATAATATATAAATATATTTATTTTTATTTAACTTTGTAATATATTATTTAACAAAAAATACAACAATCCCCCCTATATTACACAGTAAAAATAAAATAAATTGAGTAAGAAAATTAAGAATGCAGTGCGTTAACACTGGTGTCTTTTGGACTATGAACCAATGTATAGAGTGAATAGGACTTGATTCATAGGAATTTGATGAAATGAAAATTTTTATGAACCTTATTTCTTATTATGAATCAGTAATCATATTACTCGCACTACAAACTTTGATTAGAAGTTGTTCTACGCGATTTGGCACATTTTGGCCTTGCGCCATACCCCTGGAATAGAAAATATGTCTTGTTTTCATAAGAGGCGGCCCCACCTCTACACTCATATAAGTGTTTCCATCAAATATGTTCTCCAGTTAAACACATCACTCAACAGGACTATGAAAATCATTAACAGTATATAACTCAACTTTTAACACTGTAGAATTACACTATCCTACACCATAGGGTAAAAGGAATAGTGTCTCAACCAATCAACCAATGACTTATTGTTACCCATATAAACTAACTTTTTGGGATTACCATTCATATAGGTTGGGTTACCATCACTGTTGATATCTGAAAATAGACAGTAGTTCCATCCCCCTTGATGTATTGCTCACTAACCTTTTGCTTAGTGGCTTTGTCAGAGGATCCGTAAGATTTAACTCTGATCTTACAAAGTTAAGGGATATAATCCCATTACATAACAGCTGTCTCACAATATTATGTCTTAAGCGTATATACCTACTCTTGTCATTATAGTTCTTATTCTTAGCTCTGCCTATAGCAACTTGGCAATCACAATGTAGAGACACAGATAGAACTGGTCTCGTCACAAAAGAATATTTTCCAAAAGATTTCTAAGCCACTTTGCTTCAGAACCTGCCTTCTTTAAGACAATAAACTCAGACTCCATAGTAGAGCGAGCTATACAAGTCTGTTTAAAAGAATCAAACACGTCACAATCTACATCAAAAGTAATTTGACATTTCCCCTAACCAACCAACCAACAAAGTTTTCTGCGAGACCCCAAGTGATCAGTTTCATCTTTTGGACCACGTACCATACTTGCATAAAATTGTTCACAGCAATTAATTAATCATATGCATGAATAAAAATCTTTGCCAACAAACCTTTAATAAAAGACTCATTTTGGGACAGACGAAGTTGAGTTTTTATAATTACCTCTACTAAAGAACTCTCATTTTGTCAAATTAGTAAAAATATAGATATTGGTCCTCTCATGTTAATGTGAATTCACTTATTATGTTTATTTGTTTGTTTCATAAAACTCGCCTCACATGAATAATAAATAAAACCTTATTCATGTAAATAAGATCTTGTAAAAGTATAAATTTCTACTTAAAATTGTTAGAAAAATACGAATAAAATATAGGATTCAAATATAAAATAAAGAGAGGCTAAAGAATAACTTATTGATTTATAGCAAATAATTTTGAGTAAAAGCGTGCAGTGCACTGTCCTTAAGTAGAAATTTCGCCCCTCGAAGAACTTTTCTCGGTGCTAAAGTCACTGACGAAATACTACTCCAGGATTCAACGGCTCTTCACCCAACTAATCAGCACTTAAAATAGTTGAATGACTCATGAACAATTTCTAATTTTTAATTACTCAAACTTCTAATTTCTAATTTCTAATTGTATCACACACACACACACACACACACACACATATATATATATATACTAGATGAAAGTATCTCTTCACACTTTCTTTTGTTTGCTGACAAATGATATATATATGTGAGACAAGCAAATAGTCTGCTAGAGAAGATACATATAAAAGATATGTGATAGTGTAACTAATATATATATATATATATATATATATATATATTCACTCTTTTTGCTGCTCCTGTAAATAAGATATGTTAATTATAACTCATTTAATTTACACATTAAACTCTATTAATGGTATATCACCAAATAATATATGAATATATTTATTTTTATTTAACTTTGTAATATATTATTTAACAAAAAATACAACAGGTGTCTTTGCTCAAAACCCAGAACTCGGATCTGTTCGTGTTGTTTTTCAAGTTTATCTTTTTCTATTCCCAAATTTATTATGTATTATACACCCATAATCATCATGTTTTTAATTTTAATTTTATCTTTGTTGCAGCATTGCGTATAATTATCGTAAAGATTGTAACTTTTATAAGTCGATCTATGCAAACTATTAAATTTGGTTATTAACCGAATAACTTATTTGGTTATCGTATATTTCGATTAGTAATTCGGATACTTAAAACAGTTGAATTCCGGTGTTCGATAATACCCGAAATGCTTATTCGGTTCAGTTAATAACCGAATGCTCACTCCTAGCAGAAAGGTAGAAGAAAAAGATAACTTCCTCCATCCCATTTTAAGTGACCAGATTTTTTTGGGCACATGCCAAAAATTATATACTCCCTCCGTCTTCAAAAGGATGGCCCAAGTTACAATTGTTTTTATCCTCAAAAGAATGGCTATAAGTACATAAAGTATAGAGCAAGTATGTCATTTAGTGGAATCCACTGGTATTTAAAATAAAAAAAGGACTTGTCATTTTATGTAATTTTGTGGGATAAATTTGGAATTTTTTTTTTACTCTATTTCCTTTACTTTTCTTAATTTGTGTGAAAAATATACTTAAGCCATCCTTTTAGGGACGGACGGAGTATATGTGTTTGCGTGTGTGTTCAACAATATTAAAAATGTACCGCAAGTATATGTTTTCCGCACATCTGAAAACCTGTGCCGAAATTAACCAAAAAATAGGTCATTAAATTGGGATAGAGGTAGTACAATTTATGATAAACGTCCCAAGAATTAGCAAAATCATGTAAATAGAAAGAATTAAAATAGATTCACCAAATGCCACTAAATGATTGATCTCCCAGGAAGTAAATACATCATTAATTTCCTGATGTATTATATTCAGGAATATGTAGAAATCAGGAAAAGCCAAGTGTAAGCTGCTTTATTCGGGAGGTTTGAATACCATAAGGATGATATATTAAATGTTTCCATGCATTGCAGTAATATTGTTATAACTTACCCGTAGTAACATTGATGCCTTTGCACAGAGAATGCCTCCAAGCAAGGAAAGTGATTTAGAAGGATTAGAAAAATTGCCTAGATTCTTGATCGAATTGATTGCAACTATCACATCTTCAGCACCATCACAGTTCATCAGCGACCAGCCATCATCACTGAATCCATTGATAGCGTCATTGAAGCCTCTGAAGGGGGGGGGGGTGTAAAAATCGGAGATGAGAAATAATACAATTACTCTGCAGATATATACTTAAGCAGATATGCTATGCCTACCACAATCACGAAGTCAACATATTCAGTAAGTTTTTTCTATCTAAACATCTTGATATACAGCTTAACAAATTTAGATATTGTAAACACGAAGCTACCTGCTTAATCTTTGGCTAAAAGTCCGAAGAACAGTTGGCTGTCTGCCCAGACCATATACCACCTCACCGCTGGTCTCCTGAGCTATTTGCCTGATATAGCGCAGTGCCTACATATGAGAAAACCAAATCAGTTTATCAATGACTATCCCCTACATGGTTCTATTCTAATCCCTTTTGTTTAGCTTTCCATTTTTCTTTTGGGAGTGCAGGTGATTGAGGGGTTGCAATAAAATTCGAGCATTGAAAATGAGGTCCTATTTACAAACAAGACTGAGAACCAGATCAATAACGTCAAGTAACAGACATTTCGTTGGGCTTGACAAACACATGAAATCTTTACACACATTAGTAAGTCGCAACATGCTAGGCACGTCTCTCCAGTGTGATTAGGAGCATGCACCTGACAATTAAGAGTTCCCTCAACTACTTTCAGGATATCAAAATTTAACCATACACAGAACTATCAAAAAGAAAGGAAAAAACTCCTCTAACTATGCAAATATTAAACATCCACTATTAATTGCTTGTACAAGGAACAAGTTAAATCAATACATATTGAGTCCATACGTATACATTCTCTTAAGAAAATAAACTTCCTAGTAGATACTAGTTAAGATGCCCAATTAAAAACATTTAATGAGCCCTGAATCTGGTGAAACCAACAAAATAGATATACATATACTCACTGCAATTGTCATTTTTTGCGCTACCACTTTTGATGATTCATAAAGTGGACGTAGCACCTCTGGCACACTCCACGCCTAGAAAGGATGCAAGCAATTATGTAAGAAATTTCTCTTTAAGCAAAAACCATATTCAAGCCGGTCTGTAGGAATCTAACCTCAAGATTCAGGTGATCAACTATATGAATTATTGATCCTCCACCATCACACGGTCTAATCAAGTAACCGCTTGGAAGCATTTCACCTCGTACAAATTGCGCAGCAGCAGCTGCATTTGGTCCAGATCCAGAACCAGAAAGTGATCTCTCACACACCTGCAAAGAGTGAGCAAGGAGTGTATATCAATACTACCTCCGTTCAAATTAACATTTGGTAACCACGTGAAATAAATAAACCAAAAGGGCATCCACTTTCAAGAAAAATTAGCATGTAGACAACAGGTTTCCCAGCAGCAAAAGGTAAATAAATTAAACAAAATTCAAACTGAAGAAATCAGATCAACAGAATTGCATGATAGCTGGATGTTTGAATACGTGGAGAAGAAATATATATGTATATGTATATATATAGTCCGGTTCTCCAACGAATGTGAACAAACAAACATGGGCGACGGTTTTTGGCTATGGCGACTGTACGGACCGTCGCCATAGCCCATGTTCGTTTGTTCGCGTTCGTTGGAGAACCGGACTGTATATATATATTCTCACTGTATCTCGGTGAACTTAATTTATTTGGATGGCAATACCCATGGGATTAGCTCAAGCGGTACTAAGTCTAGTTATTAGTGTCTTTTGATGCACAGGTTCACTAATCAATACTCTGCAAAGGCAATGATTTCCTTGGGTCACCCACACATTTATTATAGATTACACAGTGAGCATGGTTGGTGAGGTATCCCGTGCACCCGATGGACACCAAAAAAAAATGGCCACGGGTTCCACCGTCGACTTTCAATTTAAGACCTAGTTGATTCTAGGAAATCACACTCAAACAAACCCGAATCTTTGGCCCAGCCCAAGTACTCTGGTAACATTCTCATGGGGATCCATAAATGACGGTTCAAAAAATTCTGCATGAATCAGGCCATCAACTAAATGGTTGAGGAAGTAATCAATCTTATATGCATGCATATAGCGAGTAGTCCTTTGTCAAACCCCTTTTGAACATGAAAATGCATAACAGGACAAACAACTGTAATGCACTAATAAGATTAGCTTACCACAAGACTGCCATTGTCTAAACTTGTACTGTATCTGAGAGTCCAGAAATCCCGTGCAGGAGCCAGTGTGGTTGGAGCATATGTCTAAAACAAATTTAGATTTATTTAATTTTCTAAGTAAAAACTTTCGATGTAGAATATTAGAAGAATACAAAAATCTAACAACTATTGTTAACCTGTGTATAAAGAAGTTCAATCGTTCCTCCATTTCCAGCAGGAAACATAGTGAAAACTTCAAGGCTCCGGCAATCACGGAACCAAGATGAACGATCTTTAAGGATCTCCACAATCTGTCAAAATTTCAAAAGTTAGACATGATATTCAGAGTTCAGAATGACATTAGCATGCTATGCAATAAACTTGCTCATAATAAGAGAAAAAAGACTGAGAAAATAATGGAAACTGAAATGGAGTTCTAAAATGAGAAATAAAATTTTCTTTTGTGTACCTTTGAAGGCTCTAAACTTACAAGACCGCAGGCTCTAGCTGCCACTCCACTGCAACTATGTGAAATGGTAAAGATCCCAACTGACTCCGGACCAGGCTGACAACAAATTAAACAATTAGTACAAGGTTGATTAATTGTAAAGAGCCATAAAAGGACAGTACAACCAACTGAAAATATAATGCATATCAAAAAGAAAATATTCCATTAGAGAAACTGAAAAACCTTCATCCCAGGCATCTGGACCCAATCAACAGCAGTTCCTGTAGCCTTTGAAAGGAACTCTGCCAAGGTCTCCTCAGCAATAGAGAGGAGTCTGCCAAAAAATGAAAATAACAAAGATAATAATCAACTATCTATATAGGAGTTTGCACCATTGGAGAGGGGAGAGAAACAGAGAGAGCTCATGAAATTGGCTGCCCCAATTACCCAGCAGGGTTATTAGCATCTCTGAGAGAATGTTGTGGAGTGGTAATGACAGACTCACAACTTGCATCAGTAGCTGCTGAGGCCTGCATCAAAATTTTAAACATAGGTGGATTATTCAAAACATGAAAGATGCTGAAGCCATTGAATAATAGCAATAGATTGTTATTCCCTCATAGGCATTTGGACACAAACTTCACATCAAGTGGAAACCTGACTCTGCTATTAATTATTTAATTAACCAACAATCCCTCTTTTACGATAAGCAAAGCTAGGAATGAGTTACAAGTATGGGACACACTGATAGAAATGGAAGCGGGAGAAAAGTAATAAAAACACAAGGAATAATTCAACAACGCAAAATCCCCCAAGTCTGTATCCTTATACTGTAAGAGGCTACACTGGAAAAGGGTTTAAATACCAGTCATGTCCTCTTCCCAGAAGCACATGGTGCTTTATAGGCTCTACACCTTATTTAGGAAACCGTACACAAATTGAATCTGTTTGACCATATAACTAAAGAAATAGCCATTAAAATTCAACAGTAGAAGCAGATTATCATACAGTGTGCAAATGTTGCCGCATATACCCATTCTCAGAAACTAGCTGAGACACCTGTTTCTGCAGGCGATCATTCTCCTCCAACAACAGCTTGTTCATAGCACTCAATTTTCTATTCACAGTCTGGAGTTGCGAAGATTCTTTCCGCTGCTTGTCCCGACACCTGCATAACCAAACAAAAACTCACATATGTATTTTTTTCATCAAACCTTCAAAATCTTTATCTAAACACAAATTAACCCACAAATCAAGTAAATTCATACTCCCTCCTCTCCACAAAAAGAGTCCACTTCTTATTGATAGTAGCATAAAATAATTCATTAGCATATCACACTATTAAGCATATCACAAAATACATTAGCATATCAACTTATTAAGCTATCACACTATTAAGCTAACAACTTATTTATTATTCCTAGGGGTAAACAAGGAACAAAATACATCATTAATGTTCCCAAATCTTGCAAATGGGCTCTTTCTGAAATTCTATAGGTCCCAATCTACCAACATATTCATGCATCTAATTTCAAGATTAACACATACAGAAATGGCAATAACCCAAGTTTTTTAAAGGCAAATCTTCAAGCAAAAAGGTAATTGAACACAATCAAAGTTTCATCTTTTTTGTATACCTACGATTCTGGAACCAGACTTTGATCTGTTTAGGATCGATGTTAGAAAAAATGGGGCATTCACGGATCAATTGCTGCCGGCGCACCGAGCTGGGCTTAGGACACTCCATATAAACTCTTTCCAAAGCTTCAACTTGCTCAGAAGTGTACCTAACATACTTGCCATTATCTAAATGCCTACTAATGCTACCACTACTACTCTCTCTCTGAGCCACCTCCATCGCCATTTTTGCTCACTCCCCAAATCAAAACTCCTTTCGATAATAACCCACCTAAGAAACCCAAAGTAAAGACCCACAGATATAAAGAAACTGTGAGCTGTGGGGTTTTTCTATCAAGCAAATAAAGAACTATAAGATTCCCTCCTCAACAAAAGTCCGTTTCTCGTGATATCAGAAGATCAAACGGACGAGAGTAATTCAAGCAATTAGATGGTCATATTTCTTCACACCAACTTGCAAATGCAAGTAACGGCCAAACTAGCTTCCAAAAGTGACAAAATAAGCTGTTTCTTCTATCTTTTTGCTTTTGTAATTTAAACTTGAAGCTGGTTGTGAAGCACCACGTGGAAGAAAAAATTACCCTTTTCTTCTCCAAAACAGTCCAAAAAATTCACGGATTGCTGCCCATTTATCCTCCTAAAACGTCCAAAATATAGCAAATTAGCATATCTTATCAGCACTTTGCCCCCTTCAAATTAAGAAACAGAGCTAGCTAGATTTTCTTCTAAACCTTCCAATACACAAGAAAAAGCTGATATATACAATAGTGAAAAAAAGTCTAGTTTAGAGAGAGAAAGACATGAGTGTGCTCCGTAGGATCTGGGAAAGAGATCAAGTACGGAAGAAACCCTAAACATGATTGAGGCCAGCGGAAAGTAAGAAAAATGAAGAGATTTTCTAGAGAGAGAAAGTAAAGAAGTAAAGTGATAGAGAGAGATAGTGATGTGTCTGAGATAAAGAAGCGCGAAGAGGAGAGAGGAGGAGAAAAGATTTGTTTGTTAGAGAGAGAAAAATTTATTTGCTCGAAAATCGAAAATGCCTGTGTACGATATGCTGCAGCTGACTGCCTTTATTTACTTTACTGCTTATAAATAATCTGTTGTACTTAAATTCATTATTTATTTGACTTTTTTCTCTTTTCTAGTTTATTTAGTAATTAGATTTAATTTTAAAATGTAATAAGTTATTAGAACTGGAGTTTAGCCATATTAAAAAAATCGTTGATAATATCAAAAGAATAAATGTACTTAAAAATATAAAGTATTATTCAAATAAATGTAAAAATATTATTAAATACATATTTGTTCTGATAGCATAAATATTACTGTAATACTATAAATATTATTCTGACATTATCAATAATTTTAAAAAAAATGAGAGTATCCGTAAAATATTTACAGTCATGTCAGTAATTTTTTTTATCTCACCAAAGATATTTTAATTACAGAAATTGTCTAAAATAATTTATTCAAATATAAAATACTATATAAAGATTATTTTATCATCAAAAATACTTATATGAGATTCACTACTTTTAGATAAAAATAAAATATTAGTGCATTTTTGTGGTACCTAATTTGATAAAATTTTGAATTTATTTATTCTTTTTATTCTTCTTTTTAAAAAAAATTGTATAAAAAGAATATTTAAGATATTTTTTATGGACATATTGAGATAAGTTATATGTGTAAATTTTAAATAAATTATTTTTAGACTACTAATATTTTCAAAAGTTTTTCACCATTTTTGCGTTGTGAGTTGTACATTCTTTTTATAGGTCAAATGCATCTTATAGTAATAGAATTTGCTTATTTTTTGTTACAAATTTCAAAATTTTAGAAGGATGTATTACGTGTACAATAAATACACACATCTAAAAAAACTTTCACCACATTTATATCGAGATCAAAATTTTTAAAAAAATTTGTGACTAGCATTAAGATGTAAAATTATCACCAAACATTCATTTTGAATAGAAATTGAATTCTAAAAGTAGAGGTGGCAAACGGACGGGCGGGCGCGGGCCGGGTAGAGCCAAAACGAGCCGGGCCAAAAATGTCAGGATTTTCACGGGTCAAAAAAAATAAACCCATAGCCTGCGGGCTCACGGGTGGGTCGGGTCGGGGCGCTGGCCGAAGGTGGTTTATGCCTATTTTTTGAGCCCGCAAAGTTCGCGGGCGGGCCGGACCGGGCTTTGAACGGGTCAGGCCAAGAAGGTCCAGATTTTTGTGGGCCAAAAAAATACGGTCCGAAGCCTGCTTTTAGGCCCGTTTGCCAAGTCTATCTAAAAGCGAGACAAGCGACTCATTTAATTAGGCTTGACAATTTCTCTCAAACTCAACGAGGACCCCGATCTCGTTCCTAACGAGACCCTCTTTTTTAAACCTTATATAATTTTAGACCCAAATTCGAACTTGATTATATATATATATATATATAATTATGTACTTATTTAAGTTATTTTATTATAAATTCATAATATTAGTACTATAATATATTGTTAGTAATATAAATATTATATGTTGTTTGATTTTGAATTAAAAATAATATAAAAAATTAGAGAAATTTAATTTAAAAGAAATAAGAGTAACCTGGTAAACGGGGTTGGGGCATGGAATGGAGTAGTCTTAATAGGGATGTATAAGTAGTAGTAACTAGAATCGGCGGGGATTGGTTTGAAATGACGTTCAAGGGAAGCACTGACCACTGCACTCTACTGTACGTTTACACGACTTTACTTCAATTCTTGGTCTGTTGGTCAAATCATATACAACAAAATCTTCTGCCGCATGCCTACTTTTATGGATCCGGCTAATGGCCTGGGCCTGTTTACTATTAACTCTTCTCTATAAATATGAAGATATTATGTTAAGTTTAACCAACAAAATATAAGAAAATCCAGAGATTCTGGGATACTACGAAGTTAATTTAATAATAAATTATCTAATTAATTAATATAATATTAATCGTATTAATATTGTATTGATTAATTGATTAATATTAATCAGTCTCAAAATATAATATGTTTGGTGATTATTTTAAGGGATAAATTTTTTTGATAGAATACAATTTTATTTCTTTATTTTGATTTTTATTTTATCGAGTAAAGTGGTGGAATGATATATATTATAATAAAATAACTTTATATGTGTTATTATATCATATCACTCACGATCATCAATTACAAAATATAAATTTAAAATAATTATTATAAGTTATTACATTTCTGTTTATATTTAGTATTTTTCAATTGAAATGTAACATAATTTATTTATTTTTAATTATTGAAACAATATTCCCTTTTAACCTTGGAGTGAAGTGAAAATGATCAAACACAAAATATTTTTGATCTGCTTTTTGCATGCGCAAAAAGAAGCCCCACGTGCTCGACGCCTTCGAGCCTCTTATAACTCGATATTATACATTTTAAAAATTGTTATTTATATATTTGTGATTCGTTTATTTGCATTTTTTAATAACTACAAGGAAAATTTCATCACGAAAAATAATTTATTTTATAAGTCGGAATAAATTTAACATTTTTTTTATTCCATTGATTTGAATATTACTTATTTTTTATTTGCACCTAAAAGGAGATATTTAACTTTTTCAAGTAAAGCTAATATTTTATCACAAGCAATAATTTATTTTACAGATCAGGTTAAATTTAATCTTTTTGATTCAATCATTGTGTACTTTACTAAGAATTTAATTGTGGTAATGATCCGGTGGACTTAATTGGTTTTATTTAGAGAGCACTAGCGGCTAAAATATTTTTTTTATAAAATAGAATAAAATACATTTTATTAATTTTAAATTAAAAATAAATTTGGAATTATTAGTTATGAGATAATAAAATGACTTGAAAGGATAACTATTTAATATCATGTCTAACTAGGTATTATAATCTCTATCATTTGGGGCTAAAAATTTGTGGACAAAATTAACCTTCAACTTTTTTAAAAAATTCTGATGCATCTTCATATCTATCTATACTTAAATTAATGAGAACATGATGTAAGACCCCAAATTATTAATAAATGAAATTTAAATTCCCTTTATTTATTATTTTGAAATAGTAAGTGTTAAATTGATTAATGAGGTTAGTTATGGGTAAAATGCACAAATATTTCAAATAAGCAGGTGGTTATAAAATATTCATTGTTGTCGGGGAATATTCGTTTGGTCGTGGAATATTCTTCCTGTCGGGGAATATTCGTACGACGGCGCAGTCTTTTGTGGGCCCCATAACGGAAAGCGATTGGATGAAGAAAAACGACAAGTATATGTTGTTTATTAATAACGGCGTAGTTGTTACCGTTAATACTGTTGGAATACCCGGTGGTTAAAACACAGTAATACGCGTTGTTACACAGTAGCACACTGTATTGCACCAATTATTGATTCTTACGTAAGAAGACACTACTCAATAATGGTTACAGTAATTACTGTTCAGTATTTTATTTTATTGATTCAATAATTGCTGCGTTGATATTTTATATTACTGTTATTTCAATAATTGTCACTACACAGTATTTTCCATTATCAGATCAATAATTCATATTATTTGAATAATATTATTAGATAACATTATTGGCAATGTCTATAAAGTTCTGTCTAAGGAGGGGTTTGGTCATCTAATTGCGCGCCAATAAGGAGAAATCCTTATTGGAAAGCCCCCTCTTTCCTGGGAACGGCCTGGTTGTCATAAATGTGATTCTGTAATATTATTTGTGAATAATTAATTATTGATTCATATGATAAGGAAATATTTATTTTTGTGGATATAAATGAGGGATATATTTTTGTGGTTAAAAATGAAGAAGTTAATGTTGAGGTTTTTATCAGTATTTTTGTCGGAATGGAGGTATTAAAAATCAGGGTTTTTGAGATATTTTGCGGGGGTTATAATTTTTAATCCGACCGTTGGATCGTGGTAATTTTTGGATATGTTATACATATATAAGTTGAGTATATGTCCTCAAATTTTGAACCGTTAAAAATGAACGTATGATTTATTATGAATTTTACGAGATAACTGGTTCAGAAATTGTTGAATTTTCGGAGTTAATCATTTTGGTAGAAAATTCTAGAATTGGTGGGCCCCACTCTTGGTTGGTGAAGAAATGTGCTGAGATTTTTATTCAAATGTGGTGGGTGGGAATAGTAGCAGGTAAAGCCATCAGGTTGCAGGTTAAGTCTGCTTCGGCGTGCTAACATTTTCCTATAAATAGATGGCTAACTTAGAATTGAAAATCACACCAGAAACAAGTTTTCTCTCTTTCTCTCTCTAGATTATTGAGTGTATTTTGTGAGTATTTAGATACTTTGAGAGTTTCTACTCATCAGAGCAAGTTTCTTTCAGCCTTATACCGGTATTCCGACCAGAAGTACTGTCTTTACGAGGTAAGGGATGTTATTTTATTCGAAAATGATATTATTTCTTCAATATCATTATGTCGAAATATTGGTTAGAAATTTTTATCAAATTTAAAACTTTTCACGTCGGGGTTACTATTCACGAGTTACTATTCACGAGTTACTATTCACCGAAAAATAAAATTTTTTTTCTTTTCGTCCAAAATATCTATTCTGGGTACTAGCTTTGATTGTATCCATGTTTTGATCATTCTTGAATTCTAGTTCACTATGAATAATTATAAGGTATTTTTGGACATGGATAAATCGAAATACGAATCCTTAATATTGTTATTTTGTTTCACTGGATTCGTTTTCTTTAAGATATTTTTCATCATCCTCAGTCCTAAATGATGATATTACTGAATATCTTTGGCCCGTAGTGCAAAGATGAATGATTAACTGATGAATATCTTTGGCCCGTAGTGCAAAGATGAACAGGTGTTGAGATGAACATGACCGACTGGTGATACAAATGAATATCTTTGGCCTGTAGTGCAAAGATGAATATTTGATTAAAGATGGTTATTGATTGTTGTTACAGGGATAAAATATTGATGATGGACTTTTAAATCTTAGAAGATAGTAGAACTCATTCTCTATTTGACTCTTCTAATGGTTTGCTGTTTCCGCTGCAGTTATTGATTTAAAACTTGTTGTCTATTATATTCTATTAGATTTTTCCCTGTTGAAGACTAACGATAATTTGTTCTGTATTATCTTAGTCATAATGTTCTTTACTGGGCTAGTTGAGCTCACCCTTTTCCTTTTTGTTCCATTTTTCTCAGGAGGCGAGAATGTAGCGAGTACTAGTCGGGGTATGGAATGATGGTTCCTAGAAGTTACTTTAGTAGTCCTCACCATTTTTGTGAAATATTGTATCAATAATTGTAATGAGGACTTATTTGAGTGTGGATATTGTCTAAATGACAATATTTGTATTTAAACTCACAGTTCTTGTGTTGTAATAATAAAGATGTAGTTGTTTCTGTACCATGTATTTTGACGACTCAGAATGGGTGTTGTATACCTATTTTGGGGGCGTCACACATGATATTTTTATTAATAAATTTTGTAATTGTTTATAATAATCGTTAAGTTGTTTATAATATATGTTTTTTCATTAAAAAAGAACGTGTTTAAATGTGTTTTTTGTATATGAACTGTAAAAATTAATTTATGTATGTATATAGGATATGAGATAATTTATAAAGACTCAATAGTAATTTATTTTATATTATGGCTTAAAGAAATTTTACATTAATCATAATTTAATTTTGTCATAAAATTTATGGGCATATATATAAATTATTTTGTTTATACATTTATGATGAGAGTCAAATAGGTGTATATTTTTGGCGTTTGATTTGATTTCAACTGTAGGTGATGGAATTAACATCCTTCCGTCCGTCCACTTTGTCTCCCACCCCACCCCATTTCTTTTCTCTTTTGGTTTTGTTTGCTTTTCTCATAGGTGCTTCTTGGGCCCCTCTTTTCCTTGTCCAAATCAAAGACCCCACATTTTCTGTGGGCCCATCCTATCTGGGTCGGGCCCACCATGAAGTTCCATAGAATGCTTGTTGGTGTCGTTGAAGTCCACCACCTCAACCCAGCCTATTTTTCTACAGTTTTACATGGAAGTGACACCATGAGCAACTTTGTTTGTAAGATTAGATTAAGGTAAGACTAATATTTATACAAATTCAAAAATAAAAAATAAAAAGATTATTACACAACTTTCAGTTTTATCCATAAATAAATAATAATAAAAAATCAAATTATGAAACAAATGAATCGAATTGCTCACGAGCGTCCAAACTCATTAAACGAGTTAAATTCTTTAATTAGCTGTCTAGCTAAACGGGACGAGTTCAAACAATATGGTGTTAAACTCAACTAAATTTGACTAGCTTAACTTGATTCGAACTCGATTTATTTACTAAATGGACTATAAATTAATTTAATTTTTAATTTCGTATTCAACTAGTTTATTTAATTTTTATAATGAACTCAAGCTCGATTAACTTAAATTCAATTAGGCCCCACTCGACTGGTTTACAGCTGGTGATTCTTGTTTATATACTACTAGTCCACGGTCTATCAAAAAGATTAGAAGATCAGAAATTTGCAAACCTGAATTAATTCGTAAACTTAAATAAATTATGTTAATTTTAAATTTAATTTTTAAAAAATTAATAATAATATTATAATTCAAAACGGAGAGAATATTAAATAGTGTGTCTAATGATTTAATATTATTACATCCGTAAAACTCATCCATCTATTAAGTTGTATCATTTGTCTTATTAAATACAATATCATTTGAGATGACCAGCATTATCAATGTATTTATGTAACTTAGAACACATGCATGCATGCATGCAACTTATTACTTATCTATGCATCATGCATGTGCGTTGATCAACATCTGTGGTTGGGTATATTTGGTACTTTCTATATCTTTATTATCAATACTTTTCTGTTACAAAGGTGTGGACTTCCCGCCATTGTACTTACAAAGCCTGTTCCTTCCAATTTTAACTAACTTGGTCTGGATATACTCCCTCTCTCACACACACACATTTAAGAAATAAATAGAAAAAGAAAGGAAAATAAAATTCAAAAGTAAATTAAGTCTAAATATCAGTACACTAGCTAGTACTGTCTAGTCTCTAACATCATATTATGATCTACATTTATGAATTAGTTTAGACCAAAACTCGGAGACCTCTAATGAAACAGAGGATCTGCAGACATGTAGAGTAGTAGAATCTTCTGGTGTATATATATATATATAACTCCCTAATCACCATTAAATTTTGAGCTCTTCCAAGCTCTTTACTACCTCAGACTTGTGTAGATCATTTCCGGTCTTGCTCCCAGTCTCTTCACTGTGACCAACTAATTTATTTGGCAGGATAGGAGTTGTGACGGTCAGACGATCTTCCTTTTGAACTGGTGGAGCACTGAATGTCGCCACAGCCTGCCTAATTCAAACGGGTGGCGATATTCGCACAGGTCGGGGCTGCATCGTCTGGGGTGGAAGCACCGAAGGCGGTGGAAGTGGCGGTGCAGAGTATACGGGTACTGCTGTTCTCATTGTAACTGGTTGAGCAATACCATGGTATGGTGTCCTAAAATGTCTGTAGGGAACATAAGGGGCTGCTCCTGCACCGGGGAAATTATGTGACCGCCTTATATGGACTTCTGGTACTTGACGCTGTGATGGTAGTGATGGGATGTCATTTGGCGTTGAAGACATGGGTCTGTTACGAGGACTGCTCTTCTGTCTGATTAAGGGGAGAATTTTCGATGTGGTCACTGGGGGCGGCTGTGGACTTGATGGCCTTTGGTATGGAACTAGAAATTTGTTTTGAATTAGTACCGGGGCACCAGTGGAGTTGGCCATTCCCATCTTTTCTTTCAAGCGGTAATTTAGCAAGGCCCGCGCTATTCTGATCTGTTCCTGCTCATCGTTATTTTCTGGTTCGGAGGATAAAGTTGCATCCTGGTGTGCCACTGGCAAGAAAGAAAAATATAGAAAATACATAAAAAATACTAGTTTCCAAGCGTAAGACTGAATGCATCGACATAAAATCAAACAGGGAAAATTAAAATCAAAGAATATGGTAGGATGACGAAACAGAAGGTGCATGGAAGAGGTGTCTTTATTCTACAACTCCTCAAACGGTAGAAATCGTAACCATCTTGAGAAAACAATGATGGGATTAATATTTCTAGAAAAATTTAGAAAACATATGATCCGATAATTTATTCCCAAACAGGTTTGGTATAGCAGAAGAATGTGTCATACTATTTGAATCAGTTGAAAGTAGCATAATTTATACGCAGTGATATTGTTCACCAAGCTTAATATGACGGTAAAATAGCCATTTTGCTGCTCTAAGAAAAGGAACAAATGGAACATGTTTTTAAATTGCAGCATAACATCTTAAAACAGGTTGAACTTTAGTTTACATGTGGTACGGACAGTGCATTGGTTAACAGACACATAAAACAATGTTTAAGATGGAATGTTCCCCCCCTCCTCAATGGAGAGTCTCCATTCTTTGTATATTCTCCATCATCATCTCTCTCCCATCATCATGATGTCACATTCCAACACATTTTAAATCTAGACCATGAAATGGAGACTCTTCATTTCATTTGAAATGGGGAGGTTCCTAATTCATGTTTACTGAAGCCCTATTGGCATATTTCTGAAACTGTAAACTGTAATGTGTATAGGTTGTGGCACAAAGATTCTAACCATGTAAGAGACAACTGAACACACCTTCTTCATAAACAAATAGTACATATTTCCTGTACTGAGCCTACAAAGTTTACATTCCTTGCTTAAGCATTTGATCGACAGCATGAACAGCTAGAACACTATCCATCTTTGCAAACACTAACTAATTTGTGTAATAGAATTACCTATCTACAAAATTTATAACAGGACTCACATTGTTTTAGAGACGACCAAGCTGCCAGGGCTGCATTCTTTTCTGCTTGCTTCTTGTTTTTGGCAGGTTCCCCGTGAAATGCAATTCCAGCTAGTTCTACAATTCCTGTAAAGATAGGTTGGTGTCCTAGGCCTGACCTGAAAGTTATATACTGCGGTAATGGGGCTCCCACTCTTTGAGCAATCTTCTGTAAGAGGTTCTTGTAAACCCCCGTTTCATCCTAACAGCAGTAAATATTGGTGAAAATTAGAAAAGCAATTTACATCAACAGTTGTGCATCGACTATACTAAGTAATGAATGTGGATATGTGAAACAATAGAACAATAAACATTATCTTCTTGAAGAGATAAATATCTTCAGAAGACAGAAGTTTGGAATTAGTACGTTTTTATGTTTATATACAATTGATAACAAGAACAAAAATTCATGACGACAATATCCTCTTGGTAAAGGAATTGTTCAAAGTGGTTCAAAAGTGCATTTTACTAATTCTGTTAGGTACAGTAACTTGATAGAAAGATTTGGGATGTTCAAGCAAGAGGATTTCAAAACATGATCATATTCAATGGTTCAAATTAACCAGAAAAAGATGGTGTCAATGTCACATCAGTTGCACCAATCAGTTCATTAAGCAATAAATGGGCAGGCCACATGCATGCTGTTGCAAAGACATTAAGCTTCATTTTTTTTTGAGGTAGACAAGACTATGACTTTAAAGTTTTGTACCTAATAATTTTCCCATGTGCATATAAATAATTTCCCGTTATGTAATCAATAAACTACTTTATTTTGTCATGCATCACTGTTCCAATATAATCAATTTATCAATATATATTCATACCTATCGTGTACCAATTACACCATATGAATAGGTAAAGAATTAGTAGTAAAGTCATGAATTTCTATAGTTCTATTACAATCTGTTCAGCACACATGTTTAACGAGATAATAATGTTTCATAACTAAATTAAGGCAAACCCACTACATATATCGACTTGTACAATTTTTTTTTATTTTGAATTTTTAATTCCAAAAATGGAACTAGGGATGTAGCTTCTTATGTCAACCATCATGGGACAGAAATGGTCCACATAGCTTAAAGATCTATCTTAGCTTTAACATAAAAACCACAATTTTTTGGTATGACTGAAATACCCATCATTTAAGGAATTGACAATAGTAATTGAACAAAATACCCCAAACAGCGTACAATAACAACAAGCTTCACCCATAATGGGCAGTGTGTTCCTTTATATGATTTTTTTCCCCATCTCTTGGTGAATAATTTGTTCAATCTGTAGATCAAATTTTATTAGGCATGTGGAAACATAGAATAAGAGGGGGTGTAAAAAAGTGACCCAATGAGCCCGTATTACTATTCTATTATAACGATTACACTTTCACGTTACTCGCAATTTATATACAACTATGCTCCCCTCCTCGTAAACAACTCTCCTAAATTAATATATTCCCAATGCTTAAAACCATGGTTGGTGATTCAATCGGTATCCGATCTGAATTAACCAATTTTGGTCAAAACCGATAGAACCGGTGGTTCAACCGGTTGATCGGTTTTAATATTTTTTTTAACCGAAAAAATTTAATATTAAAATTAACTACTTTTACTAATATTGTAATTTAATTTTATTACGAATTTTTTTAAAATTTTATTAATTACTAATAATATATATTTTTATATATTAACAGTTTGACCACGTGTTGAATTAGTAATCCATCTAGCATGAACCTTTTCCTGACCAGGTCTTTGTTTAAAAGTTAAAACAACACCCAAACAGAACAGGGGCGTTATAGTCATTTCATAACTCCAAACCGGAGGCAGGCTTGGGTTAGGAGACTGGGTAACCCATTTAAACGGTGGATGTATATATATATATATATATATATATATAATAAAACACAACCAAATTTGAATCTAAAGCACAATAAGGGTTTAGATTGTCTCTCAATTTTTACAACTTAATCCAATGGCTGATATTTCATTTCACAAAAAAAGAACCGTCCAAGTCAATCCTCCCCTACATGGTACCTGTTCGGGAGTGTTTTTCCGACCCTCTTTTGGGCTGAAGGCTTGGGTCGGGTTAAAAGAGGTCGGGCTCGTATGTTCAGAGATGTAAGATCGGGGTCGGTTACCCGATCCCAATAGGCTGGGGCCCGTGGTCATCGTGAGGGTTGAGTTCGGGCCTATTGGGTTTGGCTATTGGTTTGGGCCTGGGCGTATGAGCAGTCCACATGCAGAGTTGGTGCGACAAGGAGTTTACGTGATTAAGGGCATCAACCCTAATCCTACGTCAACAAGGTAACTCTGGATATAGTGGTGGAAAGGGATTCCACTTGCACTTTTTAAGGAGATTGTGTTGGACCCAAATATGGTAGCTAACATATTTAGGAGTCCTATTCTAATCCAAAGAAGAGGATACCAAGGTGGTGGGAGCTCTATAAATACAAGGCCAAGGTTACAATTAACAGGTAATATCTACTTTTGAGCACTAAACATATAAACCTCCATTGTTAAACCTTGTGCACGGCCTGTACTTATTCTCACACCGGAGCTATCCCCCGGCGGTACGGCCGTCAAGCTTCTGTGTGATCTGTTATTGTGCAGGATTCAGCGCGTGAATTTTGTGATTGGACGCGCAGACGAAACTTGGCGTTAACATTGGCGCTAGAAGGAGGGGTAAGTGCTTCTTTGCAACCACAAATACTTTTCTTCGACAGCAATCATGGCGAGTAAGGATAATATCTGTCTCAGAAAGGGCCAAGACCCAACAGTCCCACCAAACCACTCAGGCGAGGGGGTCAGTGAAGGACCGACTGGGGTCTAAGGTCCAGGAGGTAGAAGAGTTACCGGTCCATGATCTTCGGCGGAAGCTCTTCCCCGAGAATCAACACACGCCTCATCAAGCGAGTCAGGCCGACGAGAGACACTCTCAAGCCCCCGTGAGGCAAGACCGAGGAGCAGGAAGCCGAGACCAACGAGAGTTTCTCTTGCAGAAGAGACTGGACCAGAACAAAGACGCCATGTTGGCACTCCAGCTGCAACAAGCGGAGTTGGAGAGACAGATGGCCAACATGGCCGGTGATCAAGAAGCGAGTTCCAGAAGGCGTAGGAATCGAAGCCGGTCCCGATCGCCTCGGCGGGGAGAGGCAAGAAGAGAACAGAGCAGGCACAGGAGTCGCTCTAGAGACGGAAGGAGCAGAAGAAGGAGTCCTTCGGCCGGGCGCCGATCAGAACACCGAGGAAGGACGGGACAGACAGAAAGGGAAGCGTCTCCTGATTATGGGAGGGACAAACCTCGATCGTCCCCTCATAAGGAAGGATCCGACCCCCTTACCCGGAGAGTGGCTGAATTAGAAAAGTTGCTAGGGACAAAAAACTCGACGGGGACATCTTCGACAGGTTTAGGATCTCCCTTTTCGCCCGAAATCAACCGGGTGATAGCCGATCCAAAGAAGAAGATGCCCCCGATGGAGACATATGACGGATTGGGAGATCCCTACGACCATTCGGATGGATATGATCGGCTGATGTCGTACTATGGGCATTCGGATGCAGCCAAATGCCACATGTTCGCTACAACCCTCAAGAAGAGTGCCAGGGAGTGGATGGGGACCCTGGCACCAGCATCAATCGGATCATGGAACGATCTTCGTGAAAAATTCGATGCTAGGTTCGGAAGCAACCGAAGACGAGGGAAGATCACGGCGTCCCTCATGCAGGTACGGCAGAAATCAGATGAGACCCTAAGTCAGTACGTCAAACGATTTCGAGAGGCAGTGGGATCGGTAGCGGAGCTGAATTCCCCATAAGCACTGGGATTTTTTACAACCGGCTTAGACATCGGGAGAGTATGCGGCTCGGGGCGCCAGAATGACGAAGTACTTAGCCGAGACAAAGAATAAACTGACATACTTCCACTCGGTCAGTTGACAGGGAGTTGACCGATCCGACAATACAATAGCAGATGCCCTGGCCAGACTGGCGACAACCGAGGCCAACTCCTTCAATGGTTCGGTATATCTCGAGACATTGGAGCAGCCAAGTGTCTCAAAAGAGGAGGCATTATGTGTTGATCGGCTGAACTGTTGACTTACGCCTTACATCTATTATTTGGCTGACGGAACATTACCATCAGACCGCATCCTAGCAAGGAAGATCAAGCATCGAAGTTCGAATTTTGTACTGATTGATGGAGATTTGTACCGAAGGGCCTTCAGCTCTCCCTTACTTAAATGTTTAACACCGTCAGAGGCAAGCTACGCACTTCGGGAGGTACATGAAGGGATCTGTGGGGATCACATGGGCGCCAAGTCACTGGCGCATAAAATTCTAAGACAGGGGTATTACTGGCCAACCATCTACACAGAGGCCAAGGAACTTGTCAAAAAATGTCCCAAGTGTCAACTAAACAGCAACATCCCACATCAACCGCCCGAAGAACTCTACTCGGTCTTATCCCCGATCCCCTTCGCAGTATGGGGAATCGACATCCTAGGACCTCTGCCGAAGGCCAAGGGACAAGTCAGCTTTATAATAGTGGCTATTGATTACATGACAAAGTGGGTCGAAGCCAAACCACTGCAGAAAATCACCGAACAAGAATGTCTTAAATTTGTGAAAGAAGGAGTAGTTTATCGATTCGGCATCCCGATGGCTGTAGTATCGGATAACGGTAGACAGTTCGTGGGATCAAAATTTGAAAGCTTCCTGAAAGAGTTAGGAATTCAACACCGGAAGACCTCGGTTGCCCACCCTCAGTCAAACGGTTAAGTGGAGGTGACAAATCGAACCCTACTCAACGGCATAAAAAGAAGATTGGATGAACTGAAGGGTCGGTGGCCCGAGGAACTACTCAGCGTTTTGTGGGCATACCGGACGACCCCAAGGACAACCACTGGAGACTCCCCTTTCCGGTTGGCCTATGGGACCGATGCAGATAAGTGATTCTTTTTTATTAAATTAAATATATACTTGTACGTGTGTATATATATATTATGCATGTGGTGGTAATATTTACATGATGCATGTGAAATCTAAACATTAACACTTTGGTCCAGGTGATGATAAATTGGTACTGAGTCACCGCACCAGTAACGAATTCAGCTAGCGCAGAGATAAAAGTTTAAGCTTTTATATCATTGAAGTGCTTTAAAGGCAGCTTCGGTTTCATCATCAACCACAGACTGAAGAAAATTCGGATGATAAAAATCTCGCGGATAAAAATTCAGCGGATATAAATCTAGCGGATATAAATCCCGAGGTTAAAAATTCCGAGGAGACTTTTTGTATACTCTCTTATTTTAAGTTCCTTGTAAATAAGAGACTGGGGGGCAATGTTTGGAGTGTGATTATTTGGGTAGTGAGAGAGTCCTTATTAAAGTAAGATTGTATTTTCTTATTTGGTGGGATAAGGAGGTTTAATTTGGGAAGGAATCTATTAGCCATTAATTGCAGTTATAAGGTGATTCTGAAAAGGACTCCTACTCCTATCTATAAATACATCAATATGCAAGGGTTTGAAGGAGGAAGGACACAAGAGATACAACACAAATATACAACTTGTACTCTCAACATTATTATAGTGGATTACTCTCTCTCCGTGGTTTTTCCCCAATTGGGTTTCCACGCGTACAAAATCGGGCGTTAACATTGGCGCTAGAAGGAGGGGTAAGTGCTTCTTTGCAACCACAAATACTTTTCTTCGACAGCAATCATGGCGAGTAAGGATAATATCGCCGTCTCAGAAAGGGCCAAGACCCAACAGTCCCACCAAACCACTCAGGCGAGGGGGTCAGTGAAGGACCGACTGGGGTCTAAGGTCCAGGAGGTAGAAGAGTTACCGGTCCATGATCTTCGGCGGAAGCTCTTCCCCGAGAGTCAACACACGCCTCATCAAGCGAGTTAGGCCGACGAGAGACACTCTCAAGCCCCCGTGAGGCAAGACCGAGGAGCAGGAAGCTGAGACCAACGAGAGTTTCTCTTGCAGAAGAGACTAGACCAGAACAAAGACGCCATGTTGGCACTCCAGCTGCAACAAGCGGAGTTGGAGAGACAGATGGCCAACATGGCCGGTGATCAAGAAGCGAGTTCCAGAAGGCGTAGGAATCGAAGCCGGTCCCGATCGCCTCGGCGGGGAGAGGCAAGAAGAGAACAGAGCAGGCACAGGAGTCGCTCTAGAGACGGAAGGAGCAGAAGAAGGAGTCCTTCGGCCGGGCGCCGATCAGAACACCGAGGAAGGACGGGACAGACAGAAAGGGAAGCGTCTCCTGATTATGGGAGGGACAAACCTCGATCGTCCCCTCATAAGGAAGGATCCGACCCCCTTACCCGGAGAGTGGCTGAATTAGAAAAGTTGCTAGGGACAAAAAACTCGACGGGGACATCTTCGACAGGTTTAGGATCTCCCTTTTCGCCCGAAATCAACCGGGTGATAGCCGATCCAAAGAAGAAGATGCCCCCGATGGAGACATATGACGGATTGGGAGATCCCTACGACCATTCGGATGGATATGATCGGCTGATGTCGTACTATGGGCATTCGGATGCAGCCAAATGCCACATGTTCGCTACAACCCTCAAGAAGAGTGCCAGGGAGTGGATGGGGACCCTGGCACCAGCATCAATCGGATCATGGAACGATCTTCGTGAAAAATTCCATGCTAGGTTCGGAAGCAACCGAAGACGAGGGAAGATCACGGCGTCCCTCATGCAGGTACGACAGAAATCAGATGAGACCCTAAGTCAGTACGTCAAACGATTTCGAGAGGCAGTGGGATCGGTAGCGGAGCTGAATTCCCCACAAGCACTGGGATTTTTTACAACCGGCTTAGACATCGGGAGATCTAAGAAGCTGGTAAAGGATTTGGTGATTGCAGACTTGACCGAGGCCTTTCATCGGGCAGAAGGGTTCATCGCTATAGAAGAAGCTTTGGGAAATTTCAAACCATACCAACAACCTTATGAGAAATCGAAAGATCGGGAAAAACCGACCTACCAACGTTCGGACAACAACTAGTGGAAATCAGACCGAACGGAAAAGAAAAACTTCAACGGGGGAGGTTCAGGTAGCAACCGACCTCCACTACCCAACCGTAACGTCAGCAAGGTCTATACTCCCCTCACCGCGGATCGGTCGAAAATCCTGCAGGAGATGAAAAACCAACCATTCTACGAGCCATGCCCCAGGCGAACCAAGCCCGGAAGGCGTGGTCGGGATAAGTATTGTGAATACCATCAGAGTACCGGACACTCGACCGAAGCATGCGTTAATCTGATGGATATGATCGAGAAAAATGTCCAAAACGGACAACTGTTACAATATGTGGCAGGCCGGGGAAATGCAGAGGTGCCCAGAGAGGAGACCACAGATCAGATCCCGGATACCCAGACGCCGCAGAACCCCCCAGCCCGAGGTGTAGTTGATGTCATTTCGGGGGGTTCCGTTAGACGGGTATCGGGAAGAAAAAGAAGTGGGACTCTGGAAGCAGTGCTATCTGTTGCGGGGTCAACCCCTAGAAAGGATCGGGCATATCCGGGAACGTCTATCTCATTTACGGACGAGGATTACCCGACGGATCTCATCGAGCCCCACGATGGTGCGTTGGTAATAACGGCTCAGGTCGGGATAGTGGATATGAAAAGAATGATGATAGATAACGGGTCTTCGGTCGACATCCTATATTCTCACGCCTATCAGAGGTTAGACCTACAAGGAAAGAAGATGGATTTGGGAGGAGAAGGACCCTTGTACGAATTTAGTGGAGATCCGGTGCTTGTGTCGGGCACCATCGAGATGCCAGTCAAATTCGGCACGGCACCTAATCAAGTTGAAATAGTGGTGAGATTTTTTGTCGTCCAAATAGACTCGGCATACAACACGATCCTCGGAAGGCCTACCTTGGCGGCCCTGCAAGCAGTAACATCGATACCCCATTTTAAAATCAAGTTTCCAACACCGAACGGGATCGGAGAGGTAAAAGGAGACCTAGATATAGCCCGAAAGTGTTACCGAAACAGCTTGATTTCTTCAGGGGTCGGGGTCTGCAAACAGAAACAGACAATGACAATTGAGATCGAACAATTCACAGAGGGCAGCACAGAGCCACTTGCTCTTCCGGCCGAAGAAACTGATGATGTAGAATTGGTACCGGGGCAGGAAGACAAAATAATTAAGATCGGGTCAGGGTTATCAGAACCCTTCCGGACCGGGCTGATAGAATTACTCCGAGTCTACGCCGATATCTTTGCATGGGAACCCAGCGACATGCCGGGGGTAAGTGAATCAGTGGCTCTACACCGGCTGCACGTGGACCCGGGCAAGAAACCGGTCATACAGAAGCGGAGGATTTTCGCCCCAGAAAGACAAAAAATCATCGATGAAGAGATTGCCAAGCTCCTGGCGGCCGAATTCATCTTCGAGATTGACTACCCGAAGTGGTTGGCCAACGTGGTATTGGTCCAGAAGCAAAATGGAAAATGGAGGTTGTGTATCGACTACACGGATCTAAACAGGGCCTGTCCGAAGGATTTCTACCCTCTGCCCAACATAGATCAACTCATCGACGCCACGTCGGGATATGGTATGTTGAGTTTTATGGATGCATTCTCTGGATACCACCAGATTTCGATGAACAAGGAAGACATCCCGAAGACAAGTTTTATCACACATCGGGCGATATACGCATACAGGAAAATGACCTTCGGGCTACTAAATGCCGGGGCAACTTATCAGCGAATGATGAACCTGGTGTTCACGAAACAATTGGGGAGGAGCATGGAGGTCTACGTAGACGACATGATCGTTAAAAGCATGACAGTCCGTGAACATCTTGAAGATTTGGAGGACTGTTTCGAGACGGTCCGTAAACGCGAGCTAAGGCTAAACCCGACCAAGTGCACTTTTGGGCTGGGATCGGGAAAATATCTAGGATACTTGGTCAGCAAAAGGGGAATCGAAGCAAACCCAGAGAAAATCCAGGCAGTCCTGGATATGAAATCCCCAAAGTCATACAAGGATGTGCAGAGGCTAACGGGTCGGATAGCGGCCCTACGAAGGTTCGTCTCTAAATCAGCTGAGAGGTGCCTTCCATTTTTTGACACCTTGAAAGGGCCCAAGAATGAGAAAAGCTTCCAGTGGACCTCAGAATGCGAGGACGCGTTCCAAGGGATCAAACAATATCTTTCTTCGGCACCTCTGCTGATGAAACCAATCCCTTCGGAACCCCTATATCTTTATCTGGCGGCGAGTTCGATGGCAGTGGGAGCAACATTGGTTCGGGACAAAGGGGGAAATCAGTTCCCCGTGTACTACGTCAGCCACGTACTTCGGGACGCAGAACTCCGATACCCAAACTTGGAAAAATTCGCCTATGCTTTAATCATTGCAAGCAGAAAATTTCGGCATTATTTCCAGGGTCGGGTGGTGGTGGTATACACCAATCAGCCGTTGAAGAAGATTCTACATCGACCTGAGGTTTCGGGAAGACTGGCGGCATGGGCAAAGGAGCTAACACAGATCGCGATAGAGTATCATCCCCGAACGGCAATCAAAGGACAGGCGCTAGCAGACTTCGTCGTGGAATGTTCGTTCTCGGAGCCAGATGTGGGATCGGTGGCCGAAACGCAACAAATAAAGTCTTCATGGACACTATATGTCGATGGCTCGTCAACGTCAGACATCAGTGGTGCAGGGGTCATACTGACGAGCCCCGAAGGATTCAAGGTCCAACAAGCTATTCGATTTAAGTTCAGAGCGACCAACAACGAAGCAGAATATGAGGCCATTCTAGCCGGTTAAAATTGGCCCGAAGCCTAGAAGTACAAAACTTGGTCATCTACAGTGACTCGCAGCTGGTCGTCAAACAGATATCGGGAGAGTATGCGGCTCGGGGCGCCAGAATGACGAAGTACTTAGCCGAGACAAAGAATAAACTGACATACTTCCACTCGGTCAGCTGTCAGGGAGTTGACCGATCCGACAATACAATAGCAGATGCCCTGGCCAGACTGGCGACAACCGAGGTCAACTCCTTCAACGGTTCGGTATATCTCGAGACATTGGAGCAGCCAAGTGTCTCAAAAGAGGAGGCATTATGTGTTGATCGGCTGAACTGTTGGCTTACGCCTTACATCTATTATTTGGCTGACGGAACATTACCATCAGACCGCATCCTAGCAAGGAAGATCAAGCATCGAAGTTCGAATTTTGTACTGATTGATGGAGATTTGTACCGAAGGGCCTTCAGCTCTCCCTTAAATGTTTAACACCGTCAGAGGCAAGCTACGCACTTCGGGAGGTACATGAAGGGATCTGTGGGGATCACATGGGCGCCAAGTCACTGGCGCATAAAATTCTAAGACAGGGGTATTACTGGCCAACCATCTACACAGAGGCCAAGGAACTTGTCAAAAAATGTCCCAAGTGTCAACTAAACAACAACATCCCACATCAACCGCCCGAAGAACTCTACTCGGTCTTATCCCCGATCCCCTTCGCAGTATGGGGAATCGACATTCTAGGACCTCTGCCGAAGGCCAAGGGACAAGTCAACTTTATAATAGTGGCTATCGATTACATGACAAAGTGGGTCGAAGCCAAACCACTGCAGAAAATTACCGAACAGGAATGCCTTAAATTTGTGAAAGAAGGAGTAGTTTATCGATTCGGCATCCCGATGGCTGTAGTATCGGATAACGGTAGACAGTTCGTGGGATCAAAATTTGAAAGCTTCCTGAAAGAGTTAGGAATTCAACACCGGAAGACCTCGGTTGCCCACCCTCAGTCAAACGGTTAAGTGGAGGTGACAAATCGAACCCTACTCAACGGCATAAAAAGAAGATTGGATGAACTGAAGGGTCGGTGGCCCGAGGAACTACTCAGCGTTTTGTGGGCATACCGGACGACCCCAAGGACAACCACTGGAGACTCCCCTTTCCGGTTGGCCTATGGGACCGATGCACTCATACCAGTAGAGATTGGGTCACCCACTCTTCGGGTCAGCCAGTTCAAAGAGCTATACAACAATGAAGGTTTGAAAATAAATCTGGATCTGCTAGATGAAGCTAGTGACGCCGCGGTGTTGAGGTTGGCCATTTATCAGCAGAAGACAGCCCGACACTACAACCAGAAGGTGAAGTTGAGGAGGTTTGAGGTAGGAGATTTGGTGCTTCGGGAGGCAGAGGCATCAACCCCCCAAAACACAGGAAAATTAATGCCTAATTGGGAGGGGCCTTATGAGATTTTAGAAGTGCCGAAGCCAGGGACTTACCGACTTCGAGCAATGGATGGGTCGGAAGTAAAGAATACATGGCATGCTGGAAGACTCAGGAGATATTACCAGTAAATACATGCCTGTTCTTTCCCGATAACGGTGTAATTTATACGATTTATCAATGAAATGAAAACTTCTCTCAAGAGAGACGTTTGTACTTCGTTTTAATCTTGCACTGCTTTACCGATCATATAAGCTTCGAGCGTAAGACGATCAGACGGTCCTAGAGAACTTAACTGATCGATAAACGCCACAAGTATAACTGATCGACAAAGATACACATCCGATCAGATAAGCTTCGAGCGTAAAACAATCAGACAGTCCGAAAGAACTTAACTGACTGATAAAACGCCACAAGTATAACTGATCGATAAAAGTTACATATCCGAGACAGTACACTTTAGACACAAATGGACCAGACGGTCAGAAATGACCTAACTGGGCGATAAAAATAAAGTTAAACTGATCAAGATAACTACTTAGAAATATTTTGTCTTCATTCATATTATAAAGGTTTTACAGTTCCCGATTAGATAGGCTTCGGGTACATACACCGTCGGCCTCTCTGGTCAGGTTGAATTACAAAACTTAGAAAAGAAGAAATTACAAGTATGAACAAGTTCAAGAAAAAATTAAGGGGAACCAGCATCGGCTTCGGCCTCGGACTCCTCATCTGAAGAATCAAGGATCGAGGCGTCCAGACCAGCATCAACAAGCTTCGCTCGGGCCTTCTCCCGATAAGCTTCGACACCCTCGAAAAACTGGGTCATAATCTTGTCGGTCAGGGCGGGCGATTCTTCGTATTCTCTGATGGCAGCCTGCTTAATGATGGCCTGTTCGGCCATCAAAGTGTTGTTCGCATGGATCAGGGTACTCAGCTGAACATGAACCCCCGCGAACTTCCCCTCGATGACCTGAATGTTCCCCACCAAGGTCCTATTCTCTTCGACCAGAAGTTCCTTATCCTGCACCAGCTTTTTGGCATGATCGTTGAGACCGACGAACTCTTGTTGAAGTAGGAAATTTTGTTCTTCGAGTTCGGCAATCAGGCGATTAGCCTGGGATACTTTATTACGGGTATCAGCATGGAGATCCCGCTCCCTCTTCAGCTCCGAATCCCGACCCGATAATTCGACTTGGAGAAGCTCCACGTCGGTTCTCAGCTGGACTTCTCTCTTGGTAGATCGGGCAAGGGGAGCGATAGCTCGAGCGAGGATGGCGTTGGCCTAAATACATAGGCGAATTGGTCAGACAGCAAAGAAGCAAATGAAGACATATATACAAATGAGGATAAATACCTGAGTCTGGGCTCGGAGATAGGTAACCAGAAAATCCTCTGACGAAAAGTTCTTGAACCGCTCATCATCACCGGAAAGCCTGAAGTGATCAAGCAAATGGAAAGGAAATTTGTCAGCTGGGCTCTTCGGCCAGCAGGTAGTTGGGGATCCTCCGGAAGAGCTAGTCTTGGACTTCGGGGAAGAAGCATTGATCGGGGCAACGACCTCCTCGGCTTGGGAGGGCCCCTCGACCAACCGCGGCTTCTTCGAAGCGGGTTCCAGAAGCTGATCTTCAGTACCCTCCGAATCTTCGGCCACCGTCACTATGATCGGAGGTGGGGGAGTTGATTTCAGAACAGGCTTCGGCGGGGCCACAACGATGGCCTTGGGGGGAGCTCGAACAGAAGATCTTTTCTTTGACTTCTTTAGCAAAGCCATCTTGTCGGCCCCCTTCATCTGCAACACACTTTTCGTGGAAGCATCGACCTTGGAAGGTTCGGGAAGAGGACCGGTTGACGAACCGACAGACATCTCGGCAATAAGAACAGCCTCGTCTGAAGGAGAGTCATCAGCGGCTGGGAGATGGATGGGCTCGATGAGGATCGGGAGTGGGACAGAGCCACTTCAGCATTCTCAGGCTTGAAGATGGTCACTACAACATAAAATAAAAGGATCATTAAGAAAATCGAAGCAAAGGATCGGGAGAATAAGAAAACAAGGTCGGATAGATTAACTTACAGCCGTGTTCGTAGAGCCAGGATTCGTTGGACACGATTCCTAGACCCCAGTTGGTCTGCTTCAGAAGGGCGTAAAACTTCTTGAAGGCTGCCGAACGACTCTTCAAAAATTTGTTGACCTTCATGGGGACGTCTTCGGGACCGGCCCAGTTGGGGAGTAGGTTGAGATCGGTTCCCCTCATGAAGAACCATTGTGAATGCCACCCCTTGTTACTGGATGGGGTCTTCACGAAGGTGTCCCGTCCAGGAACACGGTTCAGACGGCGAAGGCCGGGCTCTTTTGACCGACCAACCGAGAACAGGACGAAGAAGAAGTCCAGCCCGGGGGTGATGCCAGCCTTCTGGCATAGGGCGATGAAGCTGATCAGCTGGATGTAGGAGTTGGGAGCCAGCTGGGAGAACCCGATCCCTACCAGGCAGAGAAAAGAAGAGATGAATTCGTGGAGGGGGAACCGAACCCCGTACCTTAGGGCATACAGATGGACGGCTACCCATTCGCCCTCGGGTCGGTGGTACATCCTCTCGATGGCCTCGGGAACCCGAAGCTTGTATTCTTTGGGGATGTTGAATAAGGTTTGGATGTCCGACAGTTGAGAGGGGGTTATGGAAGATTTGGTGTTGATGACAGCGTAGTCGGTTTTCGAAGCGTAGAGTTGGCGAATTCTGGTTTCGGCGTTCTCCACGGAGAGTTCGACCGGAGCAGCCTCCAGCTCGATTTGGAGAAGGTCGCCGGAAGTAAGAGTGGGAGTGTCGGCTGCTGTGGTGGGTGTGGGACGAGGATCGCTGGAATCAGCCATTTATGGTGGTTTGAAGGGAAGAAAGGTACAAGACAAAAGCTTAGTGGGGAAATGGCACGGACTGAAGAAATCTGGAAAAATGAGTGTCTCGCCGGAAATCGCCCTTGCCGGAAAAGTTTGACAGAGATTCAAAATATTAAAGGCTCGAAAAAGTGACGCTGATGAATGTTGGGGAGCTTATATAGTCCATCTGGCACGGCTTCCAAAGGCGGTTATTTATGGCAGGTGGGCCCAGTTATGAAAAAACGTGTACCAGCTCGCGGACCGAGGAGAAACCGCTTAGGTTCCCGAGACAACTCATCATTATGGCGTGACTATCAGAATTCATGTCATCTCAAGTCTCGTGTCATAAATATCTTATAACAAGAGACTGGGGGGCAATGTTCGGGAGTGTTTTCCCGACCCTCTTTTGGGCTGAAGGCTTGGGTCGGGTCAAAGGAGGTCGGGCTCGTATGTTCAGAGATGTAAGATCGGGGTCGGTTACCCGATCCCAATAGGCTGGGGCCCGTGGTCATCGTGAGGGTTGAGTTCGGGCCTATTGGGTTTGGCTATTGGTTTGGGCCTGGGCGTATGAGCAGTCCACATGCAGAGTTGGTGCGACAAGGAGTTTACGTGATTAAGGGCATCAACCCTAATCCTACGTCAACAAGGTAACTCTGGATGTAGTGGTGGAAAGGGATTCCACTTGCACTTTTTAAGGAGATTGTGTTGGACCCAAATATGGTAGCTCACATATTTAGGAGTCCTACTCTAATCCAAAGAAGAGGATACCAAGGTGGTGGGAGCTCTATAAATACAAGGCCAAGGTTACAATTAACAGGTAATATCTACTTTTGAGCACTAAACATATAAACCTCCATTGTTAAACCTTGTGCACGGCCTGTACTTATTCTCACACCGGAGCTATCCCCCGGCGGTACGGCCGTCAAGCTTCTGTGTGATCTGTTATTGTGCAGGATTCAGCGCGTGGATTTTGTGATTGGACGCGCAGACGAAACTTGGCGTTAACAGTACCCAAATCCCGCCCTCCCCCTTCTCAGTTCGCCTTCTCCTTCTTTTGTACTCTCCTCCATCTCCAAATCCCTTTATAAAAACTTCCATTTACACCGGTCAAAACCCGATAGAACCGGTGGTTCAACCGGTTGACCGGTTTTAATATTTTTTTTAACCGAAAAAATTTAATATTAAAATTAACTACTTTTACTAATATTGTAATTTAATTTTATTACGAATTTTTTTAAAATTTTATTAATTACTAATAATATATATTTTTATATATTAACAGTTTGACCACGTGTTGAATTAGTAATCCATCTAGCATGAACCTTTTCCTGACCAGGTCTTTGTTTAAAAGTTAAAACAACACCCAAACAGAACAGGGGCGTTATAGTCATTTCATAACTCCAAACCGGAGGCAGGCTTGGGTTAGGAGAGTGGGTAACCCATTTAAACGGTGGATGTATATATATATATAATAAAACACAACCAAATTTGAATCTAAAACACAATAAGGGTTTAGATTGTCTCTCAATTTTTACAACTTAATCCAATGGCTGATATTTCATTTCACAAAAAAAGAATCGTCCAAGTCAATCCTCCCCTACACGGTACCCAAATCCCGCCCTCCCCCTTCTCAGTTCGCCTTCTCCTTCCTTTGTACTCTCCTCCATCTCCAAATCCCTTTGTACAAACTTCCATTTACACCGGCGTTCCGCCCAACTTCCATTTGGCCGTTGAATTGAGGCAGAGCTTGAGCTTGGGACCCTGCTCGCTGGTATACCTTAATTTGTGTAAGTTTCTCTTTAGGTTGTTTGATTACTAAGAATTTGTAGAAAAAATTGTGAAAAATGACTGAAATCAACTGACAAATTGGATTTGATGGTTTGTCTATGATATTTTTGAGTTCTCTACTGTCTCTAGGGTTCGTCCATGCTATTTGATTCAACACTTTTGGTTTTGTAAGTTGATTGAAAGAAATTGAATATGAACGTGTGGAACAATTGATTCATGAGCTAAGCATTCGAGGGCTTTTTTTATGCCTGTTCATTCTTTATTCTATGGAGGCACAATCGTCTGAGTCAAACAGGACCATAGAAATTGACAAACATTGTTTTAGATTTTTATTGAATTTTGAGAAACATAGCCATCTCCAATATAAACAGCATTACTCTAAACATCTTGAGCTTCCTCAAAGCTATCTCCAATATAGCCTGGATGCATAGTAAACAACATTACTCTAAACATCTTGAGCTTCTATTCATGTAGATATTTAAATCATTAATCAACCTCTTCATTTTATTCAACAATTTGTAGAAAAAAATTGTGAAAAAAATTGGTATGCCTTAATTGTGGAGCTGCTGCCTCTCTCTTTTTCTTCTTTTTTTTGGTGATTTGAATTGGGGAAAAGTAAAAAAAAATTAGCATCTCTTGTTTACTTCCTTCTAACATCCTTCTCATCTAGTGACCGCCATTTTGATTGCTTCATCAAGTAGACTAATTTAATTAATTGAATTCAATGAAGTCAGTTGTACAAGATTAAAATCATAACGACAAGTTAACATGCATAAACATAAGTAAGATGAAGCAAACCCAAAGCAAATATGAAAATTAGGATCTAATATTGATTCAATCAGGTGGCTAGCCATAATAATTTGTGAAAATTTTAGATTTAGCTTCATTGAATAAGATAGTAGCTGAAAAGGGAAAAGAGTAATTCTTTAGGGAATTCTTTCCCTCTGCAAAGAATTAGCCAAATAGGGGGAAAACCCTCAGATAACTACTGAAAATGTATTTTCTTAATGGGTGTTAAAGAATGAATGATACCTAGAAAAGAAAAGAAAATAGAATGAGAACAAAGAGTATGAACCCAGGAATTTTTGAGGAATTAACAGTGATACCTGTATTCAATCCTCTGTTAAAGGGCATTAGATCCGTGTGACTAATTAGATTGCATTATCTATATAATAAAACAGGACCAAATTTGAATCTAAAGCACAATAGCGGTTTAGATTGTATCTCAATTTTTACAACTTAATCCAAAGGCTGACATTTCATTTCACAAAAAAAAATCGCCCAAATCAATCCCCCCTTACACGCTACCCAAATCTTGCCTTATACCTCTGCCCCCTTCTTATTTCGCTTTCTCCTTCCTTTGTACTCTCCTCCACCTCCAAATCCCTTCCAATTACACCGGCGTTCTGCCCAACTATTCCACCATGGAGAACGCCGATTTGGCCGTTGAATTGAGGCAGAGCTTGAGCTTGGGACCATTCTTTTGTTTGTGACCTGCGCCTTAATTTGTGTAAATTTCTCTTTAGGTTGTTTGATTTTGTAGAAAAAAATTGTGAGAAGTCAAATGAAATCATTAACTGATTTGAGTCTTCAAGAGGTAACTCCTAGCTTTCTGTAGTCCATTCTCATCAATTTATTATTTTTTTGGTACAATTAAAAAAAGTTATTACATTTCATTTCTAACTATGGGGTGGAAATAATGAGGTTCGAGCCCCAAATCAAATGGCCAAATGGGTGACACCCTTGGGGATTCGAATGACAAAGTTTAAGTGCAAAGTTCAACAGAGGTTATGCACAAAGGACCATGTCCTTTCTCTTTGCAACCAACTGGAAAAAAACATATATTTGGATTAATAATATTGTCCTCATGCATTTGTTTTCTATTTGGCTAAGAGTTATAACACACATACACAACACACTAAATTTAACATAAAAATTATCTTCATTTTAAATACATCTTCTTCTGATGCAATTTCCTCCACCAATACTGGAGAACTTTTATTTTCTCTTGGTACATCAAAAATATTCAAAAGGTGGAACTAAATTTGGATGGGTTTGATGGTTTAACATTTTCACAATTTGGATGGGTTTGGTTTTTTTTTCAACTTTTATGGGTTTAATTTTTCTTCTCGGTTGTTCTTTTTAAAGAAATCGCAAATATTCATGAGAACTTTTTGGATTTTTTTTTAAATCTTTCATTGGTACTCATATATTTTTTTTAATCTTGATGCTTTTTAATTTCAGTAGATTGGTTAGGCTTTGATAATATCATTAGTTTTTCTTGAATCAAACTCATTCAAAACCTTTTTCTTTGTTATTTTTTCATTTATTTAAGCTCAAAATTGATTGCTATTTGTATTTATTTGGTACAGGAAAATGAAGGTTTAGAAGTTAGTGGCATTCTTGAAGGAATACATGGTGTTTAGAAGTTAGTGACATTCTTGAAGGTATTTACTGCTCTGCTTCTGTAAGCCCTGCTCATTGTTTTAATTGAATGATTATTATGTGTATACATGGTGTTTTGGTGTATACATGATGTGTATACATGTTTTGATTGAATTGATATACCGTTATTACTACTGTTGTGTCTCACTACTGGCCATATTTGCAATTTATTTTATTGACATTATATTGACCAAAATTGGAGCACTAAAAAATAGAAAAAAATGACTTGATTTTGGTGATGCTTGGGAACGGAAGAAATATATTGATCATTATATTGAATTTAAGGAGAGTAAGACACGGTGTAACGAAAAAAGCAATCAATTTTTATTTATGTTTCAAGAAAACTTTTCTTTATGATCATTTATGTTTGTATTTTTAATTAGGTGGATCCCTCATTTGTATTTTCTTAATTAGGCGGATCCCTCATTTGTATTTTTCTCTATGATTATTTATGTTTCAAGAAAACTTTTGGAAGGAAAAAAGAAAAAAAAAAAGATACATTTGGATAAAACAATGAAGGTGGGGTAACAATACTTAATTCCAAAGATTACTATAACATAGCTTTTCTTAAAAAATCTCTTTTCCTCTCCAGAACACATATACTGCCTCTGAACTTAAGACTTAAATGGCAAGGTTTTCAAAGCAAGATCTATTTTATTGAGATACCAAATCTGCTCAAACACTGACAAATAATTGGTGCTCTTGCTCAAACTTTTTATTATTGATTGTAGGCTATGATCATCTAGAAAGCATATGTGTATTTCAAACATCAGGCAATAACATCTGGAAAAAGTTAATTTAGAAAAGTCTGGCCTATTAAGGAACTTAGTGGTTTTTAGATATACGTCAACAAATATTAAGGAACTTCGAGTTGAGATCTTATAAAGGGTAATTTGAAAATTTAAATAGCCATATGTACGGGAGGTGCATGAAAATGAGTATTAAAAGTAGATTTTGGCTTTCTGATCCGTAAAATGGAAAATGGGTTGGTAATATGTGTTGGAGCAAGTAGTGGTTGGAAACCATGTTTTATTCCCCCTGTTTTTAATGAATGTTTTACATAAAAGTTACATTTTTCAAGAGTTTATATTTTAAGTAGGAGCAAGCCACCATGTGCACATGTTGAGTAGGAAGAAGCACCCAAATTACTTCAGTTTTTCAAGAGTTTATATTTTAATTTACAACGGGATTGATTAGGGTGACGACCTTGGTCCAGGAGGTATAGAAAAGAAGAGTTTATTATTGTTTTAAGTGTATTTCATCACACTACCTTGACTAATACCCTTGATATGTCTTCCCATGATTTACTCGCAAAATTATAATAAATTTGAACCGTCATTGTATCTTATTATTATAGATAGATACCTAAATCAGATAAAGAAGAAAAAAGATAAAAGAAGAAAAATCCCATTTCACCTGGGTTGAGCTTGGTGAGATTGGTGAGATAGATTACTGACTTCTGACATTGTCCGATTTTTTGAAAAATACCAAACTAAAATGAGAGAGGCTTAGCTTGACCTTCTTTAAGGGTGCGTGGATCACACTTTTCTAGAAAAGGAATGCTTAATGACTCTTTCTATAGTTTCGTTTTCAAACAGCCTCTTACCATGTATTGGGTCTAATTTTCTTTTTTTTATTTTACGAATCAACTGAGTTGTGGTGTAAATTAAAATTATTTTTATCATGAATTTTTTATCAAGTGAATCAACCATTAGTATCAGTTATACCTTGAAATCTTTAACTTAAGTTTCCGAATAGCTTCAGTTTAACTTTGGGTGTTTTAAATTTGTTTTTTTTATAATGGATGTTTAATTTGTGTTCTCACTCTATCTCTCTCTCTATTTTTAAAGGAAATTTTGTCGATTTTTTTTAAAATTAATAGCGACTAGCTTGATGTTTTGGTGGTTAGATATGCGTTGATGATTAAATATGTATTAATTTCTGCATTTGTGTATTTTGTGTGTTCCGTATTTTGTTAAGTTAACTAATTGTACATGGTTATGATGATTTTGGGTATGAAATGATGGTTGTTTTGGTGGTTTGAATATGTATTGATGATTGCAAATTTTGTAGACAAATTTAGATTTTTGTAGATATCTATCAAAAATATTTTGGTGGTTGGATGCGTTGAGGATTGAGTATGTATTAATTATTGTGGTGATATGGTGAATTATGATAATTGTTATGCTTGATTGTAAGTTATTTTAGGTTGCAAAGATGTAGTATTTTTTGAATTTTAATCAAATTTTTTGTTACGCGGTGACTTAAGGCACGAGCATTACTAGTGTGCACAATAACACAGCTCACTCACACGGCGCACATTAGTAAAGCTAGCAACATTTTAGCTCAGGTAGTAGAAAAATGAAGTAATCAAGACGTGAAAGATAACGGAGACAAGAATTAAAACCCTAACGGAAAACTAACGGAGGGTTGTTTGTTAGTACTTACGAGAATCCTGGCGGCGAGAGAGTGGGAGGGACCGTGGGTGGAGAGTGAGTTGAGGGCAACCTCGGCGGCGGAGTGCTCGGCCTGCCGGAGAGTAGAGTAGTAGTGGGGGCTATTGAAGCTCTCGCCGTTAAAGTTGACGACGGCCTTGAACCTCGGCGCGTGATCGGGACCTTCCCTAATGCAAGTGTAAGAGGGGAGGTTGAAACAACTCCTCTGCGCCAGCTCTTGAAGCTGGTTTTTGTACATCTTTAATCCTATTTTTTCCTTTTTCTTTATATTATATGAAGGTATAGAAGTTCAATTATATTTTTCTGTACGAAGAAGGTTGGGTTGTTTTAACGGCGGTGAAGTGACCGGCAAAGGGAGTTCGGCGGGGGAAGTAATAAATAATTTGAGGGAGTTGGGAGGGAGATATGGATTGGACATTGGAGGGTAGTGGGAGAATTTAATTAGGAGTAATTTATTAGTGTGGGGAAATGGGAAATGATTTGTTTAATGAGTCATAAAAAGTCAACTGAAGAACAGGGCGTTAGTCTCTGCATGGATTTCATCATTATCTCTCCTATTCCCTCTCTCTTAGATTTGCTCAATATTTATGTGCATGATTCCTAACTCTCTCTTTCTGAGTTTTGAACAGAAAAAAAAATAAAATATTTAAATTAGAAAAAAAAAAATAGAAAATTTAAAGTTTTTCTTTGTATTATTTCTGAGTTTTTAATAGAAAATTTAAAATTAAAGACATGAATTGTAATTTAAAATTTATTATATTAAAAGTTGAGGATAATATGAAAATTATAAAAATATTACTTATACCAAAAAAAATTTCGTCCAAATCAGGCCAATTTTGGACAAAAAACGTTGGCAGGAAATGTGACCAAATTTTCTATCCATTTCTTTTCTTTTTCTTTTATTAAAAAAATCAGAAACATAAGAATTAGAAAGAAAACTTAAATTTTCCGTCCATTTTTTTTCTTTTCTGTCAATTTTAAAACTCAAAAACAGAGCGTAATACTACCTCTGTTCCTAAAAGATTGTCGTTTAAGGTATTGACACATAGATTAAGAAAGTATCATTTATCAAGTAAAATTTATTTAAAATTTTATCACTACCCCTTTATGGGAAGTTAAAAACTATTAATACAAGGGAGAGAATTTTTTGGGACAATGGGAGAAGGTAGGGGTAATATCGAAAAGTAAATAATTTATTCTCCTCGAAAGTTATAAACAACAAACTTTTTAGAACAAATTTTTTCTTCTAAAACGACAATCTTTTAAGAACGGATGGAGTAAAATAATGGTACAAACAAAAAATATTTTCATTAAGTCTTGACAGATCGGAATAGTGAACCGAAATATTGGACATTTTTATTTTTATTTTTTTTGCTTGTGACTCTAAAAAAATGTATAGTATTTATTCCAACATTAATTTTTACAAAATATAGTGTTTTAAGTATAATTTAGATACATATAAAAAAATAAGATTGTACAACCCTATTTTTGTATATGTATCTAAATTACACCTAACAATCCTGTTTTTGTATATGTATCCAAATTACATCTAAAACACTATATTTTGTAAAAATTCCTGTTGGAATAAATATTATACATTTTTTTAGAGTCACAAGCAAAAAATAAAAATAAAAATATCCAATAAACATGTCCATATAGAAGGACTCAAATATTTTATACTAAGTTTTTGATGTGGTATGCTCCACCTCAGCATATTGATCAACAAATTATTTTAATATAGTATTCGGCTCCACACAATATGTTGAGGTGGAATATATCATATCAGCAGTTTATAAAATTTTTATAAAATAGTTTGTGTCTGTTATATTATTCTTCCCAAAAATTTAAATAAATAATAACTATTTTTTTAAATATAAAATAAGCCCTCCATCCTTTTTAAGTAAAGCAAAAATAACATATAAAATATCAAGTGACTATTGACATAATGGTATATATGTAGTGGCGAAGCAATATAGGAGGGTGTGAGGTCAATTGACCCAACTGAAAAAAAAATATTTTTTAATATATGATAATTTTAGAAAAAAAATTAAGTGTAATGAATAAATTTATCACGCTGAAACTTTATAAATTTTTTAATATATGGGGTCAAATTGAATTTTTTATAACTTTCTCAATTCCATATTACTTCTACTCCTTGATGTATGCATCTTCATCTAATATTTTTAAAATAAATAATAATCTAATTTATATTATTTTTATAACATAAAAAATTTAAATATTTATTAACAAATTTGTGATTAAAAAGGCGTATTAGGGGTCAATAAGGAATTTTTATATATATATATATATATATATATATATATATATATATATATATATATATATATATATATATATTGTGACGCCCCCAAAATAGGTATACATCACCCATTCTGAGTCGCCAAATATATGGTACAGAAAATAACTACAACTTTATTAATACAATTGTCGTACAAAATACGACAACACATACTGTGAATTTAAATATAAATATTGTCTTAATAGACAGTATTAAAATTCAAAAGGAGTCCTCATTACAATTATTGATACACTATTTTACGAAAATAGTGAGGACTGCTAAAACAACTTTCTAGAACCATCACTCCATACCCCGACTGGTTCCTGCTATGTCCTCGCTTTCTGAGAAGAAAAATGGAACAAAAAGGAAAAGGGTGAGCTCAACTAGCCCAGTAAAGAATATTATAACTAAGATAATATACAACAAATTATCAATAGTCTTCAATAGGGAAAATTCTGATAGAATATAATCGACAACAAGTTTTAGATCAACAACTGCAACGGAAACAATAATTCATTAGAAGAGTTAAGTAGAGAATGAAATCTACTATCATCTATGAATTTAAAAGTCCATCATCAATATTTTATCCCTGTAACATCAATCAATATACATCTTGAGTCAAATATTCATCTTTGCACTACGGGCCAAAGATATTTGTGACGCCCCCAAAATGAGGTATACATCACCCATCTTGGGTCGTCAGATACATGGTACAAAATACAAATACAACTGTCGTGTACAATACGACAAAACATAACTGTGAGTTTGAATACAATTATTGTCTACTAGAGACTATACAATCTCAAAAGGAGTCCTCATTACAATTATTGTCATACTATTTAATAGAATAGTGAGGACTACTAATACTATCATCTGGTCCATCACTCCGTTCCTCGACTTATCCCAGCTATATTCTCATTTCCTGAAGAGAACAGTGAAAAGAAAGGGTGAGCTCAACTAGCCCAGTAAGAAATATTATGACTAAGATAATGCAGAATAAATTATTATTAGCCTTCAACAGTGTTAAATTGATAAAATATAACGAACATCAAGTTTAACTGCAGCAGAATAAGCAATCCATTAAAAGAGTCAAGTAGAAAATAAAATCTACTATCTTCTATGATTTAAAAGGTTTTTCAACACTGTTATCGATGTGACTCAGCTTAATAAAATAATCCACATCATTGAATCACCCCTGCACTACGGCCAAGGATATTCGTGTATTCATTAATGGTCATGATCATGCCAACAACTGTCCATCAATGCACTACGGGCCAATGAGGACTTTTACCACATCATTTGTAACATTACGGTCATGATTATACCGAATAATCCCTGGTCATAATCATACCAAGTCCATCTATGCACTACAGGCCACAGATAACTTTCAATATTTTATAAACATGAGGATGATGACAATGATATAAGAATTCAATAAAACAAGTTCAAGAATTAATTTATCCAAGAATTAACAACGTCCAAATTATCAACATGATACTGCTTTTGTGGAGTAAAATTCAAGAATGTTTAGAAGAATATTTTCATGAAAAGATACTGGATAAACCGCAATTATCAAGGATATTCCACTAATTTCATGGAGTATAGAAGTCAAAACTTAACCAACTGAGTATAATAAAGAATGGAATAACAAAAGAAATTACCATGCATGCGATAGACCGCACAGACAGGTTATTCCAACAGAATAATAAATAATGGAACCAGGTCCGGCGTAAAACGCACAGACAGGATATTCCAACAGAATAATAATAAAGACAGAACCAGGTCCTGTGTAAAACACACAGACAGGATGTTCCAACAGAATAATAATAAAGACAGAACCAGGTCCGGTGTAAAACACACAGACAGGATGTTTCAACAGAATAATAATAAAGATGGAACCAGGTCTGGTGTAAAACACACAGACAGGATGTTCCAACAGAATAATAGAAGAATGTCACCAAGTATAGGGTAGACCGCGTATACAGGTTATTCCAACAGAATAATAAAAAATGGAATAACAACAGTTCTCTTCATGAATAAGAAAGAATAATACCCCTTACCATTTTAAAGAAGAACTGAAATAAGGAAGTAGTTAATGTGACGCCCCCAAAATAGGTCCAATCCATCCAACCCATTCTGAGTCGCCAAATACATGGTACAGAAAATAACTACAACTTTATTATTACAATTGTCGTGCAAAATACGACAACACATACTGTGAGTTTAAATACAAATATTGTCTTCTAGACAATATCCACAGTCAAATAAGTCCTCGTTACAATTATTCAAACACTATTTTATAGAAATAGTGAGGACTGCTAAAACATCTTTCTAGAACCATCACTCCATACCCCGACTAGATCCTGCTATGTTCTCACCTCCTGAGAAGAAAAATAGAACAAAAAGGAAAAGGGTGAGCTCAACTAGCCCAGTAAAGAATATTATGACTAAGATAATATACAACAAATTATCATTAGTATTCAACAGGGAAAAATCTGATAGAATATAATCGACAACAAGTTTTAGATCAACAACTGCAGCGGAAATAACAAACCATTAGAAGAGTCAAGTAGAGAAAGAATTCTACTATCTTCTAAGATTTAAAAGTCCATCATCAATATTTTATCCCTGTAACATCAATTAATAATCATCTTTATCCAAATATTCATCTTTGTACTACAGGCTAAAGATATTCATTTGTATCACCTGTCAGTCATGTTCATCTCAACATCTGTTCATCTTTGCACTACAGGCCAAAGATATTCATCAAGTAATCATACATCTTTGCACTACAGGCCAAAGATATTCAGTAATATCATCATTTAGGACTGAGGATGATGAAAAATATCTTAAAGAGAACGAATCCAATGAGACAGAAGGACAAATATTAGGGATTCGTATAACAGCTTATCCAAGATCAATAATACTTCATAATAATCAATTGTGAAGCAGAATTCAAAAATAAAGATCAAAACATGGATACAATCAAAGATAGTAACCACAATAGACATCTTGGACAACAAGGGAAAATTTTATTTTTCGGTGAATAGTGCCGTATTCGTGAATAGTACCGTATACGTGAATAGTGTCGTATACGTGAATAGTAACCCCGACACAAAAAGTTCCAAATTTGATAAAAACTCATATCAATATTTCAGCATAATGATATTGAAGAAAATAATATCATCAAGAAGAAAATAATACCCCTTACCTCAAGATATCAGTACTTCTGGTCGGAATACCGGTATAAGGCTGAAAGAAACTTGCTCTGATGAATAGAAACTCTCAAAGTATCTAAATACTCACAAAATACACTCAATAATCTAGAGAGAGAAAGAGAGAAAACTTGTTTCTGGTGTGATTTTCAATTCTAACTTAGCCCTCTATTTATAGGAAAATTTTAGTAGGTTTGACCTGCAACCTGATGGCTTTACCTGCTACTATTCCCACCCACCACATTTGAAATATAATTCAGCACATTTCTTCACCAACCACAAGTGGGGCCCACCAATTCTAGAATTTTCCACCAAAATGATAAACTCCGAAAATTCAACAATTTTTGAACCAGTCATCTTGTAAAATTCATAATAAATCATACGTTCATTTTTAACGGTTCAAAATTTGTGGGCATATACTCAACTTATATATGTATAACATATCCAAAAATTACCACGATCCAACGGTCGGATTAAAAATTATAAACCCGCAAAATATCTCAAAAACCCTGATTTTTAATACCTCCATTCCGACAAAAATATGGATAAAAACCTCAACATTAACTCCTTCATTTTTAACCACAAAAATATATCCCTCATTTATATCCACATAAAGTAAATATTTCCTTATCATATGAATCAATAATTAATTATTCATAAATAATATTACAGAATCACATTTATGACAACCAGGCCGTTCCCAGGAAAGAGGGGGCTTTCCAATAAGGATTTCTCCTTACTGGCGCGCAATTAGATGACCAAACCTCTCCTTAGACAGAACTTTCTAGACATTGTCAATAATATTATCTAATAATATTATTCAAATAATATGAATTATTGATCTGATAATGGGAAATACTGTGCAGTAACAATTATTGAAACAACAATAATATGAAATATCAATGCAGCAATTATTGAACCAATAAAATAAAATATTGAACAGTAATCACTGTAACAATTATTGAGTAGTGCCTTCTTACGTACGAATCAATAATTCAACTATACTGTGCAATCCGTGTGCTACTGTGCAACCACGCGTTATTACTGTATTTTTAACCACTGGGTATTTAAACAGTGTTAACGGTAACAACTACGCCGTTATTAATAAACAACTTATACTTGTCGTATTCTTCATCCAATCGCTTTCCGTTATGGGGCCCACACAAGGCTGCGCCGTCGTACGAAATATTCCCCGACAACAAGAATATTCCACGACCAAACGAATATTCCCCGACAAAATGAATATTTTATAACCACTTGCTTATTTTACAAAATTTGCACATTTCACCCATAACCAAAGTATTATATCAAATTAACCCCTTATTATTCACAATAATATTTAGAGAAAATTTGATTTTATTCATTAATAAGTTGGGGTCTTACAACCTCCCCTCCTTATGAAATTTCGTCCTCGAAATTGACGTACGTACCTGATGTTTCAAAAAGGTGAGGATACCTCGCTTTCATTTCTGATTCCAACTCCCAGGTCATTTCTTCAATAGCATGGTTTCTCCACAAAACCTTAACTTGTGGTATAACCTTCGTGCGTAGGACATGCTCTTTCCTATCCAAGATCTTAACAGGTACCTCCTCGTACGTTAAATCTTCAGCTATCTCGTCTGGTTCTAACTCAATAATGTGGTTCGGGTCTTTAACATATTTACGAAGCATAGATATGTGAAAAACATTATGAACACGAGACATGCTTGGAGGTAATGCGAGTCTATATGCCACATTTTCTATTCGCTCAAGAATCTCAAATGGACCAACAAATCTTGGATTGAGCTTTCCTCTCTTCCCAAATCTTGTAACTCCCTTCCATGGTGCAACACGTAACAATACATGATCCCCAGTATTAAATTCCACGTCCTTCCGATGAAGATCCGCATAACTCTTTTGTCGATCCTGTGCCGTTTGTATACGTTGTCGAATCGTTTGGATCTTCTCTGTAGTAATGCGTACCAACTCTGGTCCCAACAATGTTGCTTCACCCACCTCGTCCCAGCATACTGGAGAACGACATTTTCTTCCATACAACGCCTCGAATGGAGCCACACCTATGCTCGCCTGATAACTGTTGTTGTAGGAGAATTCCACCAATGGTAGGTACTTATCCCAACTCCCTTTGAGATCTAGGACACAAAGTCTTAATAAATCTTCAAGAGTTTGAATAGTCCTCTCTGATTGTCCGTCCGTTTGAGGATGGTATGCCGAACTGAATCGTAAATCCGTGCCCATAGCTTTCTGCAAGCTAACCCAAAATCGTGAAGTGAATCTTGGGTCACGATCCGAAATAATGGATACTGGCATGCCATGCAATCTCACAATCTCGTTCACGTACATACTAGCAAGACGTTCAAGGGAATAAGTCTCACGTATCGGCAAGAAATGAGCGGACTTGGTTAATCTATCAACAATAACCCAAATCGCATCTATGCCTTGAGAAACCTTGGGAAGACCCATAACAAAATCCATGGTAATGTGTTCCCACTTCCATTTCGGAATCTCAAGTGGTTGCAATGGACCCTTTGGTACTTGATGCTCCGTTTTTACACGTTGACAAGTTAAACATCTCGAAATAAACTCCGCGATCTCTCTTTTCATATTGCTCCACCAAAATGTATGTCGAAGATTGTGATACATTTTGGTACTCCCAGGATGGATTGCAAACGGTGTGTTGTGTGCCTCCATCATTATTCTATGCTTCAAGTCAAAATCGTTAGGAACACAAAGTCTGGAGTTGACTCGAAGTATTCCTTCTTCATCGATTCTTGCTTCTGGAATAGCACCTTCTTGCACTTTCTTCTTCATACGCATCAGCTCCATGTCCGTAGCTTGAGCAGCTTTAACTTTATCGATTAAAGTCGGTTCTACTCATATATTTGATATCATCATGTGGGTACTTGGAGCCTTCATCTCTATCTCCATCCTTTGCAAGTCATACAAAATGGGCCTTTGTGTTAACAACATTGCACTCGTACCCGCATATGATCTTCTACTCAATGCGTCAGCTACTACGTTTGCTTTTCCAGGATGGTATTGGATGGTATGATCGTAATCTTTCAACAGCTCAAGCCAACGTCGTTGCCGCATGTTGAGTTCCTTTTGGGTGAAGAAATATTTGAGGCTTTTATGATCTGTATAGATCTCCACTTTCTCCCCATACAGGTAGTGTCTCCAGATCTTCAACGCAAAAACGACTGCTGCCAACTCCAAATCATGAGTAGGATAATTCCTCTCATATTCTTTGAGTTGTCGTGAGGCATAGGCTATGACTTTCCCATGTTGTATGAGAACACATCCTAACCCTTTGCCTGAAGCATCGCTGTAGATAACAAATCCATCCGAACCAGATGGTATTGTCAGAACAGGTGCCGAAATGAGTCTCCTCTTGAGTTCTTGGAAACTCTTCTCGCATTCCTCACTCCATACAAATTTTGTATCTTTACGAGTCAGCTGAGTTAACGGAGTAGCGATTCGAGAAAATCCTTCCACAAATCTCCGATAATAACCAGCTAAGCCCAGAAAGCTACGTACTTCGGTTACCGACTTCGGTTGCTCCCAACTTTGTATGGCTTCAATCTTCGCCGGGTCGACAGATACTCCATGTTTTGACACCACGTGCCCAAGGAATGCTACTTCCTCAAGCCAGAACTCGCATTTCTTCAGTTTGGCATATAGCTTATTTTCACGAAGCCTTTGCAATACCAGCTTCAAATGGCGCTCATGATCTTCACGGCTTTTGGAATAGATGAGGATGTCATCAATAAAGACGACAACGAACTGATCTAAATATTCTTTGAATACACGATTCATCATATCCATGAAAGCAGCAGGAGCATTAGTCAATCCAAAAGACATTACTAAGAATTCATAATGCCCGTACCGAGTTCTGAAGGCAGTCTTTGGAATATCCTCAGTTTTAATCTTCAGCTGATGATATCCAGAACGAAGGTCGATCTTTGAAAAGAATTGTGTTCCTTGTAACTGGTCGAACAGGTCATCAATGCGAGGTAGCGGATACCTATTCTTGATGGTGACATGATTCAATTCTCGATAGTCGATACAAAGTCGCATACTCCCGTCTTTCTTCTTTACGAATAAAACAGGAGCACCCCAAGGAGACGTACTAGGACGAATAAAACCGATGTCCAACAACTCCTGTAGTTGGACTTTTAACTCCTGAAGTTCAATAGGAGCCATTCGATATGGAGTTTTAGAAATGGGCTTTGTACCGGGTTCAAGGTCAATAAAGAATTCAACTTCACGTTCTGGGGGTAGGCCAGGAAGTTCTTCAGGAAATACATCGGGAAATTCTCTAACAATAGAAATATTATTCAAATCTGACTTGTCTTTGTTCAAATCCATAACATGGGCTAAGAAAGCTTGACATCCGTTTTTCAATAAACGAATAGCTTTGTGGCTTGATATGACAGTGACTGATTTTAGTGGTTTAGTAGTTTGAATTCGTATGACAGGTTTGTTAGGAATATGAAAACTAACAACCTTACGAAAACAATCAATTTTAGCATGATGAGTGGTTAACCAATCAATTCCTAAAATCACATCAAAAGCAAGTATCTTTAAAGAGATAAGATCAACAGGTAATGTGATAGTGCCAACTTGGATCATGTAAGATTTATAAACTGTAGATGTAACGAAGGTTTCACCCAACGGAGTTTCAACAGATAAGTTAAAGTCCAATTTCTCCGGAGTCAAGTTTAAACGTTGAGCACAAGCAGGAGAGATAAAAGAATGGGTAGAACCGGTATCTAGTAAAGTATAAACTTCGCAAGAATTCAAGATTAGCTTACCCGTGATCACCTCGTTCGGGTTTCTCACGTTTTGGCCAGTTACGACAAACGCTCTTCCAGGAACCGCTGATTTCGCCTTATCCGGGACAGCCCTTGGAATCACCACTCCCGCTGAACTTGGTTTCGCTATAGTACAATCTCGAGCGATGTGGCCTTCCTTCCCACAGTTGTAACACACCTTGGATTGTTGTGGATAGCTTGGGCTGATATGTCCCTCTTTCCCGCATTTGTAACATCTAACTGGCGGTCGTTCTCCTCCCCTAAAATTTGTTGTTGGTGCTGGTGTTGGTGCTGATGTCTTCCCGTCATTGTTGAATCTCCTCTTTCTGAAATTTCCACTTGACTCACCTCTCCTATTATCATGGCCACGATGACCACCCGAGTGGTTACCGCCTTTGTTCGTATTTTTCCCTCCTCATTGGTTATCATCGCTCTGATGATTGCTGTCACTGGTATGACCCTGGTTGTGGTCCCTCGGTTGAGTATACTCATTATCTCTCTCTAATAATTGGGCCCTGTTGACAACGTCTGAATACAGAGAAAATTTATGAGAGATAAGGTATTGACGAATCTCAGGTTTTAAACCTCTCAGAAACATCCGCGTCATTCGTTCCTCATTTTCTACCAAATGAGGTGCAAACCTGGATAACTCTGCAAACTTCGCCTCGTACTGGGACACCGTCATGTTGTTTTGTTCCAGTCTGATAAACTCCACCTCCTTCATATGACGAATACTTTCAGGGAAGTACTTGTCATTGAACAGTTTCTGAAACGTTTCCCAGGACATATTGAGTGCGTCAGGCTGGGTACGCTTCACAGACTCCCACCAGTAGTCTGCCTCACCGCGGAACATAAAGGTAGCGAATGGAACCTTCTGCTCCTCCGTGCATCCTAAGACATCGAATATCTTGGTAATTTGCTTGACCCATGTTTCCGCCATGATCGGATCCTGCTTTCCCTTAAATTCTGGTGGTCCCAACTCCTTAAACTGCTTGGCTGTGACAGACCGCGTGTTGTCATTATTTCCACCTGTATTTTGTACACGAGTCTCCCTCGTCTGATTTTATATGAACTACAAAAAGCTCCTAAACATTCCATCATTCATCGTTTGCTCGGTAACGTTGTTTACAGGAGGAATATTGCCTTCCTGTTGCACGTTCCCCTGGGTGGTGATCAAAGGTGTCTCCATGGTCTGATTTACTCCATTATTAACGTTCTCAGCTGCCATTCTTAAATACTGCCATAAAACAAGGGTTAATAGTCATGTCATATATTATCCCTATACTCTGACCGACCAAATAAACACCAAATAAACTTAGTCAGGTCATACTAGCGAAGGAATTCCCCGTCTCTCCCCTCCTAGTTCTTGTCTCACATCTCAGCCAGGGATCATATCCCTAAGCTCTGATACCAACTGTGACGCCCCCAAAATAGGTCCAATCCATCAACCCATTCTGAGTCGCCAAATACATGGTACAGAAAATAACTACAACTTTATTATTACAATTGTCGTGCAAAATACGACAACACATACTGTGAGTTTAAATACAAATATTGTCTTCTAGACAATATCCACACTCAAATAAGTCCTCATTACAATTATTCAAACACTATTTTACAGAAATAGTGAGGACTGCTAAAACATCTTTCTAGAACCATCACTCCATACCCCGACTAGATCCTGCTATGTTCTCACCTCCCGAGAAGAAAAATGGAACAAAAAGGAAAAGGGTGAGCTCAACTAGCCCAGTAAAGAATATTATGACTAAGATAATATACAACAAATTATCATTAGTATTCAACAGGGAAAAATCTGATAGAATATAATCGACAACAAGTTTTAGATCAACAACTGCAGCGGAAATAACAAACCATTAGAAGAGTCAAGTAGAGAAAGAATTCTACTATCTTCTAAGATTTAAAAGTCCATCATCAATATTTTATCCCTGTAACATCAATTAATAATCATCTTTATCCAAATATTCATCTTTGCACTACAGGCCAAAGATATTCATTTGTATCACCTGTCAGTCATGTTCATCTCAACATCTGTTCATCTTTGCACTACAGGCCAAAGATATTCATCAAGTAATCATACATTATTCATAAATAATATTACAGAATCACATTTATGACAACCAGGCCGTTCCCAGAAAAGAGGGGGCTTTCCAATAAGGATTTCTCCTTACTGGCGCGCAATTAGATGACCAAACCTCTCCTTAGACAGAACTTTCTAGACATTGTCAATAATGTTATCTAATAATATTATTCAAATAATATGAATTATTGATCTGATAATGGGAAATACTGTGCAGTAACAATTATTGAAACAACAATAATATGAAATATCAATGCAGCAATTATTGAACCAATAAAATAAAATATTGAACAGTAATCACTGTAACAATTATTGAGTAGTGCCTTCTTACGTACGAATCAATAATTCAACTATACTGTGCAATCCGTGTGCTACTGTGCAACCACGCGTTATTACTGTATTTTTAACCACTGGGTATTTAAACAGTGTTAACGGTAACAACTACGCCGTTATTAATAAACAACTTATACTTGTCGTTTTCTTCATCCAATCGCTTTCCGTTATGGGGCCCACACAAGGCTGCGCCGTCGTACGAAATATTCCCCGACAGCAAGAATATTCCACGACCAAACGAATATTCCCCGACAAAATGAATATTTTATAACCACTTGCTTATTTTGCAAAATTTGCACATTTCACCCATAACCAAAGTATTATATCAAATTAACCCCTTATTATTCACAATAATATTTAGAGAAAATTTGATTTTATTCATTAATAAGTTGGGGTCTTACAGTTAATGTTGTGTTTCGACAGAAACACACAGCAGAAATTAAAATTTAAATTCGAAACCTTAAAACAGGATCCATGCGAAAAATAATTAATTCAGTGGTAAGAAATTATACCGATTGTAAAAGCTAGAATCGATGCGGTCGAATCTCCAACGCAATTCAAACGGACTGCGTCTCTACTGTAAGACCCCGAATTTTATGAAATAAAAGTATTCAATTTTTCTTATAATTACTATTCAGTAAATGGTTAAATTGATAAATGTTAAAGTTAAGGGTGATATATGATTTTTTTTCAAAATACACAAGTGGTTATAAAATAATCATTGTTGTCGGAGAATATTCGTTTGGTCGTGGAATATTTTTTCTGTCGGGGAATATTCGTACGACGGCGCAGCTATTTGTGGGCCCCATAACGAATAACTGTCGGATGAAGAAAACGATAAATTTGAGTTTTTACAAATAACGGCGTAGTTGTTACTGTTAATACTGTTGAAATACCCGGTGGTTAAAATACAGTAATACGCGTTATTGTACAGTAGCACACGGTATTGCACCAATTATTGATTCTTACGTAAGAAGACACTACTCAATAATGGTTACAGTAGTTATTATTCAATATTTTATTTTATTGATTCAATAATTGCTGCGTTGATATTTTATATTATTGTTGTTTCAATAATTGTTGCTGCACAGTATTTTCCTTTATCAGATCAATAATTCATATTATTTGAATAATATTATTAGATAACATTATTGGCAATGTCTAGAAAGTTCTGTCTAAGGAGAGGTTTGGTCATCTAATTGCGCGCTAGTAAGGAGAAATCCTTATTGGAAAGCCCCCTCTTTCCTGGGAACGGCCTGGTTGTCATAAATGTGATTCTGTAATATTATTTGTGAATAATTAATTATTGATTCATATGATAAGAAAATATTTATTTTATGTGGATATAAATGAGGGATATATTTTTGTGGTTAAAAAATGAAGGAGTTAATGTTGAGATTTTTATCCGTATTTTTGTCGGAATGGAGGTATTAAAAATTAGGGTTTTTGAGATATTTTGCGAGGGTTATAATTTTTAATCCGACCGTTGGATCGTGGTAATTTTTGGATATGTTATACATATATAAGTTGAGTATATGTCCACAAATTTTGAACCGTTAAAAATAAACGTATGATTTGTTATGAATTTTACGAGATGACTGGTTCAGAAATTGTTGAATTTTCAGAGTTTATCATTTTGGTGGAAAATTCTAGAATTGGTGGGCCCCACTTGTGGTTGGTGAAGAAATGTGCTGAATTATATTTCAAATGTGGTGGGTGGGAATAGTAGCAGGTAAAGCCATCAGGTTGCAGGTCAAACCTACCAAAATTTTCCTATAAATAGAGGGCTAAGTTAGAATTGAAAATCACACCAAAAACATAAGCTTTCTCTCTTTCTCTCTCTATATTATGAAGCATATTTTGTGAGTATTTAGATACTTTGAGAGTTGCTATTCAGTGCAAGTTTCCTTCAGCATCATATCCGATATCCAGTCAGAAGTACTGCTCTTTTGAGGTAAGGGATAGTAAGAGATTGTAAGGGATAGTAAGGGATATTAAGGGATTTTAAGGGTTGTTATGATTTTCAGTTTCGTAATTTTTCTGAACTTCAAAAATTCTGGAAAAATTTGAAATGATATTTTGATGAGTTTTATTGATTGTGTCCAAAAATGATGATTTTTGGATGTATAGATTAAGAGTTATGAATTTTACGGGAAAAGACTATTTTAAAAGTAACCGCTTATAATTCCTTGTGGTTAACTCCAAAATTGATGAAATTTTTATTGGGAGTACATGTATATGATAGAAGTATACTCTGTAAATTTCAGAATTTTTAGACAAAAGTACAATTTTTGATAAATGTCTAAATATTCGGCTGTTTTGGCCATATGAAAAATAGTAAATGACTTTTAAAAATTCTGAGAAAAATATATGTTCACTATGGGACTATATTATGCTAAATCCCAGAAAAGAAATATTTTTGAACTGATTTGGTATTTTTCATGAAAATGGTCTAGTTATGAGTAAATGAATTAAATATGTTTTGTGAAGAAAGAAAATTGGAAAATAGGATTTTATGGCTTGAGAATCCTATATGAGGTATATGCAGATTTTTGATGAGGGTTTTGGTTATTGATGATGAAATTGTAAGAGTTGGCATTTTATGATGATTAAATGCATTAATTAGTAAAGTGTAAACAATTAAAATAAATTGTTTATAAATTTAAGTAATGTTATTCTTTCAATATCATTATACCGAAATATTGGTATGAATTTTATTGTAGAATTTCTATCTTTTGTGTCGGGGTTACTATTCATGAGTTACTATTCACGATTTACTATTCATGAGTTACGAATATTACTCTTGAGATTAAAACTATATGTTGATCATATTATTTTTATCATCATATATAACATTTTTATAACCCTGATGTTGAAATTCTCTTTCACTGGAGTGTAAAGATGGGTAGATTATTGGTATGATCATGACTAGGGTTCTCTTTGGCCTGTAGTGCAAAGTTGAATTGTGACTGGTATGATCATGGCCATTGAATTTATAATTGAATATCTTAAGCTTAAGTGCAAAGGTGAATTGATCAACATGGTTATAATTATTGTTTATATAAATTCTGAAATGATTATATATTTCTTTGAGATATGAATATATTTGGCCTGTAGTGCAAATATGAATTGTTGATGAATATCTTTGGCATGTAGTGCAAAGATGGCCTGTTGATGAATATCTTTGGCCTGTAGTGCAAAGATGAACTGTTGTTGAATATCTTTGGCCCGTAGTGCAAAGATGGTTTGTTGATGAATATCTTTGGCCCGTAGTGCAAAGATGGATTTGTTAGTATGATTATAAACAGGAACTGTGATTTGGTATAACCATGATCTTTGATGTTTCAGGTAAAGACAGGTGATGAAAATATTCTTCGTCCTGGGTGCGAAGAAAAATTTATAGTCACAATTATGATTATGAGTTATTCATATGATTGTGGAAAGGAACTGTTGAGTGATGTTACAGGGATAAAACATTGTTGATGGATTTTTAACATGGAGAAGATAATAGACTTTATAGTCTATTTGACTCTTCTAATGGATTGCTCGTTCCGCTGCAACTATGGTTGAAATTTTTATCATTTACCATATGTTCTAAATCTCTGATTTATTATTGACGAAGGCTATTGATAATTTAATTATCTTTAGTCATGATATTCTTTACTGAGCTAGTTGTGCTCACCCTTTTGCTTCACAATTCCTTTCAGGTAATAAGAGTGTAGCTGGGTCGAGCGAGGGTAACGGGGAAATAGAACGGTGGTCTCTAGCTGTGGATGTTCTCCCGAAGCAGTATAGAAAAGTTCATTTAGTAGTTATATTTGGTGAATCCAATAGGGTGAGGCGAACCTAACGTTGGAAGGGTGTTTTGCCACTGTCATACAAGATGTCTAATGATATACAACCTCGTGTCATCATAAGACAGGGTTGTGCTCATCCACTTGCTGAGTATATCTATGGGCACTACCTATATAATCTTGGTGTTTGTTTGAAGTATAATTCTCAATTAGAGACAGTAGAGATAATGATATGTCAAGAGAAGACTCACCATTGGGAAGAATATGATAGTAATCTTCTCGTTTTTCTTTGGGGTCTATTGGGTCAACCAAGGATAATTCTGTGGCCATATGATATCTATCATAACCTAGAAGTATGGTCTCCCATGTACGAAGGTTTCCTTAAGCACTTCCCAAAGATTCTAATTTCCAAAACAGTTTTTGACTATACCTTTATGTAAGGTGTCATTGTGAGGTGATGTCCACGGTTGGAACATGAGTCACATTTGGTATATATTTGTATCCAAACTCACAGCATATGTGTTGTTGTATTTTGCACGACAATTGTTGTAATAAAGTTGTAGTTGTTTTCTGTACCATGTATTTGGCGACTCAGAATAGGTTGGATGGAATGGACCTATTTTGGGGTCGTTACATTTGGTATCAGAGCTTGGGGATATGATCTCTGGCGGAGATCGGGGAATACAACTAGGAGGGGAGAGATGACTAAATCCTTCGCTAGTGTGTCCTACCTAAGCTTATTTGTTGGTCAGTCATAATATCGGGATATTATGTGATATGTTAATTTGTTAAATTAACCCTTGTTTTGAAGCTGTATTCTAGAATGATATCTGAAATACAGGAGATGAGCAATGAAAAAATCATGATGACAGGGAAGATGGAATCTGAAATGAAAGCAAGGTATTCTCAACTCTTTGAAATACCAGGTACGTAAATTTCGGGGACGAAATTTCATAAGGAGGGGAGATTGTAAGACCCCGAATTTTATGAAATAAAAGTATTCAATTTTTCTTATAATTACTATTCAGTAAATGGTTAAATTGATAAATGTTAAAGTTAAGGGTGATATATGATTTTTTTTCAAAATACACAAGTGGTTATAAAATAATCATTGTTGTCGGGGAATATTCGTTTGGTCGTGGAATATTTTTCTGTCGGGGAATATTCGTACGACGGCGCAGCTATTTGTGGGCCCCATAACGAATAACTGTCGGATGAAGAAAACGACAAATTTGAGTTTTTACAAATAACGGCGTAGTTGTTACTGTTAATACTGTTGAAATACCCGGTGGTTAAAATACAGTAATACGCGTTATTGCACAGTAGCACACGGTATTGCACCAATTATTGATTCTTACGTAAGAAGGCACTACTCAATAATTGTTACAGTAATTATTGTTCAATATTTTATTTTATTGATTCAATAATTGCTGCGTTGATATTTTATATTATTGTTGTTTCAATAATTGTTGCTGCACAGTATTTTCCTTTATCAGATCAATAATTCATATTATTTGAATAATATTATTAGATAACATTATTGGCAATGTCTAGAAAGTTCTGTCTAAGGAGAGGTTTGGTCATCTAATTGCGCGCTAGTAAGGAGAAATCCTTATTGGAAAGCCCCCTCTTTCCTGGGAACGGCCTGGTTGTCATAAATGTGATTCTGTAATATTATTTGTGAATAATTAATTATTGATTCATATGATAAGAAAATATTTATTTTATGTGGATATAAATGAGGGATATATTTTTGTGGTTAAAAAATAAAGGAGTTAATGTTGAGATTTTTATCCGTATTTTTGTCGGAATGGAGGTATTAAAAATCAGGGTTTTTGAGATATTTTGCGAGGGTTATAATTTTTAATCCGACCGTTGGATCGTGGTAATTTTTGGATATGTTATACATATATAAGTTGAGTATATGTCCACAAATTTTGAACCGTTAAAAATGAACGTATGATTTGTTATGAATTTTACGAGATGACTGGTTCAGAAATTGTTGAATTTTCAGAGTTTATCATTTTGGTGGAAAATTCTAGAATTGGTGGGCCCCACTTGTGGTTGGTGAAGAAATGTGCTGAATTATATTTCAAATGTGGTGGGTGGGAATAGTAGCAGGTAAAGCCATCAGGTTGCAGGTCAAACCTACCAAAATTTTCCTATAAATAGAGGGCTAAGTTAGAATTGAAAATCACACCAAAAACATAAGCTTTCTCTCTTTCTCTCTCTATATTATGAAGCATATTTTGTGAGTATTTAGATACTTTGAGAGTTGCTATTCAGTGCAAGTTTCCTTCAGCATCATATCCGATATCCAGTCAGAAGTACTGCTCTTTTGAGGTAAGGGATAGTAAGAGATTGTAAGGGATAGTAAGGGATATTAAGGGATTTTAAGGGTTGTTATGATTTTCAGTTTCGTAATTTTTCTGAACTTCAAAAATTCTGGAAAAATTTGAAATGATATTTTGATGAGTTTTATTGATTGTGTCCAAAAATGGTGATTTTTGGATGTATAGATTAGAGTTATGAATTTTATGAGAAAAGACTATTTTAAAAGTAACCGCTTATAATTCCTTGTGGTTAACTCCAAAATTGATGAAATTTTTATTGGGAGTACATGTATATGATAGAAGTATACTCTGTAAATTTCAGAATTTTTAGACAAAAGTACAATTTTTGATAAATGTCTAAATATTCGGCTGTTTTGGCCATATGAAAAATAGTAAATGACTTTTAAAAATTCTGAGAAAAATATATGTTCACTATGGGACTATATTATGCTAAATCCCAGAAAAGAAATATTTTTGGAACTGATTTGGTATTTTTCATGAAAATGGTCTAGTTATGAGTAAATGAATTAAATATGTTTTGTGAAGAAAGAAAATTGGAAAATAGGATTTTATGGCTTGAGAATCCTATATGAGGTATATGCAGATTTTTGATGAGGGTTTTGGTTATTGATGATGAAATTGTAAGAGTTGGCATTTTATGATGATTAAATGCATTAATTAGTAAAGTGTAAACAATTAAAATAAATTGTTTATAAATTTAAGTAATGTTATTCTTTCAATATCATTATACCGAAATATTGGTATGAATTTTATTGTAGAATTTCTATCTTTTGTGTCGGGGTTACTATTCATGAGTTACTATTCACGATTTACTATTCATGAGTTACGAATATTACTCTTGAGATTAAAACTATATGTTGATCATATTATTTTTATCATCATATATAACATTTTTATAACCCTGATGTTGAAATTCTCTTTCACTGGAGTGTAAAGATGGGTAGATTATTGGTATGATCATGACTAGGGTTCTCTTTGGCCTGTAGTGCAAAGTTGAATTGTGACTGGTATGATCATGACCATTGAATTTATAATTGAATATCTTAAGCTTAAGTGCAAAGGTGAATTGATCAACATGGTTATAATTATTGTTTATATAAATTCTGAAATGATTATATATTTCTTTGAGATATGAATATATTTGGCCTGTAGTGCAAATATGAATTGTTGATGAATATCTTTGGCATGTAGTGCAAAGATGGCCTGTTGATGAATATCTTTGGCCTGTAGTGCAAAGATGAACTGTTGTTGAATATCTTTGGCCCGTAGTGCAAAGATGGTTTGTTGATGAATATCTTTGGCCCGTAGTGCAAAGATGGATTTGTTAGTATGATTATAAACAGGAACTGTGATTTGGTATAACCATGATCTTTGATGTTTCAGGTAAAGACAGGTGATGAAAATATTCTTCGTCCTGGGTGCGAAGAAAAATTTATAGTCACAATTATGATTATGAGTTATTCATATGATTGTGGAAAGGAACTGTTGAGTGATGTTACAGGGATAAAACATTGTTGATGGATTTTTAACATGGAGAAGATAATAGACTTTATAGTCTATTTGACTCTTCTAATGGATTGCTCGTTCCGCTGCAACTATGGTTGAAATTTTTATCATTTACCATATGTTCTAAATCTCTGATTTATTATTGATGAAGGCTATTGATAATTTAATTATCTTTAGTCATGATATTCTTTACTGAGCTAGTTGTGCTCACCCTTTTGCTTCACAATTCCTTTCAGGTAATAAGAGTGTAGCTGGGTCGAGCGAGGGTAACGGGGAAATAGAACGGTGGTCTCTAGCTGTGGATGTTCTCCCGAAGCAGTATAGAAAAGTTCATTTAGTAGTTATATTTGGTGAATCCAATAGGGTGAGGCGAACCCAACGTTGGAAGGGTGTTTTGCCACTATCATACAAGATGTCTAATGACATACAACCTCGTGTCATCATAAGACAGGGTTGTGCTCATCCACTTGCTGAGTATATCTATGGGCACTACCTATATAATCTTGGTGTTTGTTTGAAGTATAATTCTCAATTAGAGACAGTAGAGATAATGATAAGTCAAGAGAAGACTCACCATTGGGAAGAATATGATAGTAATCTTCTCGTTTTTCTTTGGGGTCTATTGGGTCAACCAAGGATAATTCTGTGGCCATATGATATCTATCATAACCTAGAAGCGTGGCCTCCCATGTACGAAGGTTTCCTTGAGCACTTCCCAAAGATTCTAATTTCTAAAACAGTTTTTGACTATACCTTTATGTAAGGTGTCATTGTGAGGTGATGTCCACGGTTGGAACATGAGTCACATTTGGTATATATTTGTATCCAAACTCACAGCATATGTGTTGTTGTATTTTGCACGACAATTGTTGTAATAAAGTTGTAGTTGTTTTCTGTACCATGTATTTGGCGACTCAGAATAGGTTGGATGGAATGGACCTATTTTGGGGTCGTTACATTTGGTATCAGAGCTTGGGGATATGATCTCTGGCGGAGATCGGGGAATACAACTAGGAGGGGAGAGATGAGTAAATCCTTCGCTAGTGTGTCCTACCTAAGCTTATTTGTTGGTCAGTCATAATATCGGGATATTATGTGATATGTTAATTTGTTAAATTAACCCTTGTTTTGAAGCTGTATTCTAGAATGATATCTGAAATACAGGAGATGAGCAATGGAAAAATCATGATGACAGGGAAGATGGAATCTGAAATGAAAGCAAGGTATTCTCAACTCTTTGAAATACCAGGTACGTAAATTTCGGGGACGAAATTTCATAAGGAGGGGAGATTGTAAGACCCCGAATTTTATGAAATAAAAGTATTCAATTTTTCTTATAATTACTATTCAGTAAATGGTTAAATTGATAAATGTTAAAGTTAAGGGTGATATATGATTTTTTTTCAAAATACACAAGTGGTTATAAAATAATCATTGTTGTCGGGGAATATTCGTTTGGTCGTGGAATATTTTTTCTGTCGGGGAATATTCGTACGACGGCGCAGCTATTTGTGGGCCCCATAACGAATAACTGTCGGATGAAGAAAACGACAAATTTGAGTTTTTACAAATAACGGCGTAGTTGTTACCGTTAACACTGTTGAAATACCCGGTGGTTAAAATACAGTAATACGCGTTATTGCACAGTAGCACACGGTATTGCACCAATTATTGATTCTTACGTAAGAAGCACTACTCAATAATTGTTACAGTAATTACTGTTCAATATTTTATTTTATTGATTCAATAATTGCTGCGTTGATATTTTATATTATTGTTGTTTCAATAATTGTTGCTGCACAGTATTTTCCTTTATCAGATCAATAATTCATATTATTTGAATAATATTATTAGATAACATTATTGGCAATGTCTAGAAAGTTCTGTCTAAGGAGAGGTTTGGTCATCTAATTGCGCGCCAGTAAGGAGAAATCCTTATTGGAAAGCCCCCTCTTTCCTGGGAACGGCCTGGTTGTCATAAATGTGATTCTGTAATATTATTTGTGAATAATTAATTATTGATTCATATGATAAGAAAATATTTATTTTATGTGGATATAAATGAGGGATATATTTTTGTGGTTAAAAATGAAGGAGTTAATGTTGAGATTTTTATCCGTATTTTTGTCGGAATGGAGGTATTAAAAATCAGGGTTTTTGAGATATTTTGCGGGGGTTATAATTTTTAATCCGACCGTTGGATCGTGGTAATTTTTGGATATGTTATACATATATAAGTTGAGTATATGTCCACAAATTTTGAACCGTTAAAAATGAACGTATGATTTGTTATGAATTTTACGAGATGACTGGTTCAGAAATTGTTGAATTTTCGGAGTTTATCATTTTGGTGGAAAATTCTAGAATTGGTGGGCCCCACTTGTGGTTGGTGAAGAAATGTGCTGAATTATATTTCAAATGTGGTGGGTGGGAATAGTAGCAGGTAAAGCCATCAGGTTGCAGGTCAAACCTACCAAAATTTTCCTATAAATAGAGGGCTAAGTTAGAATTGAAAATCACACCAAAACATAAGCTTTCTCTCTTTCTCTCTCTATATTATGAAGCATATTTTGTGAGTATTTAGATACTTTGAGAGTTGCTATTCAGTGCAAGTTTCCTTCAGCATCATATCCGATATCCAGTCAGAAGTACTGCTCTTTTGAGGTAAGGGATAGTAAGAGATTGTAAGGGATAGTAAGGGATATTAAGGGATTTTAAGGGTTGTTATGATTTTCAGTTTCGTAATTTTTCTGAACTTCAAAAATTCTGGAAAAATTTGAAATGATATTTTGATGAGTTTTATTGATTGTGTCCAAAAATGGTGATTTTTGGATGTATAGATTGAGAGTTATGAATTTTACGAGAAAAGACTATTTTAAAAGTAACCGCTTATAATTCCTTGTGGTTAACTCCAAAATTGATGAAATTTTTATTGGGAGTACATGTATATGATAGAAGTATACTCTGTAAATTTCAGAATTTTTAGACAAAAGTACAATTTTTGATAAATGTCTAAATATTCGGCTATTTTGGCCATATGAAAAATAGTAAATGACTTTTAAAAATTCTGAGAAAAATATATGTTCACTATGGGACTATATTATGCTAAATCCCAGAAAAGAAATATTTTTGGAACTGATTTGGTATTTTTCATGAAAATGGTCTAGTTATGAGTAAATGAATTAAATATGTTTTGTGAAGAAAGAAAATTGGAAAATAGGATTTTATGGCTTGAGAATCCTATATGAGGTATATGCAGATTTTTGATGAGGGTTTTGGTTATTGATGATGAAATTGTAAGAGTTGGCATTTTATGATGATTAAATGCATTAATTAGTAAAGTGTAAACAATTAAAATAAATTGTTTATAAATTTAAGTAATGTTATTCTTTCAATATCATTATACCGAAATATTGGTATGAATTTTATTGTAGAATTTCTATCTTTTGTGTCGGGGTTACTATTCATGAGTTACTATTCACGATTTACTATTCATGAGTTACGAATATTACTCTTGAGATTAAAACTATATGTTGATCATATTATTTTTATCATCATATATAACATTTTTATAACCCTGATGTTGAAATTCTCTTTCACTGGAGTGTAAAGATGGGTAGATTATTGGTATGATCATGACTAGGGTTCTCTTTGGCCTGTAGTGCAAAGTTGAATTGTGACTGGTATGATCATGACCATTGAATTTATAATTGAATATCTTAAGCTTAAGTGCAAAGGTGAATTGATCAACATGGTTATAATTATTGTTTATATAAATTCTGAAATGATTATATATTTCTTTGAGATATGAATATATTTGGCCTGTAGTGCAAATATGAATTGTTGATGAATATCTTTGGCATGTAGTGCAAAGATGGCCTGTTGATGAATATCTTTGGCCTGTAGTGCAAAGATGAACTGTTGTTGAATATCTTTGGCCCGTAGTGCAAAGATGGTTTGTTGATGAATATCTTTGGCCCGTAGTGCAAAGATGGATTTGTTAGTATGATTATAAACAGGAACTGTGATTTGGTATAACCATGATCTTTGATGTTTCAGGTAAAGACAGGTGATGAAAATATTCTTCGTCCTGGGTGCGAAGAAAAATTTATAGTCACAATTATGATTATGAGTTATTCATATGATTGTGGAAAGGAACTGTTGAGTGATGTTACATGGATAAAACATTGTTGGTGGATTTTTAACATGGAGAAGATAATAGACTTTATAGTCTATTTGACTCTTCTAATGGATTGCTCGTTCCGCTGCAACTATGGTTGAAATTTTTATCATTTACCATATGTTCTAAATCTCTGATTTATTATTGATGAAGGCTATTGATAATTTAATTATCTTTAGTCATGATATTCTTTACTGAGCTAGTTGTGCTCACCCTTTTGCTTCACAATTCCTTTCAGGTAATAAGAGTGTAGCTGGGTCGAGCGAGGGTAACGGGGAAATAGAACGGTGGTCTCTAGCTGTGGATGTTCTCCCGAAGCAGTATAGAAAAGTTCATTTAGTAGTTATATTTGGTGAATCCAATAGGGTGAGGCGAACCCAACGTTGGAAGGGTGTTTTGCCACTATCATACAAGATGTCTAATGACATACAACCTCGTGTCATCATAAGACAGGGTTGTGCTCATCCACTTGCTGAGTATATCTATGGGCACTACCTATATAATCTTGGTGTTTGTTTGAAGTATAATTCTCAATTAGAGACAGTGGAGATAATGATAAGTCAAGAGAAGACTCACCATTGGGAAGAATATGATAGTAATCTTCTCGTTTTTCTTTGGGGTCTATTGGGTCAACCAAGGATAATTCTGTGGCCATATGATATCTATCATAACCTAGACGCGTGGCCTGCCATGTACGAAGGTTTCCTTGAGCACTTCCCAAAGATTCTAATTTCTAAAACAGTTTTTGACTATACCTTTATGTAAGGTGTCATTGTGAGGTGATGTCCACGGTTGGAACATGAGTCACATTTGGTATATATTTGTATCCAAACTCACAGCATATGTGTTGTTGTATTTTGCACGACAATTGTTGTAATAAAGTTGTAGTTGTTTTCTGTACCATGTATTTGGCGACTCAGAATAGGTTGGATGGAATGGACCTATTTTGGGGTCGTTACATTTGGTATCAGAGCTTGGGGATATGATCTCTGGCGGAGATCGGGGAATACAACTAGGAGGGGAGAGATGACTAAATCCTTCGCTAGTGTGTCCTACCTAAGCTTATTTGTTGGTCAGTCATAATATCGGGATATTATGTGATATGTTAATTTGTTAAATTAACCCTTGTTTTGAAGCTGTATTCTAGAATGATATCTGAAATACAGGAGATGAGCAATGAAAAAATCATGATGACAGGGAAGATGGAATCTGAAATGAAAGCAAGGTATTCTCAACTCTTTGAAATACCAGGTACGTAAATTTCGGGGACGAAATTTCATAAGGAGGGGAGATTGTAAGACCCCGAATTTTATGAAATAAAAGTATTCAATTTTTCTTATAATTACTATTCAGTAAATGGTTAAATTGATAAATGTTAAAGTTAAGGGTGATATATGATTTTTTTTCAAAATACACAAGTGGTTATAAAATAATCATTGTTGTCGGAGAATATTCGTTTGGTCGTGGAATATTCGTACGACGGCGCAGCTATTTGTGGGCCCCATAACGAATAACTGTCGGATGAAGAAAACGACAAATTTGAGTTTTTACAAATAACGGCGTAGTTGTTACTGTTAATACTGTTGAAATACCCGGTGGTTAAAATACAGTAATACGCGTTATTGCACAGTAGCACACGGTATTGCACCAATTATTGATTCTTACGTAAGAAGACACTACTCAATAATGGTTACAGTAGTTATTATTCAATATTTTATTTTATTGATTCAATAATTGCTGCGTTGATATTTTATATTATTGTTGTTTCAATAATTGTTGCTGCACAGTATTTTCCTTTATCAGATCAATAATTCATATTATTTGAATAATATTATTAGATAACATTATTGGCAATGTCTAGAAAGTTCTGTCTAAGGAGAGGTTTGGTCATCTAATTGCGCGCTAGTAAGGAGAAATCCTTATTGGAAAGCCCCCTCTTTCCTGGGAACGGCCTGGTTGTCATAAATGTGATTCTGTAATATTATTTGTGAATAATTAATTATTGATTCATATGATAAGAAAATATTTATTTTATGTGGATATAAATGAGGGATATATTTTTGTGGTTAAAAAATGAAGGAGTTAATGTTGAGATTTTTATCCGTATTTTTGTCGGAATGGAGGTATTAAAAATTAGGGTTTTTGAGATATTTTGCGAGGGTTATAATTTTTAATCCGACCGTTGGATCGTGGTAATTTTTGGATATGTTATACATATATAAGTTGAGTATATGTCCACAAATTTTGAACCGTTAAAAATAAACGTATGATTTGTTATGAATTTTACGAGATGACTGGTTCAGAAATTGTTGAATTTTCAGAGTTTATCATTTTGGTGGAAAATTCTAGAATTGGTGGGCCCCACTTGTGGTTGGTGAAGAAATGTGCTGAATTATATTTCAAATGTGGTGGGTGGGAATAGTAGCAGGTAAAACCATCAGGTTGCAGGTCAAACCTACCAAAATTTTCCTATAAATAGAGGGCTAAGTTAGAATTGAAAATCACACCAAAAACATAAGCTTTCTCTCTTTCTCTCTCTATATTATGAAGCATATTTTGTGAGTATTTAGATACTTTGAGAGTTGCTATTCAGTGCAAGTTTCCTTCAGCATCATATCCGATATCCAGTCAGAAGTACTGCTCTTTTGAGGTAAGGGATAGTAAGAGATTGTAAGGGATAGTAAGGGATATTAAGGGATTTTAAGGGTTGTTATGATTTTCAGTTTCGTAATTTTTCTGAACTTCAAAAATTCTGGAAAAATTTGAAATGATATTTTGATGAGTTTTATTGATTGTGTCCAAAAATGATGATTTTTGGATGTATAGATTAAGAGTTATGAATTTTACGGGAAAAGACTATTTTAAAAGTAACCGCTTATAATTCCTTGTGGTTAACTCCAAAATTGATGAAATTTTTATTGGGAGTACATGTATATGATAGAAGTATACTCTGTAAATTTCAGAATTTTTAGACAAAAGTATAATTTTTGATAAATGTCTAAATATTCGGCTGTTTTGGCCATATGAAAAATAGTAAATGACTTTTAAAAATTCTGAGAAAAATATATGTTCACTATGGGACTGATTTGGTATTTTTCATGAAAATGGTCTAGTTATGAGTAAATGAATTAAATATGTTTTGTGAAGAAAGAAAATTGGAAAATAGGATTTTATGGCTTGAGAATCCTATATGAGGTATATGCAGATTTTTGATGAGGGTTTTGGTTATTGATGATGAAATTGTAAGAGTTGGCATTTTATGATGATTAAATGCATTAATTAGTAAAGTGTAAACAATTAAAATAAATTGTTTATAAATTTAAGTAATGTTATTCTTTCAATATCATTATACCGAAATATTGGTATGAATTTTATTGTAGAATTTCTATCTTTTGTGTCGGGGTTACTATTCATGAGTTACTATTCACGATTTACTATTCATGAGTTACGAATATTACTCTTGAGATTAAAACTATATGTTGATCATATTATTTTTATCATCATATATAACATTTTTATAACCCGGATGTTGAAATTCTCTTTCACTGGAGTGTAAAGATTGGTAGATTATTGGTATGATCATGACTAGGGTTCTCTTTGGCCTGTAGTGCAAAGTTGAATTGTGACTGGTATGATCATGGCCATTGAATTTATAATTGAATATCTTAAGCTTAAGTGCAAAGGTGAATTGATCAACATGGTTATAATTATTGTTTATATAAATTCTGAAATGATTATATATTTCTTTGAGATATGAATATATTTGGCCTGTAGTGCAAATATGAATTGTTGATGAATATCTTTGGCATGTAGTGCAAAGATGGCCTGTTGATGAATATCTTTGGCCTGTAGTGCAAAGATGAACTGTTGTTGAATATCTTTGGCCCGTAGTGCAAAGATGGTTTGTTGATGAATATCTTTGGCCCGTAGTGTAAAGATGGATTTGTTAGTATGATTATAAACAGGAACTGTGATTTGGTATAACCATGATCTTTGATGTTTCAGGTAAAGACAGGTGATGAAAATATTCTTCGTCCTGGGTGCGAAGAAAAATTTATAGTCACAATTATGATTATGAGTTATTCATATGATTGTGGAAAGGAACTGTTGAGTGATGTTACAGGGATAAAACATTGTTGATGGATTTTTAACATGGAGAAGATAATAGACTTTATAGTCTATTTGACTCTTCTAATGGATTGCTCGTTCCGCTGCAACTATGGTTGAAATTTTTATCATTTACCATATGTTCTAAATCTCTGATTTATTATTGACGAAGGCTATTGATAATTTAATTATCTTTAGTCATGATATTCTTTACTGAGCTAGTTGTGCTCACCCTTTTGCTTCACAATTCCTTTCAGGTAATAAGAGTGTAGCTGGGTCGAGCGAGGGTAACGGGGAAATAGAACGGTGGTCTCTAGCTGTGGATGTTCTCCCGAAGCAGTATAGAAAAGTTCATTTAGTAGTTATATTTGGTGAATCCAATAGGGTGAGGCGAACCTAACGTTGGAAGGGTGTTTTGCCACTGTCATACAAGATGTCTAATGACATACAACCTCGTGTCATCATAAGACAGGGTTGTGCTCATCCACTTGCTGAGTATATCTATGGGCACTACCTATATAATCTTGGTGTTTGTTTGAAGTATAATTCTCAATTAGAGACGGTAGAGATAATGATATGTCAAGAGAAGACTCACCATTGGGAAGAATATGATAGTAATCTTCTCGTTTTTCTTTGGGGTCTATTGGGTCAACCAAGGATAATTCTGTGGCCATATGATATCTATCATAACCTAGAAGTATGGTCTCCCATGTACGAAGGTTTCCTTAAGCACTTCCCAAAGATTCTAATTTCCAAAACAGTTTTTGACTATACCTTTATGTAAGGTGTCATTGTGAGGTGATGTCCACGGTTGGAACATGAGTCACATTTGGTATATATTTGTATCCAAACTCACAGCATATGTGTTGTTGTATTTTGCACGATAATTGTTGTAATAAAGTTGTAGTTGTTTTCTGTACCATGTATTTGGCGACTCAGAATAGGTTGGATGGAATGGACCTATTTTGGGGTCGTTACATCTACGGTATCCACACGAACGCTCCACACGAATCGTCCTACGATCTACAGAAGAAGGAAACACGGTACTAGCCACCAAGGATGAAGATTTTCTGAACTGTTTTCTCTAGTCTCTCTCTAAGAGCGGCTAGGTTTTTTATTTTGATGTAAAACCTAAAGTGACTGATATATATCATATATATAGCAGTTAGGAGGAATTAATCAAAACTTAATGTTATTAAAATCCGAATTTATATATATCTTAATTAAGTCTTACTTAATTAATATACCTATATATAAATTATCCTATTAATTTAAATTCGTAATTTAAATACTATTAATCATATTAATATATTTAAATCCTTAAAATTTAAATTAATTCCCTTTTAAATTACGTTCTATGTGTGTGACCCTATAGGTTATTATTACGTTGGCAATAACTTTAAAATTATATTATTAAGTTATAAACGGTGAGCGATATCTAGTAATGCATCACTGCTACCCAAGTAATAATAAGATCGATGATTCGATGCAACCTTTTCGTGACCAATGTTTCAATGTAATTTAATCCTTTTAACCTTAATATCCAAGATTAAACTCGAGTCATGGAATATGTCATACTCTTCATAATTTAATCTGAGTTTTTCTTGATCAATGAGTGGACTATATGAAACAAATCACTATTTGAGCATGGCCATGCATTTCATAGTCCTACTCAATCAAGAGGCCTATGAATATCACCCCTAATATATAGGATGATTAAATTCCATCTATATCACTCATATTCCTCACACGATTCATGATGAACCCAATAATCACTTTTATAGTCCACCCTATTAATGGTGACATTTGATGATATCAAAGTACATAAATTCTCGTGTAGTAATATAGCGGTTTCAGGTCGGAGGACCATTACATCATTGTCACTATGAGAATTGCTAATGACACTTCACATAATGCTCCATATAGAATTATCATGGTGGGTCTGTCCAGTACATCGTTCTCTAACATGTACCTATGCATTGACTTAATATCTCATATATTTATGACCAATGAGATTTGGTCATCAGTCAATCAACATACTAGTATTAATGCATCATTGTTGTCCCATCAATAATGATACTCGACTAGGGACATTTAAGAACAATGATACTAATTATAATTATATAATCTCATGTTCAAGTCACATACTTGAAACTATATAATTTGTATCATTATTCTAAGGATTTTTATTATGTTAACATTTATATAACACAGTAAATAAAACCATAATAAAATCATTCATTTATTCAATCAAACATAATATCAAAACGTTAAGCAATTATATTAAATAATTAGCCTCTAGGGCATAAACTCTAACAGTTAAGTAGCAGAATACTTTTCTTCTCTCTCTCTATAGTTTCTCTCTCTAGAGTTCAGTGAATTTGTAAGAAATAATGAAGGAATGAACTGCTATTTATAGAAAAATGGAATGCATAGTAACTAATCCATGAACGGTCCAGATTGATTACTTTAATCTGACGATCCATATTTAAAGAAAAATCTTTTAAATAAAATATAATATATTCTATTTATAAAATAACTTTAATAAAGTATTCTATTTTATATAAAAAAGATGTTTCTGTTTTATTACGTTAATAATACGAATAAAACAAAACTTCATTATCGCTAAATAATTCATATTATTAACTGACAATAATTGAATCAAACTGAGTGACTTCTCACGTAAGCATTAATAATCAATACCGTGTGCTACTATGCAACCACACGTATTACTGTACTTTTACTACCGAGTAGTTCAACAGTATCAATGGTAAAACTTCCGCCGTTATTTTTAATAAAATATTTTTGTCGTTTTCTCAATCTGACAATAATTTCGTTGTGGGGTCCACCAATGATTGTGCCGTTGTACGAATATTCCATGTTAAAACGAATATTCCCCGACCAATCGAATATTATATAACAACTTGCGTACTTTGCAAAATTTATAAATATTACCCACAACTATAACATTATATCAAATTAACTCCATAATATTCAAAAATGATATTTATAGAAAATTCATCTTTATTTATAAAAGTTTGGGTCTTACAATATTCATTTGTATCACCAGTTTGTCATATTCATCTCAACACATGTTCATCTTTGCATTACGGGCCAAAGATATTCATCAGGTAATCATTCATCTTTGCACTACAGGCCAAAGATATTCATCAAGTATCATCATTAATGACTGAGGATAATGAAAAATATTTTAGAGAACGAATCACGTACGATAAAAGGACAAAGTTTAGAGATTTGCACTTTAGATAATTAAAGTTTAAAAAAATACTCCATAATAAAATATAATGGAGAAAAATTCAAGAATGACGATCAAAACATGGATACAATCAAAGATAATAACCATAATAGACATCTAGGACAAAGAAGAGAAATTTTTATTTTTCGATGAATAGTGCCGTATTTGTGAATAGTGCCGTATACGTGAATAGTAACTCCGACACAAAAAGTTTATAATTTGATAAAAAGTTCAAACCAATATTTCAGCATAATGATATTGAAAGAAATAATATCATTTACGAAAAAATAACATCCCTTACCTCAAAGAAACAGTACTTCAGAATGAAATGTCGGATATGATGCTGAATGAAACTTGTACTGAATAGCAACTCTCAAAGTATCTAAATACTCACAAAATACGCTCGATAATATAGAGAGAGAAAGCTTATGTTTCTAGTGTGATTTTCAATTCTAACTCAGCATCCTATTTATAGGAAAATGCTAGCACACCGAAGCAGACCTGACCTGACCTGTAGTCTGATGACTTTACCTGCTACTATTGTCACCCACCATATTTGAAATAAAATTTGAGCACATTTCTCACCAACCAAAAGTGGGGCCCACCAATTCTAAAATTTTCCATAAAAATAATAAATTTAGAAACTTCAACAATTTCTGAATCAGTCACCTCTTAAAATTCATAACAAATCATGCGTTAATTTTTAACGGTTCAAAATTTGTGGACATATATTCAACTTATATATGTATAACATATCCAAAAATCACAACGATCCAACGGTCGAATTATAACTCACGCAATAGAGCTTTAAGAACACTGTTTTGATTTTTAAAACTTCCATCATTCTGATAAAATACTGATAAAATCCCTCAACACTAATTCCTTCATTTATAATCACATAAATAAATCCATCATTTATATCCACATCAAATAAATATTTTCTTATCGTATAAATTAATAATTAATTATTCACAAATAATATTATAGAATCACAATTATGACAGCCAGGTTGTTCCCAAGAAAGAGGAGGTTTTCCAATAAGGATTTTTCCTTACTGGCGCGCAATTAGGTGACCAAACCTCTCCTTAGACAGAACTTTCTAGACATTGTCAATAATGCTATCTAATAATATTATTCAAATAATATGAATTATTGATCTGATAATGGATATACTGTGCAGTGACAATTATTGAAATAACAATAATATAAAATATCAACACAGCAATAATTGAACCAATAAGATAAAATATTGAACAGTCACTACAAGAAAATGCTCTAACAGCGACCAATCTTATCAGTGACCGCATTTTTTGGTCGCAAATAGGATTTTTAGCGACCACCTTTAGCGACCGCACTTGAATTTAGTCGCTAGTTTATGTTAGCGACCGATATCGGTCGCTATTCGGTCGCAGACTCATTTTTGCCTCCAAAAAATTGGCTGGAAATGTTGGCGCGCTGCTTATTTGCGACCAATAAGTAACAGCGACCGCATTCGGTCGCGAATACTTCCACATCATTAAAAATCAGCGACCGCATGCGGTCGCTGATAGCGGTCGCAAATGTATTTCAATAAACCAGTATCAGTTCATCACTGTCGATCCAGAACAGAAGAAAAAAAGAGGGAGAAGGGGGAGAAAAGAAGAGGGAAAAGAGGGGAAAACCGCTGCCGCCACCCACCACTACCTCAGCCGCCGCCGGCGCCACCGCTACCTGCAAATCTTTTGAAAGGTATGTTCAATTGTATTAACCTAGTTCGTTAGCTTGTAAATACTAGTGTTTGATTTGATGATATGTTAGAAGTACTTGGACAGTGATGACTGACATTGAGGAGGGGGGCTGGATTTGATAGATTGTCGTGGATATACTAGTAAAATCTCGTGTATTGTGAAAGATGCAATCAACTGTGACCATGTCTGTGTTGGTCTTGCTTCTTCTTTACATATGCATGTATATATTTATATGCATTGTTCATTATGATGCAGGGACCCCTTCATTTTCTTTTGTAATTCAGACTACTGTAGGTAGGGTGCGTAATCAATCTGATTTTTGTTGAATCTTTTTATTGAATAGTGGTAATAATTTAAGAAAAATAGTATATATTGCAACTAAATTGATGTAGTGGGTTAATTTTATGTATTGATATAGTAGAATTCATAATTTCTGAGATATATCTAAAACTGTGACTACAAAGAGTGAGCAGCAGTAAAGAATGACAAACTATTTTATTTCTTCCCCTTCTGACTTCAAAGAATAATAATCTAAGAATTTCAACTTAATGAGCAATAAGTCACTTGACAATACTAATGAGCAATAAGTAACTTGACAACTAAATACAGAAGCAAAAATTAGATGGAATATAATGATGAAAAAAGAAACTGAAGCAATTATAAAGGTGTGATGTTACATGTAATAGCAAGAGCAGTGTTTGACTGACTGCTATGAAAAATAATCAATTATTAGTTCAACTTGTAATCTGCATTAAATTTCAATTCCTAACAAAAACAAAGTTTCAAGTCTTGCCAAGTAGGGATAATGTTATGATTATTTATATATTTCTCTTGGTTTGTGTCTTGGGTGCCTAGAAATGACAATATATGCATGCCGTCGTGCATGTGGCTAGTCCATATTATAGGGGAGACTCTGGCGAAATTTTTTTGTTGGTCGGGTAGTTGCGAACATTTATAAAGTACAACGAGCTAATCAAATGCTTAGTAGCTTAGTAGCTAATCAAATGTACACGCAGCGCTTGAAAACTGAAACTGAAACATACGTTAGAACCGTACTTAAAGCAAGATATATCCCATATAAGGGACTAATAGAACTAATAGTCCCACATTAAGGGACTAATAGTATGCCTTCTTCTGTAATCTTGATATACGCAGCATATGCAGACCATACATGATGTAATGATTCGTATTCTACCCCTATGAATCTATTGGCTTTAGGTTGGTGTTAGTTAAAATATGTAGGATGACATAAGACCATACTCTAATTTAAGATCCATAACAATATACCATGCCTTTGGGTAGTCGATCTCAAGAGGTGTAAATTTGTTTTGGCATGTATCCTTGTTCAATTCCCGAATAATCATATATGATGCACACTCATGTTATATATGTATATATACATCTATATGTATTTATAAGCATCATAAATGGGATTGAGCTGAATTGTAAATCTCTAACAAGGGAATACAATAAATTCATGTCAACATAGGTACCGTGCAATCATGGACCTCTATTTAGACCGTAGTTGGATGGCACGACGAAAGTCAAGTGCCCAGATAGGTGCTACAACTGAATTTAGAGCTGGTTGCCAAGTGTTTTTGAAGTATGCGTATAGTCACCCGGAATGTATGAATGGTAAGTCGCTGATACGATGTCCATGTTTGAAGTATAAGAATGTAAATTATATGGATAGAGACATGATAAACTATCATTTACTTGTTCTGGGTTCATGAGAAATTACGAAGAATGCTGGTGGGCACATGGGCAGAGAAGAGATGGTGACATCACACAAGTACACAATTCTGGCAGTAGTACTCATCGTATGAATGAAATGGTTCATGATATTGCACGGCCAGATTTTGATTGGGAGCAAGGCAGAGAACAACCTATGAATTCTGATGCCAAGGAATTCTTTAAGTTGTTAAACGAGGGTAGCGAGCCATTGTGGCATGGTTGCACCAAACACACTACATTGTCTGCAGTGGCGACATTACTTAACATCAAGGCTGATCACAACATGAGCCATGAGTGTTTTGAGTCGCTCTTGAAGGCCATTAAGAGTATGTTGCCTGACGGTGAGAAATTACCTGGTAACTATTACTTTTGTAAGAAAATGGTGAAGAAGTTGGGTCTTGGATACCAAAAGATCGATGCATGTCCCAACGATTGCATGTTGTTTTATAAGGAAAATGAACAGATGACAAGGTGCACGTTTTGCAGTTATGATCGGTTTAGGCCTAATAAAGAGGGTGTGACTACAAAAAAATCAAGTATACCGTTTAAGATTCTAAGGTATTTTCCAATAACACATCGGCTAAAAAGATTGTACATGTCTTCAAGAACAGCTGAACATATGAGTTGGCATGCGAAATCTCCAGCTAAAGATGGAGAACTAAATCATCCCGCAGATGGGAAGGCTTGGAAAGATTTCAACTTAGCACATCCTGGATTTGCATTGGAACCTAGAAATTTGAGGCTTAGATTGTCCACCGATGGTTTCAATCCGTTTGGCCACTCAGCTGTTCCGTACTCATGTTGGCCTGTGATTGTTACTCCGTACAACTTGCCACCTTGGATGTGTATGAAACAGCCATACTTGTTTCTTTCACTCGTGGTTCCTGGTCCTAAGAGTCCTGGAAAGAACTTAGATGTTTACTTGAGACCTCTTATAGACGAGTTGAAGGTATTGTGGGAGGATGGAGTACAGACTTGGAATGTTGCAACGAAAACAAATTTCAACCTTAGGGCAGCGGTTATGTGGACTATAAGTGACTTCCCAGCTTATGGTATGTTAGTTGGATGGAGTACACACGGGAAGTTGGCTTGTCCGTGTTGTATGGAGCATACAAAGTCGTTTAATCTATCAAAAGGTCGAAAGCCTTGTTGGTTTGACTGTCATCGTCGGTTCTTACCGGTAGATCACCCATTTCGAAGAAATAGAGAACACTTCAGGAAAGGGAAAGTAGACAATGATATGCCTGCACCGCGATTTTCGGGAACGGAGATGCGAGATCGTGTGATGAGATTGTCGGTTATCCCATTTGGTAAGGTTGATGCCACAAATATAATCAATGGGTTTGGCGAATCTCATAACTGGGTTCGGAGAAGCATCTTTTGGGAACTGCCTTATTGGTCTACAAATTTGATTCGTCATAATCTAGACGTGATGCATATTGAGAAGAATGTGTTTGACAATGTGTTTAACACTGTGATGAATGTTACGGGGAAGACAAAAGATAACGATAAGGCACGTTTGGACATGAAAGATATTTGTAAGCGTCCCGAATTAGAACTTTATGAATCTCCTAATGGTAAGATTGTCAAACCGCATGCAAGGTACACATTGTCCAAAAAGCAAGTTGAAGATGTATGCACATGGGTTAAGTCTCTGAAACTACCAGATGGATATGCATCAAACATTGCAAGGTGTGTTACGGGTGGGAAATTGCAAGGGATGAAGAGTCATGACTGTCATGTGTTCATGGAGAGGCTCATGCCTATAGCATTTTGGGATCTGCTTGATAAACTAATATGGGATGCTTTGACGGATCTTAGTCGTTTCTTCAAAGACTTATGTTCAAAATCATTAAATGAGAAGGACATGTCTGTACTTGAGAAGAACATCATAGAGATCACGTGTAAACTGGAAAAAATATTCCCACCTGGTTTTTTTGACTCCATGGAGCATTTGCACATCCATCTTCCCTATGAAGCTCGTGTTGGGGGTCCAGTTCAATATAGATGGATGTACCCTTTCGAAAGGGTGATGGGAAACCTTAAGAGAAAGGTTAAGAATAGAGCTTATGTCGAGGGGTCGATATGCGAGGCATACAGTTTCGATGAGATATCTACGTTTGTCTCAGACTATTTTCCGGACGAAGTCTTGACAAAGGCCAATCAAGTATCGAGACATGATGATGGGGGAAATGTTGAACTAAATGGTCGACTATCTGTATTTGGTCTATCGGGCCGCGCTTATGGAAAAGGGAAGCGCATATTCCTCTCTGAGCAAGAATTACATGCTGCACATACTTACATTCTTCTCAATTGCGAGGAGATTGACGAATTTGTGAGGTACACATGTAAACTTGATAATTTATCTTTTAAGTTGACAATTTATTCCAATATGTTAATGTTTATAACATGGTATAGATTGTACGATGACGAGTTAAAAGTGAAGCATCCCGGCATAACTGATAAAGATATTCAAATCAATCGGGATAAAAACTTTGCACTTTGGCTAAAGGACAAAGTAAGTTTAATTTTTAAGCACGTAATATACATATATATATATATATATATATATATATATATATATATATATATATATATATATACTCCATGTTAACTATGACTTCATTTAATAAGATGGAGTTTTTGTAGGCTTTGACTAAGGGCTTAACGATTCCGGCTAATGTACAAGTCCTAGCTATGAGACCAGACAGGGACCAAGTCACCCGCAATGGTTACAAAATAAATGGTTGTGAATTTCACACAAAGGCATATGGGCACGGCAAAAGAACAACGAACTCTGGAGTGTGTGTCCAAGGAGATTGTTACAATGAGCTTGGTCGTGCCTTTTATGGGGAGTTGGAGAAAATCGTAGAGTTGTCGTACAAGGGCACGTACGGGGGTCATATTCACTTGTTCAAGTGCCATTGGTTTGATTCAGAAAAAGGGATACGTGTTGACAGACATGGAATCGTCGATATTGACCTCCATAGGTCTGCGTACTCCAACGAACCGTTTGTATTACCAACTCAAACAATACAAGTATACTACACTCCTAGTCCAGTTAGGAAAAGGGATAGACCGCCTACAGATTGGCAAGTTGTAATTCATACTCCCGCGCGTAGTCGTGTCCAAGTAATAGACGGGGATTTCTACCAAGAGGAAATGCTTCAGAGACCTCCTATAATAAATATAGAGGACAACAATGATGTAATCCAGTTAGAGGGTGGAGATGAACCTGATGAATTGGATCCCGAGACAGTTATTGTGCAGGATGACAGTGATATTGAGGAATAGTTATTGACTGACACTAACACAGAATCTGAAGAAGATGGTTATGAATCTCCGATACTTGTACAAAATGATTCTGACTCATCAGACAACGATTTTCATTAAAATGTATGTTTAGTTTTAATTGTACAAAATGTATGTTTATGTTCATGTTTAGTTCATAATTATGTACCTTTCATTTATGTTCTCTATATAGGAATGTTCTCTATATCCTTAACTATATCATTTGTAGTTGTTGTAGTTAACTATTTTGCAGTCATGTTTATGTACCTTTTGTAGGGTTTCAGCACAGAAACGCACAGCGAAAATTAAAATTTTAAAGCAATTTCCGAAACCCTAAAACAGGATCCATGCGAAAAATCAATTAATTAAGAGGTTTAGAGATTATACCGAATATGAAAACGAGAATCTGAAATCGACTGCGCCTCGAATCTCCAACGCAATACAAACCGACTGCGTCTCTACGGTATCCACACGAACGTTCCGCGAATCGTCCTACGATCTGCAGAAGAAGGAATCGCGGTACTAGCCACCAAGGATGAGGATTTACGGAACTGTTTTCTCTAGTCTCTCTCTAAGAGCGGCTAGGGTTTTGTTTTGACGTAAAACCTAAAGTCTGATATATATCATATATATAGCAGTCAGGAGGAATTAATCAAAACCTAATATTATTAAAATCCGAATTTATATATATCTTAATTAAGTCTTACTTAATTAATATATCTATATATAAATTATCCTATTAATTTAAATTCGTAATTTAAAATTATATCAATCATATTGACATATTTAAATCTTTACAATTTAAATTAATTTCCTTTTAATTACGTTCTTTGTGTGTGACCCTATAGGTTATTATTACGTTGGCAATAACCTTAAAATCATATTATAAAGTTATAAACAGTGAGCGGCATCTAGTAATGCATCACTGCTACCCAAGTAATAATAAGATCGATGATTCGATGCAACCTTTTCGTGACCAATGTTTCAATGTAATTTAATCCTTTTAACCTTAATATCCTAGATTAAACTCGAGTCATGGAATGTGTCATACTCTTCATAATTTAATCTGAGTTTTCTTGATCAATGAGTAGACTATATGAAACAAATCACTATTTGAGCATGGCCATGTATTTCATAGTCCTACTCAATCAAGAGGCCTATGGATATCACCTATAAAATATAGGATGGTTAAATTCCATCTAGATCACTCATATTACTCACACGATTCATAATGAACCCAATAATCACCTTTATAGTCCACCCTATTAAAGGTGACATTTGATGATATCAAAGTACATAAATTCTCGTGTAGTAATATAGCGGTTTCAGGTCGGAGGACCATTACATCATTGTCACTATGAGAATTGCTAATGACACTTCGCATAATGCTCCATATAGAATTCTCATGGTGGGTCTGTCCAGTACATTGTTCTCTAACATGTACCTATGTATTGACTTAATATCTCATATATTTATGACCAATGAGATTTGGTCATCAGTCAATCCACATACTAGTCTCAATGCATCATTGTTGTCCCATCAACAATGATACTCGACTAGGGACATTTAAGAACAATGATACTAATTGTAATTATATAATCTCATGTTCAAGTCACATACTTGAAACTATATAATTTGTATCACTATTCTAAGGAATTTTATTATGTTAACAATTATATTACGCAGTAATTAAAACCATAATAAAATCATTTATTTATTCAATCAACAATAATATCAAATGTTAAGCAATTACATCAAATAATTGGCCTCTAGGGCATAAAATCTAACAGTCTCCCACTTGCACTAGATCCAATCACTCATGTATCTAATACCCATGGAACTAATGTGACCGTCGTGCTTCTGCTGCGACAAAGCCTTGGTCAGTGGATCTGCAACATTATCATCTGTTGGCACTCTTCCTATATGTACATCTCCTCTGTCAATGATTTCACGGATGAGATGGTACCGCCTAAGTATATGCTTGGATCGTTGGTGAGATCTGGGTTCCTTAGCCTGTGCAATGGCTCCATTATTATCACAGTATAGAGCAACCGGATCAACAATGGTTGGAACAACACCGAGTTCAGTGATGAACTTTTTAATCTATACAGCCTCCTTGGCTGCACTAGAAGCAGCAATATACTCAGCCTCTATTGTAGAATCAGCGACTGTCTCTTGCTTTGAACTTTTCCAGCTAACAGCACCACCATTAAGGCAAAACACAAAACCTGACTGAGACTTATAGTCATCATTGTCAGTTTGGAAACTAGCATCTGTGTAACCCTTTACTGCCAGTTCGTCTTCACATCCATATACCAAGAATGAATCCTTAGTCCTTTTCAGGTACTTGAGGATATTCTTGACTGCTGTCCAGTGACCTTCACCTGGATTCGACTGGTATCTGCTCGTCATGCTCAAAGCATACGAGACATCCGGACGAGTACATATCATTGCATACATGATAGATCCAATTGCCGAAGCATAAGGGATCTTTCTCATACGCTCCTCATCATCTTGTGATTTAGGACATTGGGCCTTAGAGATCTTTATACCATGAGTCACGGGTAAATTTCCTCTTTTCGCCTCTTACATGCTGAACCGTTTCAACACTTTATCAATATATGTACTTTGACTTAGGCCGAGCATTTTTCTCGATCTATCTCTATAGATTTTGATACCTAAAATATAGGCAGCATCGCCCAAATCTTTCATGGAGAAACATTTTCCTAACCATATTTTTACAGTCTGTAAGGAAGGAATGTCATTCCCAATAATTAATATGTCATCAACATATAATACTAGGAATACAATGTGACTCCCACTAACCTTCTTATATACACAAGGTTCATCTTCATTTTTAATAAAGCCAAATTCTTTGACTGCTTCATCAAATCGAAGATTCCAACTCCGAGAGGCTTGCTTTAATCCATAAATGGATCGCTGCAGCTTACATACCTTTCCAGCATCCTTTGGAATGACAAAACCCTCAGGTTGTGTCATATACACATCCTCAAGTAGATTTCCATTAAGGAAAGCAGTTTTGACATCCATCTGCCAGATTTCGTAATCATAAAAAGCTGCAATAGCAAGTAAGATCCTGATGGATTTAACCATTGCCACTGGAGAAAATGTTTCATCATAGTCAACACCTTGAATTTGTTTGAAACCTTTTGCTACCAGTCGGCCTTTATAGGTTTGTACATTACCATCCATGTTAGTTTTCTTCTTGAAAACCCACTTGCACCCGATTGGTTTTACCCCTTCGGGTGGATCAACCAAAGTCCATACTTGGTTAGTATACATGGAATCCATTTCAGATCTCATGGCTTCAAGCCATCTCTCAGAATCTGGTCCATTCATAGCTTCTTGGTAGGAAGTAGGCTCATCCTGATCTATGAGCATCACATCATCATTTTGAGTCACAAGATATCCATAATATCTCTCGGGCTCGTGGCGTGTCCTACCAGATCTACGAATTCCTTGTGTAATTTGAGCAGGTTCACTTTCCATAATTTCTTGTGGTTCCTGCTCACGTTCCAACTCAGGTTCAATGATATTTTGTGGTTCTCGAATTTCTTCGAGTTCTACTTTCCTCCCACTGTTTCCTTTAGAGACAAATTCTCTTTCTAGAAAAATACCAGTTCGAGCAAAAAATACTTTATTCTCAGAAGGTTTGTAGAAATAATACCCTTTTGTTTCTTTTGGGTATCCCATAAAATTACATTTGTCAGATTTGGGTCCGAGCTTATCAGAATCTAGACGTTTTACAAACGCCTCGCATCCCCAAATCTTCATGAACGACATACTAGGACGTTTCCCAGTCCACATCTCATATGGTGTCTTCTGAACCGTCTTTGTAGGAACACGGTTAAGTGTGAATGCAGCTGTCTCTAGGGCATGACCCCAGAAGCTTATTGGAAGATCTGCATGACTCATCATTGATCGTACCATGTCCAACAAGGTTCGATTCCTCCTCTCAGACACACCATTCCATTGTGGTGTTCCAGGTGGAGTGAGCTGTGATATAATACCACACTCCTTTAGAAGGTCATCAAAGTCTTGGCTTAAGTATTCACCTCCTCGATCGGATCGAATGGCTTTTATGCTTTTGCCAAATTGGTTTTGAACTTCATTCTTGAATTCCTTAAACTTTTCAAAGGATTCGGATTTGTGTCTCATTAGATACACATATCCATATCTACTGAAGTCGTCAGTAAATGTAATGAAGTAATAAAACCTACCTCTTGCTAACGAACTCATGGGTCCACATACATCACTATGTATAAGTCCCAATATATCGCTAGCCCGTTCACTGTGTCCAGTGAAAGGGGCTTTAGTCATCTTGCCTAATAAACAAGATTCGCATTTTTCATATGATTCAAAATCAAATGAATCCAAAAATCCATCTTTATGGAGTTTTGATATGCGTTTCTCATTTATATGGCCCAAACGACAGTGCCAGAGATATGTCGGATTTGAATCATTTGATTTAAATCGTTTTGTGTTTATGTTATAGATAGGCATTTCTAAATCAAGAATATAAAGACCGTTAAACAATTGTGCAACACCATAGCAAATATCATTTAAGTAAAACGAACAACCATTGTTCTTAATTATAAATGAAAACCCTTTCTTGTCCAAACAAGAAACAGAAATAATGTTTTTGTTTATAGCAGGCACAAAATAACAATCTTCTAATTCTAAAACTAGCCCAGTGGGCAAAGATAAATGATAAGTTCCTACGGCCAGTGCAGCAACTTTTGCTCCATTCCCAACTCGTAGGTCAACCTCTCCTTTCGCCAAAGTCCTACTCCTTCGGAGTCCCTGCACATTAACACAAATGTGAGAACCACATCCAGTATCCAATACCCATGATGTAGAAGTAGACAAATTGACTTCTATAACATATATACCTGAATCAGAAGTCGTACTTCCTTTCCTTTTCTTCACTTCTTCCAAATAAGCATGACAGTTCCTTTTCCAGTGTCCAGGTTTTCCACAGAAGTGACATTCACCTTCTTTAGCCACCCCACCTTTAGGTTTTAAAGCCTGTTTGGTTTTGGAATTGGGTTTGGCAACAGACTTAGATCCTATCTTCTTTTTGCCTTTCCAATTTCCCTTAGCATTCCCCTTTTGCACCATCATTATGGGAGCGGGTCCTGCCTTTTTCATGTTGTTCTCGGCAGTTCTTAACATGCTCAACAACTCAGTAAGGGGTTTCTCAATTTCATTCATAAGACAGTTCATAACAAATTGAGAGTAGCTGTTGTTCAAAGATTGTAAAACAAGATCAGTTTGGGCTTCCGGAGTGATTGGAAAACCCAACCTATCTAGGTACTCAATATACCCAATCATTTTTAGCACATGTGGACCAACTGGATCACGTTCACCCATCTTGCAGTGATACAACGCTTTGCTTGTATCATACCTCTCCTGTCGAGCATGCCCTTCGAACAATTTCTTGAGATGCTCGATCATCTCATAAGCATCCATTAACTCATGTTGCTTCTGAAGCTCAGCGTTTATGGTTGCTAGCATGAGACAACTCACGTCCAGAGCATCATCTTGATGCTTCTTGTAAGCATTATGCTCTGCACGTGGTGCAGTGACAGCCGGTGCTGCAGGAATGGGCCCATCAAGGACATATAGCTTACGCTCTTGTTTGAGGACAATCCTCAAGTTCCTGTGCCAGTCAAGGAAATTAATCCCACTCAGCTTGTCCTTCTCAAGGACTGATCGTAGTGAAAGACTACTTGTGTTGTTGTTGTTGTTTGCCATTGATAGCTACAATTTATAAGTGCCAAAATAATAAGTCAAATTGCAGAGTTGATATTATGTAATTGATAATAGTACATTCAAAATATACCTCCCACTATTTTATTCAAATTAATAGCCCTCACCATTAATTCGGAAAGTATTTTCTATTAAATCTTTCTAGTGAGCCAAGATCCATATTTCATTATGACTTAAGTTAGCTTTGGCTAATCTCTTAAAACATAATTATTTAGGTAGACAACCCTTTGTCAATTAAATCATATATAACTCCTGGATAGTTTGGTAAACAACAATTGTTTTTAGTCCATCTAATGGTACCTACCAAACTCTATGCCTCTAAGTCCACAATCCTATTGAGATAACTTAGTTAAGTCGGCCCCAATGATTTTAACAGTTTGGATATCACAATTATCCTATCGCATCTTACCTAGATAAATAGGGTACTTTGCTTTGGCAAACCTACATCTATTGATCAAGGTCTTGATGAGTGTTATTCATTGGAAGGCATCTGATTTAGACTTAATAATTTAATGAGGGATTAATTTAGATCTCACCAATTTTAATCTTATTAAGCATGCACATTATTTATCATATCATATCGCATACAAGCATAAATAAAGTGCAAAATTAAATGTGTCACAGTTATGGCCCAATCCACTGTCAATCTTTTCAAGCTAATGAAAGATTGAAGGTCAATCTAAGGTGGTAAAAGATCTTAAAATAAATAGCCTCCTTGGATCTTCCTCAAGTATGTGCCTCCTCTCCATCTTGACATCTTCATCAATTACAGATTATTACATGACATAAAGAAACCTCGAGTTACATTCGAGGGGATTTAGATGAGAAGAGAATATTACATCAGAATTTATAGAAAGGCACGACATGCAAGCCGTATTTCAAAACCAAAAACCACTAACCTATGGGTCAAAAGGCCATAACTGTGCACCATGCATATCACAATAAGCACATAACAATTTATATATAATTAAAGAAAATAATATATAATATATAGGGGACACGACCATCGTGCGCTACGACGGGGGGGTCCAAGGGGGGGTCTCCCCCCCTGGCGGGGGTCCGGCTGACCGATCAGCCGACGGGTGGTCTAGCTGACCGGTCAGCGAGCGGGGTCGGGGGCAGCGCCCCTGGGAAAAATTTTCGAACTACAATCTGTATTGCAGAATTTTTCCATAAAATCTCTGAAACAGTTTCAGAATCATACATTTTAATCCACCAAAACACCCATAATAACAAATCATATAATACCAGCTTCGATTTAATCATATTAAAACGAATAATAGTACACCCAGAATTTATCATATATTTCCAGTTTCGATTAATCATATTAAAACGATTCTTCATGTTTCTAATCCGATTAGAACAATTATATTGTTATTCCATCGATTAAAGATACGATTAACAGTATCATCATATATATTACCAGAATACACATACAACGGAATATCATATATTCAATTTCATATCGGTAAACATGCATCATCATATATCATATATATCGAATACAATTAAAACACGTAATCTGAATTAATCGTTTCGCAAGTAGCTCTGATACCACTGTAGGGTTTTAGCACAGAAACGCACAGCGGAAATTAAAATTTTAAAGCAATTTCCGAAACCCTAAAACAGGATCCATGCGAAAAATCAATTAATTAAGAGGTTTAGAGATTACACCGAATATGAAAACGAGAATCTGAAATCGACTGCGCCTCGAATCTCCAACTCAATACAAACCGACTGCGTCTCTACGGTATCCACACGAACGTTCCGCGAATTGTCCTACGATCTGCAGAAGAAGGAATCGCGGTACTAGCCACCAAGGATGAGGATTTACGGAACTATTTTCTCTAGTCTCTCTCTAAGAGCGGCTAGGGTTTTGTTTTGACGTAAAACCTAAAGTCTGATATACATCATATATATAGCAGTCAGGAGGAATTAATCAAAACCTAATATTATTAAAATCCGAATTTATATATATCTTAATTAAGTCTTACTTAATTAATATACCTATATATAAATTATCCTATTAATTTAAATTCGTAATTTAAAATTATATCAATCATATTGACATATTTAAATCTTTACAATTTAAATTAATTTCCTTTTAATTACGTTCTTTGTGTGTGACCCTATAGGTTATTATTACGTTGGCAATAACCTTAAAATCATATTATAAAGTTATAAACAGTGAGCGGCATCTAGTAATACATCACTGCTACCCAAGTAATAATAAGATCGATGATTCGATGTAACCTTTTCGTGACCAATGTTTCAATGTAATTTAATCCTTTTAACCTTAATATCCTAGATTAAACTCGAGTCATGGAATGTGTCATACTCTTCATAATTTAATCTGAGTTTTTTTGATCAATGAGTAGACTATATGAAACAAATCACTATTTGAGCATGGCCATGCATTTCATAGTCCTACTCAATCAAGAGGCCTATGGATATCACCTATAAAATATAGGATGGTTAAATTCCATCTAGATCACTCATATTACTCACACGATTCATAATGAACCCAATAATCACCTTTATAGTCCACCCTATTAAAGGTGACATTTGATGATATCAAAGTACATAAATTCTCGTGTAGTAATATAGCGGTTTCAGGTCGGAGGACCATTACATCATTGTCACTATGAGAATTGCTAATGACACTTCGCATAATGCTCCATATAGAATTCTCATGGTGGGTCTGTCCAGTATATTGTTCTCTAACATGTACCTATGCATTGACTTAATATCTCATATATTTATGACCAATGAGATTTGGTCATCAGTCAATCCACATACTAGTCTCAATGCATCATTGTTGTCCCATCAACAATGATACTCGACTAGGGACATTTAAGAACAATGATACTAATTGTAATTATATAATCTCATGTTCAAGTCACATACTTGAAACTATATAATTTGTATCACTATTCTAAGGAATTTTATTATGTTAACAATTATATTACGCAGTAATTAAAACCATAATAAAATTATTTATTTATTCAATCAACAATAATATCAAATGTTAAGCAATTACATCAAATAATATGTCTCTAGGGCATATACTCTAACACCTTTCACTTATGGTAATCGTAGTTAACTATTTCATATAATTAATTGTCATTCATAATTTCATACTAACATCCTAATTTTTTTTTATTTATAGATGTCTTCTGAACCAGTTGCACGAAAGCGCGGGTTGGGTCGGGGCCCTAATCATGTGCCGAAGGCCCCGGCTAATCCGGATGATCGCATTCTTATACAGATCCGTCCTCATCCAGAAAGCACATAAGTTAAACATCGTGTATATATAAGGGTTTAATATTTCCATTGTTATAAATATATTTTAATGTAAATTATTGTATATTGTAGTGATTTTCAAGATAGTAAAATTGTGAAGTGCATTTCACAATTATGCTTACAGAACTGGCCTACGCCAGTGATTACATGGGCGAGCACACCTCTCGCCCATAAGGATGCAGTTTGGGCTGAATTTCAGGTATATTTATTTAATCACTCTGATAGATAATACATAGTTAATCAACTAATAGTTTAGTAATGTTGGATTATGGTATTAGAGTAGTTTTAATATTATTATTGTTGTTTTATTTGCAGAAGCGGTATAGATGGGACGACGCACATGTATCAGCTATTCAGGCACTGTTCTGGCAGAAGTGCGCCGTCCGGACTAAAGATAATCTAAACAAAGAACGACAGAAAGCCCTGCACAATGCTGAGATTGACCATCCAGGACAGGGTGAGCAGTATATGCATGAGCATTGCCCCTGGTGGTGCGCACATCCCATATAGGTGCAGATGTGTGAGCAGTGGAGAGCTGAGAGCTGGGTCAAGAGACGTATCCTCAGGTGTATCTGAAGGCGAAAAGGCAAAAGGCACGTACAAGGGCGGCAGTATATCTCAGCTGCAACATATTGCTGCTAGGGTACGTATGTATAACAAGCTTATTGGCTTAGTTATTTGTCTTTATGTTTACAGTCATGTTTTATAGCTAAAATATCATATGTTTACATATTAATATGAGAACATGAACTGTAGGAGTCTGAGTCTCAAGGTCAACCTATCAATTGGTTGGATGTGTATGTGGCCACCCGTGATGGTCTGCCTGATGCTGTTCAGATAGCGGTAATAAGTTAACTTTAAACATATTATAGTCATGTTTTTTAGCATTTCGTATTTATTTTTAACTATTTATTTGTTGACCTTCTGACAGGACACTTATAAGGGCTTAATGAACGAGCGCTATCCTGAAGGCACCCCGCGTCCGGCGATTGATCAAGAATTGTGGGAGAGGGCGTCCGTCGTGAAGAAAAATTATGTTAAAGGCCAAGGACAAAGACAACGCCCGACCATCAGTGGCACAGGCAGCTCTGCTACCCAGTCTACACAGTCATCAGGTCATCCAGCCTATCATACTCCTGCTGACTGTGTGAGAGCGATCTGTCAAAATCGTGATCTTCTTCTTATACTGGGCGGGCATCTGCATTCTCTGAATCCTGATAACTTGGCAAAGGCAGTGGCGGAAGCAGCAGCATCACAGCATCACAGCATCAGGGTGGCGACCAGGTACTTTTAATGTTTCATTACGTACATTGTCTATTATTTAGCTTTCCCCAAGTCATAGCAGTATCAACACATGTAACATATATGTTTTATTCTTTTGGTAATTACAGGGTACTAATTTGAATGATCCATGAAGAGCTAGACCAGGCATGCATGTTAGATTTGTAAAGCCTTGTTAGACTTGTTTTTTAGATTTTTAAAGCCTTGTAATCTTTTAAACTACTTATCTTTGGACTGTATTGGTTTACGATTCTATTATATGGATGTTTACGATTGTATTGTGTTGTGTTGATTTAGATTCATTCTTTGGACTGTATGTATGGATGGATGTTTATCATATAGTAGTTATCATGGATGGATGGATGCTTATATATACTGCTGTGTGTTGGGATAAAAAGCAGGTACAAAACAGGTTATTTTTGGGAAATCAATAAAACAGAAAAAATATTAAAAAAAAAAAAACAAAGTCAGCGACCGCACGCGGTCGCTGATACAGTATTAGCGACCGAGTAAGGTGCTTCTACATCAGCGACCGCCTGCGGTCGCTATTACCGGTCGCTGACACGTGTGCCACATCACGTCTGACACATGACTCAGCATGAGTCAGAATAGCGACAGTTGAGGCCGCTAATTGCGGTCGCTAAAAATGCGGTCGCTATTGTTGGTCGCTGATGTCATTTTAGCGACAAGATTTTCTGCGACTACTATTAGCGACTGCATCCGGTCGCTGATACCCATCTGCGACTATATGCGGTCGCAGATGTGCGGTCGCTGATAAGCCTTTTTGTTGTAGTGAGTAATTACTGTAACAATTATTGAGTAGTGTCTTCTTATGTAAGGATCAATAATTTATCAATACTGTGCAATACCGTGTGCTACTGTGCAACCACGCGTATTACTGTATTTTAAACACCGGGTATTCCAACAGTATTAACGGTAACGATTACACCGTTATTTATAAAACTCAAATTTGTCGTTTTCTTAATCCGACAGTTATTCTGTTATGGGGCTCACAAATGACTGCGCCGTCGTACGAATATTCTCCGGCAGCAAGAATATTTCACGACCAAACGAATATTCCCCGACAAAATGAATATTTTATAACAAATTGTTTATTTTGTAAAATTTGCACATTTTACCCATAACCAAAACATTATATCAAATTAACTCCTTATTATTTAAAGATAATGAATAGAGAAAATTTAATTTTATTTATAATAAGTTGGGGTCTTACACACACACACACACACACACACACACACACATATATATATATATATATATATATAATATTATTAATTATTATATTAGCAATATTTAATCAAATACATACTCCACTTGTCCCGCAATTTTTTTTATTTATATAAAAATATTATTATTAGTAATGGAAGTTGTAAAGAGAGGGAGTTTTCAATATGGACCAAATAGGTAATTTTGCCAATAATGAAAAAGCTGAAGAATTATCAAATTTTTTCTTTTATATGAAGGAAAAGAACTAAAGAATGGTTTTCATTTTTAGTCCATTACAAGTAACTTTTCACGCTTCAATTTTTACTATTTTTGATCTATTTTACTATAGTATGAAGAAGGCATTATCTTTTTAAAATGTACATATGAAAAATAATATAAAGTTCGAGTTTGTGAACTTTTTTGCACTAATACTTTTGTCATTATATCTCGTCCAATCCAAAAATATATGAAATTAATTAGGATTCTACAATATATATTAGAGTGAGTGTATGGTTGAATAAGTGAAAAATATTTTATATATATATATAAAATCTTTACTTTTTGAAGTTGTATATTAAAAAAAATTACTCACAATTTCATTACGAATTTAATCTAAAAATAAATTTGGTGCATGGTTTAAAAAATTGTTGAATAAAAAATGGATGTACCTACAGATTTACTCAAAAATTAAATATTAATAGTAGTAATTTAACTAAATGGCAGGAGTAACACAATTTTTTCCTCCTGGTTGTTTGTGAGGTTTTTAACGTATAGAAAAGAAAATCACAAATAACTTGTCCACTTTTCCAATTATTATTATTTATTTATTTTGTGGAAGACTTAAAGTCAATCTCTTATAATCTCCATATTATATACTCTACTTAAAAACACAACAAAATTTAATAAAAGAGTTTACAATAATATATAGTCTAAATTTAAAAGTTACATTTTTTAATAAACTCACCCGATACAAATTAATTTATTTTGTATAAGTTTTTGTTAGTTGTAAAACTTATGGGAATGATATTCATATTATTTCATGTATCTATATAGTCGCCTACTTATATTGTTGTGTGCAAGATAACATCATATTTTTCATGATATTATATCTTTATTATAATTGAATAAAATTGATATTTCTATGTGAGAATTTCATAGTTTTACGAGTCTTTCCTCACATCAATAAATAGTAAATGAGGCCATATTAATGTGAGTGAAAGTTTGTGAAAATATCAAATTTTTCTTGCAAAAATAACAATTAATTCAAGTAGTTTAATTATAATTGAAATATTTTACAACAAATTTAAACAAGTGTATATATATATATATATAGAGAGAGAGAGAGAGAGTCCGGATCCAGTCCGGGATCCCGGACTCTATAAAATACGGACCTTTTTTTTTTTTTTTTTGCTTTTTTTTTTTGAAACAAAAAAAAAAAAAAAATTTATGGAATTGAAATTTTTTCATAATACAGTGTTTTTGGTGTGATTTGGGTACGTATAACAAAACATGGTGGTACTGTCTGTGCAGACTGTACCACCACTTTTTAGTATAGGTATTCAAAACACGTCCAAAACATTGTATTATGGAAAAATTTCAGTTCCATAAAATATTAAATATTTTTTTTAGTTATTTAAAAAAAAAAAAAAAAAAAGTCCGGATTTTAAGAAAATCCAGACTCCCGGACTTGATCGGCTGTGTATATATATATATATATATATATATATATATATATATATATATATATATGAGTCCGGATCTTAAGCTCACCCCTTATCCAACTCACCCGAGATCACCCCCCTTTAGCGACGGACTCAACGATGGTTCGGTCATACAACCGTCGTCTATACTTTTAGCGACGGACAACATATAGCGTCGCTAAAAGTATAGACGACGGTTGTATGACCGAATCGTCGTCGGGTCCGTCGCTAAAGGAGGGGTGAGCTCGGGTGAGTTAGATAAGGGGTGAGTTTAAGATCCGGACCGATATATATATATATATATATATATATATATATATATATATATATATATATATATATTTGTTGATATTTTATACTAATTTCATATGTTTTTGAAACTTTTCCTCAAAACTAAACTTAAAACAATCGTAGCCATTCGTTAAAAATTATGATGGGTTATTAAAGATTTGGCATTATTTTCTTTCAATAGTGTATTCTCCTCATCCCCTCCTTTCCTTAATAAAAAATATTAATCTAATTTTTTATAATTAATTTTAGGATGTTGGAGGAAACTAAAGTTGCGTAATTATATTTTTCTAAGTATTTCAAGCAAGTTAATCTTGTACATTTTATTTATGAGTTTTAATAGGGCAAATTGTAAGAATATTAAAAATAGTCTTTTATATCCTTTACATTGCCCTAATCTAAGTAAAAAATAGTTATGGTTGGTTTTGAGTTATATAAAAATAATTACGGGTCAATTGAAAATCAAAACCATATAGTCCATTCAAAATATAAGTTTAAATGGTTTGAACCCATATAGTTATGGGTTGAAACTAGTTAATCATTTTTCATGTATTCATTTGAAATATGAATTGGTGATAGAGTGAAATTGCAAGATTAAATTATTGTTTAATTTTATATTTTAAGACAAAAAGAATATAAATATTAAATTAAATATGATTTTTTTGAAGTTAATTTAATATTTTAAGATAAACATTAATATAAATTTATTTAATGATACATAATATTCATATTAATTTTAAAAAATCAAACAAAATTTTATTTTTGGAAGAATATATTGTATCTCTTTAATTAATACTTTGCAGAGTTAATAAAATACATTATAAATTTTATCGTTAGAGTTTAACTTTATAATAAAAGTTGTTCGATTGTAATAAACCATCAAATTTGGAAATATTTATCAAATATATTAAAAGAAAAAAATTATTACTCACTATTTGAAAATATAAGATAAAGAAAATTAACATGTGATAATGTCTTATACTTTTTCCTTTTGAAAATATAATATATTACTAGTATTAATTTTGAGTATTAAAATAGTTGAAATTAATTTTAAATTATCAGTGATGATTTTATACTAATTTTGAATATGAGGAGTATTTCTAATTAAGCAGACGTGGCATGATGAATTTTGCTTTAATTGGATGAAAACTAATTGAGCAATCAACTAGTTTAAATGTAAATGCCGGGGAGACCTAAAGCTATAAAATGAGCAAACAGTTCAGGCTCGATTCGTACTTATTAAATTCGATAAATTATTCGAAACTCCTCAAATTATAATTTTCTATTGATACTCGAATCATATTTGTTCGAAAAGTTCAAACTGTTCGTACTCGCTTCGAGATCGTGTTCGACTCGATAACTAAATAAGTCTCAATTAAACTTTATTTTATACTCCATAAATTTTATAACTAAATTTAAGTAATTAAATACTGGGCTCGGCTCGACGCTTTTGGAGAACCGACCAATTGGGTGAAAAAAATGGGTCCAAATCAGTTAAATGGTTTGGGCCTATGAATGGAAAAATATAATTTGTTTTCAATCTATCTTCTCCTCTCTAAATTGTTCTCTCTCATATATAATTTCTGGAAGTTATTGCAAGACTCTAAAATCTTGCAACAATGGCTTTCATTGAGAGCATCTGACCCCTATCAAGACCGCTCTCCATAAATTTGCAAAGAATTTTTTTGATTCTATGAAGATGTGGTCCTATCAGTACATTCAAGATACAAACAAATTTTTTCCAAATCAGAACCTAAGAAGAGGACTGCTTCTGTGTATCAACGAAGACCATGGTGTCGGACTATGACGATCTTGATGGTGCGGTTGTGGAGTTTGAAGAGGAAAAGGGCTATCAAAACCAATTGCAGATTCAGCAAGATGATGATTTATTTGTTCACCGGTGGGAGATCACGAGGGCCTGTTGATGATGAACGAAAGCTAGAATACTAATAAGGAATTTTCTGGAAAAAGATTGTCGAGAATGGTTAATCCAAGGGAATCCAGATTCAACAACTGACAATGTGAAATTGATAAATGCTAATCAAGCAAATCATATTGTTAAGGATGCAAATTGTCAAGGCATAAAAGAGTGCTCACATGTTTTTGTAAATGAATTTGTTGAAGAGCTTAGTCCAGGGCCACCGGATGAGTATGTTACTCAAGGGGCGATAACAAGTGATGAAGTTGAAATTTTTTATTAAAGATACAGAAGGAGCAACCGTATCCCAGGTGTTTGAAAAAATTCCAATTAGAAATTTGGACAAGAATGCACCCAGATTTGAGAAAAATGACATTGGTGTTTTCCTACCATTACATATATTGGCTTGGCTGGTGTGGATTCATTTGAACAAATAAGCATCTCACAAATCAGCCAAGATATGGGGATTGAAGGTTTATATGTTTAAAATCAACTCATTGATAAATGTCATGTATACATTACTGAGCCTAACCCCGAACCACCCGATGATTATGGTCAGATTATCCATGTTGGAACAACAAAACCCAAATTGAGTTCAGAAAATGTGACACCTATTAATATTATTGGGGTCTATGAAGAGAGGGGAATGCAACAATTATCTGTTTTCTTTGTAAAGTGCAGATGAATGTTGCCCTTGAAGTGTTTCAAGATATGTCGCAACGAGATGATCTAATTTTGTCGCAGTCTTCCCACTTTTTTTGGCTGTACCTGCAGGAAATGATAAGGTGACATTTCTAAATGCCTCTATTCCTGTTAGTGAGTTGTCAAATTTAATTTTGAAAGACAACAAACAACTAAAGATGTCTAAATCTTATAATGCTGATGGAATTAGAAGGGCTGACAATGTGTTCAATGAGTGGAAAGTTTTGATTTTTTTAAATAAAAATGAGACCTGTTTGTGTGTTGTGACATGAAAATTACGTGCTGAACAACAATAGTGGGAATAAAATTGATGGTTTTCATATGCATGTTGAGAGTGAGCGTACTATAGAAGGGTTGAAGTGTTATGAAATGGTTAGCGAGACAACAATGGGCAGGATATTGGTGCTAATCAGAGTTGAACAATGTATAAACTCTATTAAATCTCACCTGGAGGTTAAGGTGTTTCTGGATGGATTGGGGGATACATGTCATGCTCTTGTGATGAGGGAAATGGATTTTGATGCTGCAAAAGTATCTAGCTGGGCAACAGGGATCGAGCTCCCTACTAAAGTCAATTCAGATTTTGATGAAGATGGAACCGACAACAGAAGAAGAGTTAAAGCATATATCTAAAGCTGCTCAATTGTTCCTTATACTCAATGATCTGAATTCATTAATATCGGAACAATGCATGAGCATGGAATTTTGGCTGCTGATCAATTGAGCATTGATCACAAGCCTGAGCTACCTATGGAAGCAAATCTGGTTGGAGAAAAATACAATATAGGAACATCCATTTGGCAAAATTTGAGTGATGCTGCAGTGAGACTTGGAATACGACTAGTAAGGAAATGGGAGACCTGCATTGAAGCTCAAGGTGAAAATGTGGCTGAGATAATAGCACTATAAGTTTATGAGATTTGTATTTGATCCGGGAGGAATAATGCTGCTAACTACAAGAAGTTCCTACATAGATCGTTAGTTGAAGTCAAGATTGAGATTTTCTTTTCCTTTCTTTTACTTGTTTTGTTATCTTTGAGTTATGGTTTGTTATTCATTACAACTACCTTGAGATGATAGGCTGTTTCAACTCTCAGCCCTTCTAGACCTTTTATCGGATAGGATGAGATGGATTGTAGACCTGTACCCGGGCAGCACGGGGTTTACATTGATGAGTCATTCTCTGCATTTTACTGATATTCTTCATTCTCTGCATTCTACTGATATTCTTCAGTCGCGTGGTTAAGCTGAAGTTATATAACTCATCCACTTTCACGGTCATCACAGTTGTCTTCCGGTAGAAGTCTAAAAGTTATGATTCATTGATTCATAGGGATGGTGGATTAGAGATGTTACTTGCAGGTATTACACTTCACGAACTGTAACTGATTTTCAAGTCGTTGATTTGCCGGTTGCCTCTGACTCTACGTCTTGCATTTAGCCCCAAGTTACAATATGGATCTTACTATTCATTGTAAGGCTACCTAATTTCTATTGGCATTGTTGTAAACTGAGATTTTTTATGTATAAAATATGGCTAATATCTGTCTGCTTCTGTAATTCATTAATGTGGGCATTTCTCTGGTTCAAGAAATATGAAATAGATTTTAGTGATGTTTGATTAGTACGAGTATCTAGACTCGGCTGCTATGTGTTTTGAGGATGGTTTTGTTTTAATATGATACTCGGGAACCCCAAACTAAAGTACTCTTGTAGTTTCCTACCATTTGAATTGTTTGGTATTATTTTATGCTAAAGCGCTTATGAATTGTTTACTTTGTGTACTAGTTCCTTTAATTTGGTTTGACTGAATATTAGTTGAAACTGCATTACTAATTAGTCAAGAACCGGCTATTATGTTGGTTTCAGTCTGGTTTTCAAATAAAAAAGAAAAACGCGTTAAACTAAGAGAAGTGATATTTTTGCATGTATTTTTGATATTTCTACGTGGTGCAGTATACAGTGGGTCCCACTTCCATGAGGAAATATCAGAACCACACGTGAAAATAGTGTTCCCCTAAACTAATTAGTCACCCCTAAACTAATTAGTCACGTGTCGAGGATTATTTCAGGTCTTCTTATTATATTGAGGTTCTTATCTCGTCTTTAAGTACGAGTCAATTAATATACTGTTTGATTGCTCAAAGATATAAATTTTCGTTGAATCATCATTACTATCAAGTTTCTGCAATGGAAGTAGGATACTTTGTGTTTTTTTCCCTGGCACAAGCTGTATAATCAAAATCCTCAGAATTCTAATTCAATATCTCATAAAGAGGGATTCTATATGTGTTCCAGTCCCAAATACTTGTGGCCTAGTCCATATGATGATAACATGAGCATTGCCAGTTTTCATTCATACCTTTGTAATATGAATTGAGCCCAATCTCCAGGAATAGTCATTGATTTATAGTTGCATTTCTTTTTCCTTATTTCTTCCGACTTCTATTTAAGATAAACTTATTTTCAAATCAATATACCACGCCTGAATGCGTTTGTTGACAAATATTTTTGATATTTCCACATAAATAAATCCCCTAAACCATGTCCTAACAAGCCAATATCCTCAATGACTCTATCAACTATCAAGGTCATTCTTTTTATTATTATTCGAGTGTCTTTCAAAAAATAAAATCACGAGTATAGATTTATCTTAAGAATGATTATGATATACATAATATATGTATATATTTCCTGGTACTTTTTTGAATGTTTTCCCACTCATCCTTATCCAGGAATAGATAAATCCTATAATTAGAATTCTATTAATCGGCTTTTGGAATAGCCAAGAGACATATTTGTTCATGAATTATCCATCCCTACGAATATGAGTTCGATGGGCAAACTGATTGTCCCAACCCAACCTCAACATGGTGTTGCCACTAATTTATAAATTATAACACTACCTCCTTGTAAAGATTATCCTCAACCTTTTTATTTCCTTGTACAATTTTAATACATCATTTTTTGGGGAGATCTTTAAATATCATGTTTTAAATTATTCATTTTAATATAAATTTAAGTGAAGAAAAGAAGTACAATATTGTTGACATAAAAAATATTGTATCTTGTGCATTACATATTGTACATTAGAATTTAAGGTGCAACATATAATAACATAGCATAATACTGATGACCATATTGTTTATATTAAAAATATCAATAACATTATATTTTGGACAACCTCCCTTGGTCCAAGGTTATATATATATATATATATAAATAGTTTGAGATTATAATAATTTTGAAATATATTTTGGGACATTTATAGTATTAATATGTTGACCACTTGAAAAAAATGAAAATTGTGTACCAATTTTGCCTCGGCTTAGTTGGTATTCCGGACCTCTTGCAAGCAAGAAATCCTGAGTTCAACTGTTAATACGTTAAAAGTCATATAACTACTTTTAAAGATTTATGGTTGTATCACCTATATTTTTTTTGATTGAAACCTAAAATAAAATTGTCTTATTTATTATTTTCTTTATACATTCCAAAGTTTTTTTCATAAATTCTCCCCGTCACACATTTTAATCTTAATTTAAATATTAATAAGATAAAATAGGTCCAGTTATGTTTTTGGTATATTATGAATATTTTAAACATAAATAAAAGAATTAAGAGCGTTGCTTAATATAAATCGTTTTAAAGTTGTGCACAAGTATTAAAGAAATGATTGTATACCATTAAATATAATATCAATTATCTGTATTACATTTGTATTGGAAAAAAAGAATATTATTCATTGGGCAAAAAATAGTGAGAGAACCAAAGCTATATTTATTACTTGGGGTAATATTAGAAACTAAGTAATTAATGCTTACTTGAAATTCTCAAACGACTTATATTAAGGAATAAAAATAATTTTCTAAAACTGTAAGACCCCAATTTTTTTATTTTTTTTATAAAGATGAGTTTTCTATAAATATCATTTTTAAATATTATGGAATGAATTTGATATAATGTTATAGTTGTGGGTAATATTTATAAATTTTGTAAAGTACGCAAGTTGTTGTATAATATTCGATTGGTCTGAAAATATTCGTTTTAACATGAAATATTCGTACGACGGCACAATCATTGGTAGACCCCACAACAGAATTATTGTCGGATTGAGAAAACGACAAAAATACTTTATGAAAATAGTGACGAAAGTTTTACCGTTAACTGTTGAAACACCCGGTGTTAAAAGTACAGTAATACGCGTGGTAGCATAGTAGCACACGCTATTGATTTTTGATGCTTACGTAAGAAGTCACTCAGTTTTATTCAATTATTGTTACAGTAATTGCTGCATAGTATCTCACGTTATTTGATTCAATTATTGTCAATATTTTATAATCAATAATTGAGACGACAAAGTTATTAATATTATTATTTGTAATGTTAACGATGTCTAGAAGTTCTGTCAAAGAGAGGTTTGGTCACCTAAATGCGAGTCAATAGGGAGAAATCTTTATTGGAAACCCCCTCTTTCCTGAGAACGACCTAGTCGATTAATATTGTGAATTATAATAATGATGATAAATATTGTTAATTATGTTGAGGTGTCTTTTTATGAAGTCACGGAGGTTTATATATATATATATATATATATATATATATATATATATATATATATATATTATATATAAATTTTATTTTATTAGTATTATTAATGTAATAAAACAGAAATTTTTTTTAAATAAACATAATACTTTTATAAAGTTATCTGTTTTATTAGACTATAAATAGAATATATTATATTTTATTATGCATAGTATTTGCATAGTAAATTTTTTTTATATAAAACAGAATACTTTTATAAAGTTTTGTTTTATTTGATTATAAATAGAATATATTATATTTTATTACATAGTGCAGTATAGTATCCTTTCTATTTTTCGATAAATAGGATACTTAGTTAGAATTGAAAACCACACCAGAGGTTCAGATAATTCTTCTATTATTTTGAGCGTATTTCTTTAGAGTTTTAAGAAGATTTGAGCGTAATGTAAGTTTTCTTCAAGAATATCTTCACCCTACCAGTCGGAGTACTCTTCTTTTACGGTAATGAGTATTATTTCTTTCGTATTCATGAAGAGAATTTATGTTATTACATTCCTTGTTATTCTGTTGGAATAACCTGTTCATGCGAAGTACCGCATACATGGTGAAATTCTTCTAATATTCCGTTTTTTATTATTCTGTCGGAATATCCTGTTTGTGCGTTTACGCCGGACCAGGTTCCATTATTTATTATTCTGTAAGAATATCCTGTCTGTACGTTTACGCTGGACCTGGTTCCATTATTTATTATTCTGTCGGTGCGTTTACGCATGACCTGGTTTCCTTATTTATTTTTTTATTGGAATAACCTGTCTGTGCAGTCTATTGGATGCTTGGTGAATTCTTTTCTAATTCCATTCTTTATTATACTCAATTGGTTAAAGTTTTGACTTTTATACTCCATGAAATTAGTGGAATATCTTTGATATTTGCGCTTCATCCAGTATCTTTTTATGAAAATATTCTTTTGAGCATTCTTAAATTTTACTCTACAAAGCAGTATCATGTTGACAATTTGGACGTTGTTGGTTCCTGGATAAATTAATTCTTGAACTTGTTTTATTGAATTCTTATGTCATTGTCATCATCCTCATATTTATATTTTGTTGAAAGTCATTTGTGACCTGTAGTGCATAAGATAGACTTGATATGATTATGACCAGGGATTATTCGATATAATCATGACCATAATATTATAAATAATGTGGTAAAAGTCCTCATTGGCCCGTAGTGCATTGATGGACAGTTGTTGGCATGATCATGATCATTGATGAATACACAAATATCCTTGGCCGTAGTACATGGATGATGTGGATTATTTATTAAGCTAAGTCTCAGCGATAAAAGTAATGAAAAACTTTTTAAATCATAAAAGATAGTAGATGTTATTCTCTACTTGACTCTTTTAACGGATTGTTTGTTCCGCTACAGTTAAACTTGATGTTTGTTATAATTTATCAGTTTAACACTGTTGAAGGCTAACGATAGTTTATTCTGCATTATCTTAGTCATAATATTTTTTACTGGGTTAGTTGAGCTCACCCTTTTGCTTTTATTGTTCTCTTCAGGAAATGAGAACGTAGCAGGGACTAGTCGGGAAACGGAGTGACGGTTCATATGATAGGATTAGTTGTAAGACCCCAACTTTTATAAATAAAGATGAATTTTCTATAAATATTATTTTTGAATATTATGGAGTTAATTTGATATAATGTTATAGTTGTGGGTAATATTTATAAATTTTACAAAGTACACAAGTTGTTATATAATATTCGATTGGTCGGAAAATATTCGTTTTAACAGAGAATATTCGTACAACGGCACAATCATTGGTGGACCCCACAACGGAATTATTATCGGATTGAGAAAACGACAAAAATATTTTATTAAAAATAACGGCGAAAGTTTTACCATTGATACTGTTGAACTACTCGGTAGTAAAAGTGCAGTAACACGTATGGTTGCATAGTAGCGCACAGTATTGATTATTAATACTTATGTTAGAAGTCACTCAGTTTGATTCAATTGTTGTCAGTTAATAATATGAATTATTTAGCGATAATGAAGTTTTGTTTTATTCGTATTATTAACGTAATAAAACAGAAACATCTTTTTATATAAAACAGAATATTCTATTAAAGTTATTCTATAAATAGAATATATTATATTTTATTTAAAAGATTTTTCTTTAAATATGGACCGTCAGATTAAAGTAATCAATCTGGACCGTTCATGGATTAGTTACTATGCATTTCATTTTTTTATAAATAGCAGCTCATTTCTTCATTATTTCTTACGAATTCACTGAACTCTAGAGAGAGAAACTATAGAGAGAGAGAAGAAAAGTATCCTGATACTTAACTACTTCCTTATTTTAATTTTTTCTTTAAAACGGTAAGGGGTGTTATTCTTTCTTATTCATGAAGAGAACTGTTGTTATTCCATTTCTTATTATTCTGTTGGAATAACCTGTATACGCGGTCTACCCTATACTTGGTGACATTTTTTTTATTATTCTGTTGGAACATCCTGTCTGTGTGTTTTACATCGGACCTGGTTCCGTCTTTATTATTATTCTGTTGGAATATCCTGTCTGTGTGTTTTACACCGGATCTGATTCCGTCTTTATTATTATTCTGTTAAAATATCCTGTCTATGCGTTTTACGCCGGACCGGGTTCCATTATTTATTATTCTGTTAGAATAACCTGTCTGTGCGGTCTATCGCATGTATGGTGATTTCTTTTGTTATTCTATTCTTTATTATACTCAGTTGGTTAAGTTTTGACTTCAATACTCCATAAAATTGGTGGAATATACTTGATAATTGCGTTTCATCCAGTATCTTTTCATGAAAATATTCTTGTAAGTATTTTTGAATTTTACTCCACAAAGCAATATCATGTTGACAATTTGGACATTGTTAATTCTTGGATAAATTAATTCTTGAACTTGTTTTATTGAATTCTTATATCATTGTCATCATCCTCATGTTTATAAAATGTTGAAAGTCATTTGTGGCCAGTGCATAGATGGACTTGGTATGATTATGACCAGAAATTATTCGGTATAATCATGACCGTACAGATGTGGTAAAAGTCCTCATTGCCCCGTAGTGCATTGATGGACAGTTGTTGGTATGATCATGATCATTAATGAATACACGAATATCATTGGCCGTAGTGCAGGGGTGATTCGATGATGTGGATTATTTTATTAAGCTGAGTCTCAGCGATAACAGTGTTGAAAAACCTTTTAAATCACAGAAGATAGTAGATTTTATTTTCTACTTGACTCTTTTAATAGATTGTTTGTTCCGCTGTAGTTAAACTTGATGTTCGTTATATTTTATCAGTTTAACACTGTTGAAGGCTAATGATAAGTTATTCTGCATTATCTTAGTCATAATATTTCTTACTGGGCTAGTTGAGCTCACCCTTTCTTTCACTGTTTTCTTCAGGAAATGAGGATATAGCTGGGACGATTCGAGAAACGGAGTGATGATCCAGAGGATAGCATTAGTAGTCCTCACTATTCTGTGAAATAGTGTGATAATAATTGTAATGAGGACTCCTTTTGAGTATGAATACTCTCTAGAAGATAATATTTGTATTCAAACTCACAGATTATGTTTGGTCGTATTGTACACGACAGTTGTATTATTAAGTTGTATGTGTATTCAGTACCATGTATCTGGCGACCCAAGATGGGTGATGTATATCTATTTTTGGGGGCGTCACATTAGTAGTCCTCACTATTCTATGAAATAGTGTGAAAATAAATGTATTGAAGATTTATTTTGAGTTTGAATACTGTTTAGAAGAACGTGTTGTATTAAAACTCACAACTTATGTTTTGTCGTATTTTACGCGACAGTTGTATAATTAAGTTTTATATGTATTTTTGTACCATGTATTTGACGACTCAGAATAGGTGATGTATACCTATTTTGGGGGCGTCACAAAAACGACTTATATTAATGAACGGATGGAATATATACTATCTTTTTTGCCAAAATATTATTTTTGTACGAGTGCATAATTAATTTATTATTATGATATGTTAATATTTTAATTTAATTTGATAAATTTTGTTTCACCATGTTGCGGTCAAAATATATAAATATGTATTTAAAATACTATTCAGACTATTCTGATTATCAAACAAGTTTTGCTTAAACTGTTAATGGTAAAATATTGTTATTAAGGTATTTTGAAAAAATTAAGACCGAATGACACTTCTGTCCTTCAAAGTTGCAACTCATTTTCAAAGTCGTCACTAAAGTTTATTTTTCATCAGTTAGGTCCTTCAAGTGATATTTTTTAGCGTTTCCGTTCCTTCTACCCTATTTGACCTCAACTTGACCAAATTTCAATTGAGATATAATTCTAGATAAATATTACTCCCTCCGTTCCTCAAAGATTGTCGTTTTAAAAGAAAAAATTTGTTCAAAAATAATTGTCGTTTACAACTTTCGAGAAAAATAAATTATTACTTTCCTATATTACTCATACCTTATCTCATTGTCCCAATTTTTTTTTCTTTGTATTAATAATTTTTAACTTCCCATAAAAGAGTAGTGATAAAATTTTAAAAAATTTTACTTAATAAATAATACTTTCTTAATCCATATATAAAAATTTTAAAAAATAATTTTTAAATATTTAAACTATTCAAATCTTAACTCTTAATCTTATCAAACCACGCGTAACAGTTGTATAAAATCAATGTGGACACTTGAACAATAAAATTAATTAGTACTACTAATAAATTATATTCCATATCATATTCCACGTAAAGCAAGACAGTGACGTAATAGCTTAAATAGTCAACTAACTCTCCGTCACAGACTCACTGGACCCACACCAATTGCAAATCTAACGGCGTCCACAATCTCATCTCCCCTAGGATTTGATCTCGTGAAAACCGGCACTCCACCTTTCAACACAGCTCTTTGATTTAATATATATATAATAATAAAACTTCCCCAGGTGCTTCTACAAAGTCAAGTGTCAAGGTGTTATACGGAAGTGGTTATATTTTGGGGTAAGTTAATCAATTGACCAATAGAATACTGACACGAAAACAAATTTGTATGTGTGTCAGTATTCTATTGATCAATTGACCAACTTATCAAAAAAATAACTTCATACTAACCGGACACGTGTTACTCATTATTAGATCTAAGTAGCTCTCTTTTAATTGAAAGATGAACGCAGTTTTGGATCAATTTACGTGTCAATCGAGACTAAATTCCTCCTCAAATGATTTGAATCACATCAGTTTAGTACATTCAGAAAAATTTATCTGAAATGTTACTCTAAATCTTAAATTTAAAAAATAAAGAAACGTAAATAAGAATAATTCTACATATACAAATTATTTTATAAATTGTTGATATGACATACTCTATTTTAATTTTTTATATGGGATCGAAGATTATATTGAAGTAATTTATTGATCAATATATTAAAATAGAGTATGCTGCATCAATAATTTATAAAATATTTATAGAATAATTTGAGTAACAAACCTCCTTAGCCAATCAACCGACTTTCTCTCTCATTGGGCCCATGCCAATTGCAAATCCAACGGCGTCCACAATCTCATCTTTCCCTATCATTTCTTGTGAAAACCGGCACTACACCTTTCAGTACAGCTCTTTGATTTAAAATTAAATTATTTGTGGCTTGAAATTAAATATATATTAAAAAAAGATTATTTTGATTGAGAATTGTAGCTAGGTGGTGCTTCCATAATTGGTGGATTTTAGCTCTTTTGCATTATTATTGTGAGTTTGGTACGGCTCTTATTGTATACAATTAATTATTGGGTTCATGATAAGTGATGATTTGACTCTAATTATTTGACGTTTATTCAAATTTAAGATAATTAATGATAATTTTTTTAAAATTATCCCTCATTATTCTACCTATTTTTTTTTATACTTTAAACTCTTTCTCTCCTTATCCTAACAAAGCTCTTCTTATCCCAACAAAAGATTTAAGGGTATTATGGACAATTGAGTACTACATTTAATGTTTTCTAATCATTATCTTAATTCTTGTGTTCACCTCTAAAACGTCAAATAATTAGGGACGGAGGGAGTATTTTCTAAGGTATATTTACAAGAGTTGAAATTGAAATACAAATTAAAATTAGACTAGAGAAGATATACGGAAAATGTTTTCCAATTTTTAGTTTTTGAGAAAAATCTTATAATCTTATAAATTATATGAAAAATAAGTTGTTATTATTTTTTGTCGAATAAATAACATTCTATTTTTTTAATATTACTTCAAATATTAAATATAACTTTGGTTCTCTTAATATTTTTTGTGGAATAAATAACATTCTATTTTTTTAAATACAATGACAATATAGATAAATTTTATTATATTTAATGCTATACAATCATTTTCTTAATACATAACTGTATACTACACAACTGTGTGTGTGTATATATATATATATATATATATATATATATATATATATATATATATATATATATACATACTGTGACACCTCCTTTCCGAAAAAGAAAGGGAGGTCACGTGCAAAGCACAACAAACTTCAAAATTAGTAAACAGAGCATTAATAACTTCAAAATATTAATAATGATATCCATCACTGAAATACTAAATACAATTCTTCAACTAGAATCAAAATAATCAAAACTTAAAATTCGAATCAACCTAAATGGTCAAAGGCAAAAATCTCATCACACTAGCCCTGAATCACCCCTGCAAACCTGCCGAAAGAAAAACACAGCATGAGCCAATTGCCCAGTACGGATACAGATATACAAAAGATATACAACTGATATACGAAAACAACTGAGATAAAATACTGAACAAAGTCTCAAGTGCAAATACGAACGAAAATATAATATCCAAAGATCTGAATGGAATATATCTGAATCGACGTAATGAATATATCTGAATCAACGTAATTGACGACACCAATAAGAGAATAAATAAATAACGAACTGAAGTAACTAACTCAATGACTTAAACTGAACAGAAACCAGCAAAACTAATCCAATAAAATAATAGGCTGAAACAAATGGCTGGAGTTATTTCATATCGAATGAGCTCAGAAATATACCTTGCCACACAGGCAAGTCAAAATAATGCCACGCAGGCAAATCAAATGATGCCACATAGGCAACTAAAATAATGCCACACATGCACATCAAAACAATGCCACACAGGCAAGTCAAAATAATGTCACACAGACAATCACACATTGGACCGCGAATCTAAATGTATGCAAATCGGATACGTGTGTTTGACACAACATCACCAATCCGCAGAACAGAAATCTAGGGTTAACCCATACGCCTCCCACAACAAAATACCAAATGGCCCACTTACTTCGGAGCCCAAAACGGAGACGCCGTGGACTAATCACACCGCCACGGAGAGTGTCATGCCTCTCGTGCCAAGACGACATGTCTGTGATACCCCCACAGGTGATTATAGCTCAAGTATACCCTACGGTATATTCGAACAAAAATACCATGTCACAACACATGTGACATAATACCAACAAAAGGGTTCTATATGTACATGTTGAACCAAATTAAATTATAGTCACAAGGTCTCAAAAAGAAGGTAGCAACATGTACCGCTCTACAATTATCAAAAATAAATAGTACTAAACATGATAACCTAACTCAAAGAGTACAATTACGAGTCATATGTATCAACTCCAAAATGAAACTAATATATTTATTTCACATGAAACAATTATGTGAAATAATAACGAAATTAGAACAAGCGACAAAACGAACAAATCAAATTTAACAAGAGTATCGCTGAAAAAGTACGGAATTCGTACCTGGACTAAGCAATATAATACCCAAAGTTCAAATAAGATTATGCTAGTCTCCTTCAATCCGATCTAATAAAATTACATAAAATGTTATTACAAATCTAATCATCAATGTTATAATACTATTAAATTTATTAGTAAATAATTTTTATTACTCTTACTAACAGAATGAACCAACTTGAATTAATATGTAAAATTTCCAATATACTTTTATTTACCAGCAGATTAAACAATTCTTAATAAAATTTATTTTTTATTTATGTCTTCTAAACTTGCAAATACTAACAACATGCCATAAAAGGTCAAGTAATTAAAGAAAAACAATACTCCACCAGTTGCATTTTATATTAGTAAAATATTGGTTCCTTTTTCCTTTTTTTTTTACACCCATTTAGCCTTAAATTAGAGGAGAACATGAACATAAATATGAATGGACCGCGCCATCCTGAAAAGCCACTTTCAAAATTTTTATTATTATTATTATTTTACTCACATAAATTATTTCCTCCATGAATCTAATATTATACTGACTTGCACTCGATTTAAGTATTAAACTAATTACATGTATTCAACAGATTTTCACATAATACTCAAACTCTATACATGCATCACTACTGATAAGAACTTACCGAATAAAAAAAAAAGTCTTCCCCGTATCACAGCGCGACAGCTCTTATTTTCTCTCTTTTCCTTGTGTCGCCTCACGTCCAATTCCTTTCTCAGGTTTGTATGAGATGTAATGCAGTGTAATTAGTTTTATTTATTATTTTATTATTTAACCTAATTGTTAACGCCAAGTTTCGTCCGCGCGTCTAATCACAAAATCCACGCGCTGAATCCTGCACAATAACAGATCACACAGAAGCTTGACGGCCGTACCGCCGAGGGATAGCTCCGGTGTGAGAATAAGTACAGGCCGTTCACAAGGTTTAACAATGGAGGTTTATATGTTTAGTGCTCAAAGTAGATATATTACCTGTTAATTGTAACCTCGGCCTTGTATTTATAGAGCTCCCACCACATTGGTATCCTCTTCTTTGGATTAGAGTAGGACTCCTAAATATGTTAGCTACCATATTTGGGTCCAACACAATCTCCTTAAAAAGTGCAAGTGGAATCCCTTTTCATCACTACATCCAGAGTTACCTTGTTGACGTAGGATTAGGGTTGATGCCCTTAATCACGTAAACTCCTTGTCGCACCAACTCTGCATGTGGACTGCTCATACGCTCGGGCCCAAACCAATAGCCAAACCCAACAGGCCCGAACTCAACCCTCACGATGACCACGGGCCCCAGCCTATTGGGATCGGGTAACCGACCCCGATCTTACATCTCTGAACATACGAGCCCGACCTCCTTTGACCTGACCCAAGCCTTCAGAACAAAAGAGGGTCGGGAAAACACTCCCGAACATTGCCCTCCAGTCTCTTGTTATAAGATATTTATGACACGAGACTTGAAAGGACATGAATTCGGATAGTCACGCCATAATGATGAGTTGTCTCGGGAACCCAAACGGTTTCTACTCGGTCCGCGAGCTAGTACACGTTTTCTCACAACTGGGCCCACCTGTCATAAATAGCCGCCTTTGGAAGCCGTGCCAGACGGGCTATATAAGCCCCCCAACATTCAGCAGCGTCACTTTTTCGAGCCTTTAATATTTTGAATCTCTGTCGAACTTTTCCGGCAAGAGCGATTTCCGGCGAGACACTCAATTTTCCAGATTTCTTCAGTCCGTGCCATTTCTCCACTAAGCTCTTATCTTGTACCTCTTTTCCCTTCTTCCCACCATAAATGGCTGATTCCAGCGATCCTCGTCCTCTACCAACCATAGCAGCCGGCACTCCCACTCTTAACTCTGGTGACCTTCTCCAAATCGAGCTGGAGGCTACTCCGGTTGAACTCTCCGTGGAGAACGCCGAAACCAGAATTCGCCAATTCTACGCTTCGGAAACCGACTACGCTGTCATCAACACCAAATCTTCCATCAATCAGTACAAAATTCGAACTTCGATGCTTGATCTTTCTTGCTAGGATGCGGTCTGATGGTAAGGTTCCGTCAGCCAGATAATAGATGTAGGGCGTAAGCCAACAGTCTAGCCGATCAACACATAATGTCTCCTCTTTTGAGACACTAGGCTGCTCCAATGTCTCTAGATATACCGAACCGTTGAAGGAGTTGGCATCGGTTGTCGCCAGTCTGGCCAGGGCATCTGCTATTGTATTGTCGGATCGGTCAATTCCCTGACAGCTGACCGTGTGGAAGTATGTCAGTTTATTCTTTGTCTCGGCTAAGTACTTCGTCATTCTCGCCCCCGAGGCGCATACTCTCCTGAAATCTGTTTGACGACCAGCTGCGAGTCACTGTAGATGACCAAGTTTTGTACTTCCAGGCTTCGGGCCAATTTTAACCCGGCTAGAACGGCCTCATATTCTGCTTCGTTGTTGGTCGCTCTGAACTTAAATCGAATAGCTTGTTGGACCTTGAATCCTTCGGGGCTCGTCAGTATGACCCCTGCACCACTGATGTCTGACGTTGACGAGCCATCGACATATAGTGTCCATGAAGTCTTTATGGGTTGTGTTTCGGCCACCAATCCCACATCTGGCTCCGAAAACGAACATTCCACGACGAAGTCTGCTAGCGCCTGCCCTTTGATTGCCGTTCGGGGATGATACTCTATCGCGAACTGTGTTAGCTCCATTGCCCATGCCGCCAGTCTTCCAGAAACCTCAGGTCGGTGTAGAATTTTCTTCAACGGTTGATCGGTGTATACCACCACCACCCGACCCTGGAAATAATGCCGAAGTTTTCTGCTTGCAATGATTAAGGCATAGGCGAATTTTTCTAGGTTCGGGTATCGGAGTTCTGCGTCCCGAAGTACGTGGCTGACGTAGTACACGGGGAACTGATTTCCTCCTTGGACCCGAACCAATGCCGCCCCCACTGCCATCGAACTCGCCCTGTTTAGATCCGTGTAATCAATACACAACCTCCATTTCCCATTTTGCTTCTGGACCAATACCACGTTGGCCAACCACTCCGGGTAATCAATCTCGAAGATGAATTCGGCCTCCAGGAGCTTGGTGATCTCTTCGTCGATGATTTTTTGCCTTTCTGGGGCGAAAATCCTCCGCTTCTGTATGACCGGTTTCTTGTCCGGGTCTACGTGCAGCCGGTGTAGAGCCACTGATTCACTTACCCCCGGCATGTCGCTGGGTTCCCATGCAAAGATATCGGCATAGACTCGGAGTAATTCTATCAGCCCGGTCCGGAAGGGTTCTGATAACCCCGACCCGATCTTAATTATTTTGTCTTCCTGCCCAGGTACCAATTCTACATCATCAATTTCTTCGGCCGGAAGAGCAAGTGGCTCCGTGCTTCCCTCCGTGAATGGTTCGATCTCAATGGCCATTGTCTGTTTTTGTTTGCAGACCCCGACCCCTGAAGAAATCAAGCTGTTTCGGTAACACCTTCGGGCTATATCTAGGTCACCTTTTACCTCCCCGATCCCGTTCGGTGTTGGAAACTTGATTTTAAAATGGGGTATTGATGTTACTGCTTGCAGGGCTGCCAAGGTAGGCCTTCCGAGGATCGCGTTGTATGCCGAGTCTATTTGGACGACAAAAAATTTCACCACTATTTCGACTTGATTAGGTGCCGTACCAAATTTGACTGGCATCTCGATGGTGCCCAACACAAGCACCGGATCTCCACTAAATCCGTACAAGGGGCCTTCCCCTCCCAAATCCATCTTCTTTCCTTGCAGGTCTAACCTCTGATAGGCGTGGGAATACAGGATGTCTACCGAAGACCCGTTATCTATCATCATTCTTTTCATATCCACTATCCCGACCTGAGCCGTTATTACCAAAGCACCATCGTGGGGCTCAATGAGATCTGTCGGGTAGTCTTCGTCCGTAAATGAGATAGACGTTCCCGGATATGCCCGATCCTTTCTAGGGGTTGACCCCGAAACAGATAGCACTGCTTCCAGAGTCCCACTTCTTTTTCTTCCCGATACCCGTCTAACGGAACCCCCCGAAATGACATCAACTACACCTCGGGTTGGGGAGTTCTGCGGCGCCTGGGTATCCGGGATCTGATCTGCGGTCTCCTCTCTGGGCACCTCGGCATTTCCCCGGCCTGCCACGTATTGTAACAGTTGTCCGTTTTGGACATTTTTCTCGATCATATCCATCAGATTAACGCATGCTTCGGTCGAGTGTCCGGTACTCTGATGGTATTCACAATACTTATCCCGACCACGCTTTCCGGGCTTAGTTCGCCTGGGGCATGACTCGTAGAATGGTTGGTTTTTCATTTCCTGCAGGATTTTCGACCGATCCGCGGTGAGGGGAGTATAGACCTTGCTGACGTTACGGTTGGGTAGTGGAGGCCGGTTGCTACCTGAACCTCCCCCATTGAAGTTTTTCTTTTCTGTTCGGTCTGATTTCCACTGGTTATTGTCCGAACGTTGGTAGGTCGGTTTTTCCCGATCTTTAGCTTTCTCGTAAGGTTGTTGGTGTGGTTTGAAATTTCCCAAAGCTTCCTCTATAGCGATGAACCCTTCTGCCCGATGAAAGGCCTCGGTCAAGTCTGCCGGAGGGTTAATCACCAAATCCTTTACCAGCTTCTTAGATCTCCCGATGTCTAAGCCGGTCGTAAAAAATCCCAGTGCTTGTGGGGAATTCAGCTCCGCTACAGATCCCACTGCCTCTCTAAATCGTTTGACGAACTGACTTAGGGTCTCGTCTGATTTCTGCCGTACCTGCATGAGGGACGCCGTGATCTTCCCTCGTCTTCGGTTGCTGCCGAACCGAGCATGGAATTTTTCACGAAGATCGTTCCATGACCCGATTGATCCTGGTGCCAGGGTCCCCAACCACTCCCTGGCACTCTTCTTAAGTGTTGTAGCGAACATGTGGCATTTGGCTGCATCCGAATGCCCATAGTACGACATCAGGCGATCATATCCATCCGAATGGTCGTAGGGGTCTCCCAATCCGTCGTATGTCTCCATCGGGGGCATCTTCTTCTTTGGATCGGCTATCACCCGGTTGATTTCGGGCGAAAAGGGAGATCCTAAACCTGCCGAAGATGTCCCCGTCGAGTTTTTTGTTCCTAGCAACCTTTCTAATTCAGACACTCTCCGGGTAAGGGGGTCGGATCCTTCCTTATGAGGGGACGATCGAGGTTTGTCCCTCCCATAATCAGGAGACACTTCCCTTTCTATCTGCCCCGTCCTGCCTCGGTGTTCTGATCGGCGCCCGGCCGAAGGACTCCTCCCTCTGCTCTTTCCATCTCTAGAGCGACTCCGGTGCCTGCTCTGTTCTCTTCTTGCCTCTCCCTGCCGAGGCGATCGGGACCGGCTTCGATTCCTACGCCTTCTGGAACTCACTTCTTGATCCCCGACCATGTTGGCCATCTGTCTCTCCAACTCCAATCGTTGTAGCTGGAGCGCCAACATGGCGTCTTTATTCTGGTCCAGTCTCTTCTGCAAGAGAAACTCTCGTTGGTCTCGGCTTCCTGCTCCCCGGTCTTGCCTCACGAGGGCTTGAGAGTGCCTCTCGTCGGCCTGACTCGCCTGATGAGGCGTGTGTTGACTCTCGGGGAAGAGCTTCCGCCGAAGATCATGGACCGGTAACTCTTCTACCTCCTGTAGTTTAGACCCCAGTCGGTCCTTCACTGACCCCCTCGCCTGAGTTGTTTGGTGGGACTGCTGGGTCTTGGCTCTTTCCGAGACAGCGATATTATCTCTACTCGTCATGATTGCTGCCGAAGAAAAGTATTTGTGGTTGCAAAGAAGCAGCCCTCCTTCTAGCGCCAATGTTAACGCCAAGTTTCGTCCGCGCGTCCAATCACAAAATCCACGCGCTGAATCCTGCACAATAACAGATCACACAGAAGCTTGACGGCCGTACCGCCGGGGGATAGCTCCGGTGTGAGAATAAGCACAGGCCGTTCACAAGGTTTAACAATGGAGGTTTATATGTTTAGTGCTCAAAGTAGATATATTACCTGTTAATTGTAACCTCGGCCTTGTATTTATAGAGCTCCCACCACATTGGTATCCTCTTCTTTGGATTAGAGTAGGACTCCTAAATATGTTAGCTACCATATTTGGGTCCAACACAATCTCCTTAAAAAGTGCAAGTGGAATCCCTTTCCATCACTACATCCAGAGTTACCTTGTTGACGTAGGATTAGGGTTGATGCCCTTAATCACGTAAACTCCTTGTCGCACCAACTCTGCATGTGGACTGCTCATACGCTCGGGCCCAAACCAATAGCCAAACCCAACAGGCCCAAACTCAACCCTCACGATGACCACGGGCCCCAGCCTATTGGGATCGGGTAACCGACCCCGATCTTACATCTCTGAACATACGAGCCCGACCTCCTTTGACCCGACCCAAGCCTTCAGAACAAAAGAGGGTCGGGAAAACACTCCCGAACACTAATTATAATAGGATTTTAATATTACCCACATATCAATTAGACCCAATTAGTATAAAGCCCCGAATTAATGTAATCACATACTTATTATGGTCTAAATACATTAACTAAAGTTTAACCTAAATATAAGAAAAATCCAATTTTACTAAGTTAATTATTCATAACTGTTAACGCCAAGATCTTCTCCCACGTACCAATCACGTAAGACGCTTTGATCCTGCATAGTTCAACAAGTCAACACCAGAAGCTTGACGGCCTGACCGTCGGGGGATAGCTCCGGCGTGAGAGTCAGTACAGGCGATCACAAGGTTAACAATGGAGGAAAAATATTGACCAGTGTCTGAGTGAGTGAAAATAATAATGTGTGTTGTGTTTTGTTACCTCTTTTCCTTTTGTGATCCTTGCCCCATACGTTCCCTAGACCCGGTTAATTGTGCCACCCACTATCTCCTGACACCTCCTTTCACCCACGGTCATCTCAGCCGAAAGTATATAGCTTATTTTCCTATCTGCTACCACTGTTACCTCCCGCCGGTAATCGGAGTCCCATCCTCATTAATGCCATGCAGAAAGGTGGCAGACATAACAGTCAAGTACTAACTTTTGTGATGATTACCGGTCAAAGATAGGATAAGTGACAACTTACATAATGAACCAATCCAATGACTAAGCCCAATATTATAGTCAAGTAGCGTCAAGTAGCGAGACCCAAATCATTTGACTGACAAAAGTGACATAGTCCAAAGGATAAATCTATTTGGCCTGGTCCAGTATGAAAAGTTTTATGGCCCAACAATAACTTATTAATACTTATTAGCCCAAATTAATTAAATAACAAATTTAATTCAAATAAAAGATAAAGCACAAACAATATATTTTAAGAATAATTTTTTTTTCGTCTACGTATTACACACACACTATAATAGAGAATGGACCACCTGGGTTTTTAATATGTTTTGTGCAAATCGATGTGCTAATGGAGTAACTTGTAATACTAAAAGTGAACATCACTTTCCATGTACATTAATTAGTTAAAAAGAAGGAAGCAAGCATAGGCATAGCTAAGCCAATAATGTAAAGAAAGAATGATAATAATATGGGCATATATATTTCATTTTTTATGGTTATGAAAGGACTCATTTGGCATAAAATAATAATAATTCAGTTGTGTTTGAGGTGACCAGGATTGTGACAGGTGGGGGCCGGGCTTAATTGTGTAACCTAAGAGTTTTGCTGTATATTATAAAAATTTTTAGTCGAATTATATATAATTGTGATGTATATGTATATATACGACAGGTAAGAATTAAGAAGAAATTTATTTTAATTTATTCTATTTTATCGTATATACTTTCATATTAATTCCGTAACGTAACTTGGCCAAATATTTATCAGACATGTGTATATTATTTTCCTTAACCTAATATCTATATATGTTGTTATTTGGGAGCAGAAGAGAAGAGGGTCATCTGTCCAACACAATTAGTCAATAGAGGGGGTGATTGTTGTTGAGAAAAAAGTAAAACAAGATATGATATGGATACCAATATCCCCAATTATGCTCCTACTCCCTATTCTACATTCACAATCACAAAATGCAACTGAAAATTGATACATATGTAGTACGCATTTTACCCCCAAACTCTAATCCACTCAAAGACAATGCCATAAATTATGCAACCTCAACCTCAACCTCAAATATTTTGGAAACCCATTGGAGTTTGAAATTAACTTTTGTTACTACCAAACAGTGTGGAACTGGAGTCCATTGAACTTGTTAAAAGTAAGAAATGATAGAAAAGCTGGGAAAAATTGAGGTATTGAAATTTTCTTTATTCCACACCTGCCCTTACATATACCATATAATAACAATTATTGGAGTACTAGTTAATTTTCTCAGATGTGGTACACTAGTAATTATATACTACTATATGTGAAACAACCGGTTTAAATTCAAAGTTCAAATACATTAAAATAAAGCCTAAGAATAAAAACTCACTCAAAAAATTATAACGGAGGGTACTATTGTTAGAAACTTAATTTTCTATATATAATTATTTTTTTCTCATATCTATCCTTCAAAGTGAGAATGTGGTTACACTATCTCTAATTATTGACCAGCTCACAAATGTTTTTCTTTCCAACTCCAAACGCATGAACTAGGAAATACTACCATCTTTTCACTCAAAAACAAATTTAAGGAAAATCTGTTTTCAAGTTCAAAATCCTAAAGAATCCTTGCCTCTTAAACTAACAGAGGGTTAATTGCTGAAAAAAATGTTTTGAGTAGGCCAAAAAATGTGAAGGATACATTGATCATTTCACACTTTCCAAGTCACTAATTTTCAACCACAGCTTTTTCTTACAAGTACCAACTCCACCAGTAATTTGACTCAATGTGCCATAAACCTCCACCCCAAACATTTCCTCATTCCAAATATACCCTTTTCAGTTAAACCCATTTGCCTTTTCATCTTCAAAATTAATTTCCTCTTTTTTATTTATTTACTTCATTCTACTTTTTCCATAGAACTCACAAATAAGGAGAAGTAATGACAACTTGGAGATATCATCATTCATGCCGAAGAAGATAGAATAAACATAGAAATAAAAAATTTCTCATTTCCCTTGCATTGTTAGAATTACATACCCTAATAGTAATATTAGGAAGTCTCCAAAAAGAAGATCAAACCCCAAAAAGATCAAATAAAAACAAAACAAAAAAGCAGTTACTATAGTTGATTAACAAAATGTATTTTTTCTTCGCATTTCCACCCAAATAAATCCTCTTTTTTTTTTTTATTAATCCTCAAACCCAGTTTTTTCCCAAATTGCATTTCTCACCCTACTAAGATCCCTCCCTTTCAAAGTCCTCCCAATCCCTTCATGCACAGAGTATGATGCAATTCTCGTCCTCGCCAACTGCCTCGCCAAAAACTCGTGCGGCGGAATTCGATCCTCACTGTCCTCCTCATCAAAATCATCGTCACTATCTCTCCTCCGACTCTCCCTGTAGTCCTCCTTCAGTATCTTCGACCAGTCCGGCACGTTCACAGGCACCGACGACGCCGTTCCTCCGCCGCCGACATCCAGTCGCTTCGCCGACGGCTTCTTTCGCGAATTCGGCATGGCTTTACGGAGCTCCGGCGACGCAGCCCGCCCGGAATTCCAAACGTCCGATTCGTCGAGCTCGTACATCGAATCCGATGCGATCGGCACCGTTCGTTCGCTGGAGAGAAACCGGTAGTTTGTCCTAGCAAAGTAGCTCTTAGAAGCCGCCATTAATGACTGATGAAAACTACCAGAAGAGAAAAATACTAATGGGATTTCTCTTTCTCTCTCTAAATTCAAATGGGTTTTCTTTCCTTTCCCCTCTCTCTCTCTTATCTGCTTTTTTTCTCTTGGTGTTTATGTATGAAAGTCCCGATCTGAATTTATAAAGGGTTCCAACGGATAAGGTTGTGTTTCTCTCTCCTCCAGAAACTTTGCTTCTCTTTCTAAACCGTCATTTTACCATTTTCTTCTTGGTACTAAAACTTCGTTTTTACTCTTGTAACCCCATGTACTTGGCAGAAATGTCGGGTCACATTCATTTATCCAATTATCCGATTATCTACTAAGAAGGCCATTTAAGTGCCAACGTGGCTTCATTTGATTTGATTTGATATTTAATAGAAAAGCTTTAAAGTTTGGATTAAATGATGTTTATTAAATAAAGATACCTAGCACTAGTAAATTACTATTTCAAGATAACTAATTCATTTATCCATTTAACTGTAATATCTAAGATATTGATGATGGGCCGGGCCGAAGACACTTTTATGGGTCAAAAATTTTAAATTTAAAAAATAATTTAAAATAAAAATAGAGTAAAGAAAAAATAAATTTACTTTCATGCAGCAAGTGTTACATTAAAATTTGTAATATACTAATATAGATGATAGGGGCATACAAGTAATATCCCACAAGATAACAAAAAGGGGTATTTTGGGAAAGTTGTTATAGCCCTTTAAGAGCGGTACTATTAAAACTTGTCGCGACGTAGAGGAGGGGGAGGCGGGATTCATTCACCTGGTTTATGAACTCTCTGGTCCCCGTTTTAGACGTTCGAGAATTACGCCACCTGTTGATCAAATCAGGTGTCATGACAGGTGGCAGCATGAGGATTGAAGGGAACGTGATGGCACGTGATGTGGGGCCCAGGGGCGTGGGGTGTGAGTTTTTTGGATCTAGCGTGATGCTTGTGCCAGTTGGTTTTTGGCCTCCTTCTGTCCTCCTCAAATGCGACACACTGAAAATATCGTCTGAGGATAAATAAATAAAATTTCGTATGTATGCTTTTCTCAATTTATCGCACATAGTACTAGTATTATTGTATATATGTGCGAGGGGAGGGGGAATAAATTGTTGTTATGCGTTCTTCTTTCTTCGTAATGAATGAGTTTGGTTGAACGTTGAAACGAACATCACGCTTTACTCGTGACAACTATTATTTTTTATTTTTCAACTCCCAACTTTCTTTACTCTTTTTTATCATTAAATTTATAAAATTAATTTATATTTTTTTGTTATATGTTTATTTTTAAAATTAATAAATTTTTTATTCATAAAAAATGAATTTATTTATGTTACAAAAGAATTTTTTTTAACAAAAATAATATATATTGTGATTTTACATGTCGATTTTTTTATTGCGATTTTTGTGAATAGCTATAATTGATAATACTTTTACTATGGATGATAATTTTTGACACGACATAAAATAAGAGGGTTAGTGTTACGTATAAATAATATCCGAGTCATAAACAATTCGACGCGTTTAACACAAAATTTAAATGGGTCAAACACGTATAATTAACGTGTTAATTCGTCTAGCACGATTAGATATATTTATTTAAAATAATTTAAAACAAAAATGTGGTATAACGTTATAATTTACTTTAAATATTTAGTTTTAACTTTCTTAGTTACTTTTCTAAGCATGATATTTTATCTTTTGTTAAATAAATGTTGATGTATTAATTACATTATTTATTCAATAAAAGAAGGGAATGGTGTTTATTTATTTTATTTAAAATTTTAATTTATATAGTAAATGGGTTAAACGGGTCAACACATTAACATGATTAATAAACAAGTTATTGTTAATGTTGATGATCTTGACGCGAATTATTAAATAGATAGTGTTAGTGTTGACATGTTTAGTATAATACCTATAACCTGACACGACACGAATTCGCCTAACACGATACGACTGTCACTCCTAACTTTTACGATATATTTGATATAATGGGTCAATTTTATAATTATATCCAATCATATGTATTGATATATATACGTGACAAATACAATTTACTAATACAACTGTAGTGTACAACACGACAAAACATAAACTGTGAGTTTGAATACAAATATTATCTTCTAGAGAGTATTCATACTCAAAAGGAGTCCTCATTACATTTATTAACACACTATTACATAGAATAGTGAGGACTACTAACTAATACTATCATTCGGACCATCACTCCGTTCCCCGACTTGCCCCATCTACGTTCTCATTTCCTGAAGAGAACAGTGAAAGAAAGGGTGAGCTCAACTAGCCCAGTAAAAAATATTATGACTAAGATAATGCAGAATAAATTATCATTAGTCTTCAACAATGTTAAACTGATAAAATATAATAGACATCAAGTTTAACTGTAGCGGAACAAGCAATCCATTAAAAGAGTCAAGTAGAAAATAAACTCTACTATCTTTTATGATTTAAAAGGTTTTTCAACACTGTTATCGCTGGGACTCAGCTTAATAAAATAATCCACATCATCGAATCACCCCTACACTACGGCCAAGGATATTCGTGTATTCATTAATGGTCATGATCATGCCAACAACTGTCCATCAATGCACTACGGGCCAATGAGGACTTTTACCACATCATTTGTAACATTACGGTCATGATTATACCGAATAATCCCTGGTCATAATCATACCAAGTCCATCTATGCATTACAGGCCACAGATGACTTTTAACATTTTATAAACATGAGGATGATGACAATGATATAAGAATTCAATAAAACAAGTTCAAGAATTAATTTATCCAATAATTAACAACGTCCAAATTGTCAACATGATACTGCTTTGCGGAGTAAAATTCAAGAATGCTTAGAAGAATATTTTCATGAAAAGATACTGGATGAAACGTAATTATCAAGGATATTCCACAAATTTCATGGAGTATAGAAGTCAAAACTTAACCAACTGAGTACAACAAAGAATGGAATAACAAAAGAAATCACCATGCATGCGATAGACCGCACAGACAGGTTATTCCAACCGAATAATAAATAATGGAACCAGGTCCGGCGTAAACGCACAGACAGAATATTCTGACAGAATAATAAATAATTGAACCGGGTCCGGTGTAAAATACACAGACAGGATGCTCCAACAGAATAATAACAATACGGAACCAGGTCCGGTGTAAAACACACAGACATGATGTTCCAACAGAATAATAATAAAAACGGAACCAGGTCCGGTGTAAAATACACAGACAGGATATTCCAACATAATAATAATAAAAACGGAACCAGGTCCGGTGTAAAACACACAGACAGGATATTCCAACAGAATAATAATAAAAACGGAACCAGATCCGGTGTAAAACACACAGACAGGATGTTCCAACAGAATAATAGAAGAATGTCACCAAGTATAGGGTAGACCGCGTATACAGGTTATTCCAACAGAATAATAAGAAATGGAATAACAACAGTTCTCTTCATGAATAAGAAAGAATAACACCCCTTACCGTTTTAAAGAAGAGCTGAAATAAGGAAGTAGTTAAGTAGTAGAATACTCTTCTTCTCTCTCTCTATAGTTTCTCTCTCTAGAGTTTAGTGAATTCGTAAGAAATAATGAAGGAATGAGCTGCTATTTATAGAAAAATAGAATGCATAGTAACTAATCCATGAACGGTTCAGATTGATTACTTTAATCTGACGGTCCATATTTAAAGAAAAATCTTTTAAATAAAATATAATATATTCTATTTATAGAATAACTTTAATAAAGTATTTTATTTTATATAAAAAGATGTTTCTGTTTTATTACGTTAATAATACGAATAAAACAAAACGTCATTATCGCTAAATATTTCATATTATTAACTGACAATAATGGAATCAAACTGAGTGACTTCTCACATAAGCATTAATAATAAATACCGTGTGCTACTATGCAACCACACGTATTACTGTACTTTTACTACCGAGTATTTCAACAGTATCAATGGTAAAACTTTCGCCGTTATTTTTAATAAAATATTTTTGTCATTTTTTCAATCCGACAATAATTCCGTTGTGGGGTCCACCAATGATTGTGTCTGTGACAACCCCAAAATAGGTCCATTCCACCCAACCCATTTTGAGTCGTCAAATACATGGTACAGAAAACAACTACAACTTTATTACAACAATTGTCGTGTAAAATACAACAACACATATGCTGTGAGTTTGGATACAAATATATACCAAATGTGACTCATGTTCCAATCGTGGACATCACCTCACAATGACACCTTACATAAAGGTATAGTCAAAAACTGTTTTGGAAATTAGAATCTTTGGGAAGTGCTTAAGAAAACCTTCGTACATGGGAGGCCACGCATCTAGGTTATGATAGATATCATATGGCCACAGAATTATCCTTGGTTGACCCAATGGACCCCAAAGAAAAACGAGAAGATTACTATCATATTCTTCCCAATGGTGAGTCTTCTCTTGACTTATCACTATCTCCACTGTCTCAAATTGAGAATTATACTTCAAACAAACACCAAGATTATATAGGTAGTGCTCGTAAAGATACTCAACAAGTGGATGAGCACATCCCTGTCTTATGATGACACGAGGTTGTATGTCGTTAGACATCTTGTATGATAGTGGCAAACCTCCCTTCCAACGTTGGGTACACCTTACCCTATTGGATTCACCAAATATAACTACTAAATGAACTTTTCTATACTGCTTCGGGAGAACATCCACAGCTAGAGACCACCGTTCTATTTCCCCGTTACCCTCGCTCGACCCAGCTACACTCTTATTACCTGAAAGGCATTGTGAAGCAAAAGGGTGATCACAACTAGCTCAGTAAAGAATATCATGACTAAAGATAATTAAATTATCAATAGCCTTCATCAATAATAAATCAGAGATTTAGAACATATGGTAAATGATAAAAATTCAACCATAGTTGCAGCGGAACGAGCAATCCATTAGAATAGTCAAATAGACTATAAAGTCTATTATCTTCTCCATGTTAAAAATCCACCAACAATATTTTATCCATGTAACATCACTCAACAGTTCCTTTCCACAATCATATGAATAACTCATAATCATAATTGTGACTATAAATTTTTCTTCGCACCCAGGACGAAGAATATTTTCATCACCTGTCTTTACCTGAAACATCAAAGATCATGGTTATACCAAATCACAGTTCCTGTTTATAATCATACTAACAAATCCATCTTTGCACTACGGGCCAAAGATATTCATCAACAAACCATCTTTGCACTACGGGCCAAAGATATTCAACAATAGTTCATCTTTGCACTACAGGCCAAAGATATTCATCAACAGGCCATCTTTGCACTACATGCCAAAGATATTCATCAACAATTCATATTTGCACTACAGGCCAAATATATTCATATCTCAAAGAAATATATAATCATTTCAGAATTTATATAAACAATAATTATAACCATGTTGATCAATTCACCTTTGCACTTAAGCTTAAGATATTCAATTATAAATTCAATGGTCATGATCATACCAGTCACAATTCAACTTTGCACTACAGGCCAAAGAGAACCCATAGTCATGATCATACCAATAATTTACCCATCTTTACACTCAAGCGAAAGAGAATTTCAACATCAAGGTTATAAAAAATGTCATATATAATAGTAACTCATAAATAGTAACTCGTGAATAGTAAACCCGACACAAAAAGATAGAAATTCCACAATAAAATCCATACCAATATTTCGGTATAATGATATTGAAAGAATAACATTTCTTAAGCTTATAAACAATTTATTTAAATTGTTTACACTTACTAAATAATGCATTTAATCATCTTAAAATGCCAAACTCATAATATTTCATCACCAATAACCAAAAACCCTCATCAAAAATCTGCATATACCTCATATAGGATTCTCAAGCCATAAAATTCTATTTTTCAATTTTCTTTTCTCACAAAACATATTTAATTCATTTACTCATAACTAGACTATTTTCATAAAAAATACCGAATCAGTTCTAAAAATATTTCTTTTTCTGGATTTTAACATAATATAGTCCCATAGTGAACATATATTTTTCTCAGAATTTTTAAAAGTCATTTACTATTTTTCATATGGCCAAAACAGCCGAATATTTAGACATTTATCAAAAATTGTACTTTTGTCCAAAAATTCTGAAATTTACAGAGTATACTTCTATCATACACATGTACTCCCAATAAAAATTTCATCAATTTTGGAGTTAACCACAAGGAATTATAAGCTGTTACTTCTAAAATAGTCTTTTCTCATAAAATTCATAACTCTCAATCTATACATCCAAAAATCACCATTTTTGGACACAATTAAGAAAACTCATCAAAATATCATTTCAAATTTTTCTAGAATTTTTGAAGATCAGAAAAATTACGAAACTGAAAATCATAACAACCCTTAAAATCCCTTAATATCCCTTACTATCCCTTACCTCAAAAGAGCAGTACTTCTGATCGGTATAAGGCTGAAGGAAACTTGCACTGATGAATAGAAACTCACAGAGTATCTAAATACTCACAAAATACACTCAATAATCTAGAGAGAGAAAGAGAGAAAACTTGTTTCTGGTGTGATTTTCAATTCTAACTTAGCCCTCTATTTATAGAAAAATTTTGGTAGGTTTGACCTGCAACCTGATGGCTTTACCTGCTACTATTCCCACCCACCACATTTGAAATATAATTCAGCACATTTCTTCACCAACCACAAGTGGGGCCCACCAATTCTAGAATTTTCCACCAAAATGATAAACTCCGAAAATTCAACAATTTCTGAACCAGTCATCTCGTAAAATTCATAACAAATCATACATTCATTTTTAACGGTTCAAAATTTGTGGACATATACTCAACTTATATATGTATAACATATCCAAATATTACTACGATCCAACGGTCGGATTAAAAATTATAACCCCCGCAAAATATCTCAAAAACCCTGATTTTTAATACCTCCATTCCGACAAAAATACTGATAAAAACCTCAACATTAACTCCTTCATTTTAACCACAAAAATATATCCCTCATTTATATCCACATAAAATAAATATTTTCTTATCATATAAATCAATAATTAATTATTCACAAATAATATTACAGAATCACATTTATGACAACCAGGCCGTTCCCAGGAAAGAGGGGGCTTTCCAATAAGGATTTCTCCTTACTAGCGCGCAATTAGATGACCAAACCTCTCCTTAGACAGAACTTTCTAGACATTGCCAATAATGCTATCTAATAATACTATTCAAATAATATGAATTATTGATCTGATAATAGAAAATACTGTGCAGCAACAATTATTGAACAACAATAATATAAAATTTCAACGTAGCAATTATTGAATCAATAAAATAAAATATTGAACAGTAATTACTGTAACAATTATTGAGTAGTGCCTTCTTACGTAAGAATCAATAATTTCAAAAATACTGTGCAATACCGTGTGCTACTGTGCAATAACGCGTATTACTGTATTTTAACCACCGGGTATTTCAACAGTATTAACGATAACAACTACGCCGTTATTTGTAAAAACTCAAATTTGTCGTTTTTCTTCACCCGACAGTTATTCGTTATGGGGCCCACAAATAGCTGCGCCGTCGTACGAATATTCTCCGACAGAAAGAATATTCCACGACCAAACGAATATTCCCCGACAACAATGATTATTTTATAACCACTTGCTTATTTTGAAAAAAAAATTCATATTTCACCCATAACTTTAAACTTTTATCAATTTAACCATTTACTGACTAGTAATTATAAGAAAAATTGAATACTTTTATTTCATAAAATTCGGGGTCTTACAATCTCCCCTCCTTATGAAATTTCGTCCCCAAAATTTACGTACCTGGTATTTCGAAGAGTTGAGAATACCTTGCTTCCATTTCAGATTCTATCTCTCAGATCATCATGATTTCTCCATTGCTCATCTCCCATGATAAGTTCATTTGGGTTCCTCATTTGTTGGGAAGTCATGACAACCGCCATCCCTCGAACTACTCGGCTTTGACTTGTCTGGAGCAGTATTTGGCGTCATCATTACCGTTGGAATATACCTTTCTATAGGACATATTCCTCCCTCAACTGCCTCTTCGTACTCCTCATTCATGATCTGAATCATCAATCTTCGATCCATATCGGATTCAGGTTGACCGCTATGTACAGGGTAATTCAAAACTCGATGTTGGGTTCTCCCAATTGCTTTCCAAAAAGAGAAATTCATATCATCTATTTTAGCCTTCTTAGATCGAACATCTCTTTCCACAATATCCACGTGTCGTGCGGCTTTTGCCCATGCATCACTTATTCTCACTCGTTCAATTTTTTCTTCTTTCAGCTCAGATTCCATTTTTATCATCTTATACTCTGCCAAAGAATGCTTCTGTTCAAGCATCACATATCGGGTAACACAAGCTTGAATTGTTGCATCCTTTTGTTCCACGACCGCCTGTCGTTCTTCTGCCTGCTCTTCTAACTCATGAATACGATTTTGAAATTCTACATTTTGATCATATAATACCTCTAATAAACTCTCCTCTGGTACTTCTTCTTCCTCTTCTTCCTCAGTCTCAGCTGTTACCTCTGCGACTATCTCGGGTGCAACTATCAATTCTTCACTCACCACATAGATATCTCTAATTCCTTCTTCGTCTGACATCACATTATCATGGTTAGTGATTAGAGGTATCCCCACAGTCTCATTCACTCCATTGTTAGCATTCTCAGCTGCCATTCTCAAATACTGCCATAAAATAAGGGTTAATTAAACAAATTAACATATCACATAATATCCCAATATTATGACTAACCAACAAATAAGCTTAGGTAGGACACACTAGCGAAGGATTTACGCATCTCTCCCCTCCTAGTTATATTCCCCGATCTCCACCAGAGATCATATCCCTAAGCTCTGATACCAACTGTAACTCTGGACACCAACCTATGTCAGCACCTTACATTGATACCTATCAGTTTGCCACCGCAGAACGGCGTCCCCTACGGAGAGTCTGGCTTCGGTGCATCCCCCATCAACAGGAAGTCACCAGCGAGAGGCTCGGGGCTCTTTACTTATAGCTCTGATACCAACTGTGACAACCCCAAAATAGGTCCATTCCACCCAACCCATTTTGAGTCGTCAAATACATGGTACAGAAAACAACTACAACTTTATTACAACAATTGTCGTGTAAAATACAACAACACATATGCTGTGAGTTTGGATACAAATATATACCAAATGTGACTCATGTTCCAATCGTGGACATCACCTCACAATGACACCTTACATAAAGGTATAGTCAAAAACTGTTTTGAAATTAGAATCTTTGGGAAGTGCTTAAGAAAACCTTCGTACATGGGAGGCCACGCATCTAGGTTATGATAGATATCATATGGCCACAGAATTATCCTTGGTTGACCCAATGGACCCCAAAGAAAAACGAGAAGATTACTATCATATTCTTCCCAATGGTGAGTCTTCTCTTGACTTATCACTATCTCCACTGTCTCAAATTGAGAATTATACTTCAAACAAACACCAAGATTATATAGGTAGTGCTCGTAAAGATACTCAGCAAGTGGATGAGCACATCCCTGTCTTATGATGACACGAGGTTGTATGTCGTTAGACATCTTGTATGATAGTGGCAAACCTCCCTTCCAACGTTGGGTACACCTTACCCTATTGGATTCACCAAATATAACTACTAAATGAACTTTTCTATACTGCTTCGGGAGAACATCCACAGCTAGAGACCACCGTTCTATTTCCCCGTTACCCTCGCTCGATCCAGCTACACTCTTATTACCTGAAAGGCATTGTGAAGCAAAAGGGTGAGCACAACTAGCTCAGTAAAGAATATCATGACTAAAGATAATTAAATTATCAATAGCCTTCATCAATAATAAATCAGAGATTTAGAACATATGGTAAATGATAAAAATTCAACCATAGTTGCAGCGGAACGAGCAATCCATTAGAAGAGTCAAATAGACTATAAAGTCTATTATCTTCTCCATGTTAAAAATCCACCAACAATATTTTATCCATGTAACATCACTCAACAGTTCCTTTCCACAATCATATGAATAACTCATAATCATAATTGTGACTATAAATTTTTCTTCGCACCCAGGACGAAGAATATTTTCATCACCTGTCTTTACCTGAAACATCAAAGATCATGGTTATACCAAATCACAGTTCCTGTTTATAATCATACTAACAAATCCATCTTTGCACTACGGGCCAAAGATATTCATCAACAAACCATCTTTGCACTACGGGCCAAAGATATTCAACAATAGTTCATCTTTGCACTACAGGCCAAAGATATTCATCAACAGGCCATCTTTGCACTACATGCCAAAGATATTCATCAACAATTCATATTTGCACTACAGGCCAAATATATTCATATCTCAAAGAAATATATAATCATTTCAGAATTTATATAAACAATAATTATAACCATGTTGATCAATTCACCTTTGCACTTAAGCTTAAGATATTCAATTATAAATTCAATGGTCATGATCATACCAGTCACAATTCAACTTTGCACTACAGGCCAAAGAGAACCCATAGTCATGATCATACCAATAATTTACCCATCTTTACACTCAAGCGAAAGAGAATTTCAACATCAAGGTTATAAAAAATGTCATATATAATAGTAACTCATAAATAGTAACTCGTGAATAGTAAACCCGACACAAAAAGATAGAAATTCCACAATAAAATCCATACCAATATTTCGGTATAATGATATTGAAAGAATAACATTTCTTAAGCTTATAAACAATTTATTTAAATTGTTTACACTTACTAAATAATGCATTTAATCATCTTAAAATGCCAAACTCATAATATTTCATCACCAATAACCAAAAACCCTCATCAAAAATCTGCATATACCTCATATAGGATTCTCAAGCCATAAAATTCTATTTTTCAATTTTCTTTCCTCACAAAACATATTTAATTCATTTACTCATAACTAGACTATTTTCATAAAAAATACCGAATCAGTTCTAAAAATATTTCTTTTTCTGGATTTTAACATAATATAGTCCCATAGTGAACATATATTTTTCTCAGAATTTTTAAAAGTCATTTACTATTTTTCATATGGCCAAAACAGCCGAATATTTAGACATTTATCAAAAATTGTACTTTTGTCCAAAAATTCTGAAATTTACAGAGTATACTTCTATCATACACATGTACTCCCAATAAAAATTTCATCAATTTTGGAGTTAACCACAAGGAATTATAAGCTGTTACTTCTAAAATAGTCTTTTCTCATAAAATTCATAACTCTCAATCTATACATCCAAAAATCACCATTTTTGGACACAATTAAGAAAACTCATCAAAATATCATTTCAAATTTTTCCAGAATTTTTGAAGATCAGAAAAATTACGAAACTGAAAATCATAACAACCCTTAAAATCCCTTAATATCCCTTACTATCCCTTACCTCAAAAGAGCAGTACTTCTGATCGGTATAAGGCTGAAGGAAACTTGCACTGATGAATAGAAACTCACAGAGTATCTAAATACTCACAAAATACACTCAATAATCTAGAGAGAGAAAGAGAGAAAACTTGTTTCTGGTGTGATTTTCAATTCTAACTTAGCCCTCTATTTATAGAAAAATTTTGGTAGGTTTGACCTGCAACCTGATGGCTTTACCTGCTACTATTCCCACCCACCACATTTGAAATATAATTCAGCACATTTCTTCACCAACCACAAGTGGGGCCCACCAATTCTAGAATTTTCCACCAAAATGATAAACTCCGAAAATTCAACAATTTCTGAACCAGTCATCTCGTAAAATTCATAACAAATCATACATTCATTTTTAACGGTTCAAAATTTGTGGACATATACTCAACTTATATATGTATAACATATCCAAATATTACTACGATCCAACGGTCGGATTAAAAATTATAACCCCCGCAAAATATCTCAAAAACCCTGATTTTTAATACCTCCATTCCGACAAAAATACTGATAAAAACCTCAACATTAACTCCTTCATTTTAACCACAAAAATATATCCCTCATTTATATCCACATAAAATAAATATTTTCTTATCATATAAATCAATAATTAATTATTCACAAATAATATTACAGAATCACATTTATGACAACCAGGCCGTTCCCAGGAAAGAGGGGGCTTTCCAATAAGGATTTCTCCTTACTAGCGCGCAATTAGATGACCAAACCTCTCCTTAGACAGAACTTTCTAGACATTGCCAATAATGCTATCTAATAATACTATTCAAATAATATGAATTATTGATCTGATAATAGAAAATACTGTGCAGCAACAATTATTGAACAACAATAATATAAAATTTCAACGTAGCAATTATTGAATCAATAAAATAAAATATTGAACAGTAATTACTGTAACAATTATTGAGTAGTGCCTTCTTACGTAAAAATCAATAATTTCAAAAATACTGTGCAATACCGTGTGCTACTGTGCAATAACGCGTATTACTGTATTTTAACCACCGGGTATTTCAACAGTATTAACGATAACAACTACGCCGTTATTTGTAAAAACTCAAATTTGTCGTTTTTCTTCACCCAACAGTTATTCGTTATGGGGCCCACAAATAGCTGCGCCGTCGTACGAATATTCTCCGACAGAAAGAATATTCCACGACCAAACGAATATTCCCTGACAACAATGATTATTTTATAACCACTTGCTTATTTTGAAAAAAAATTCATATTTCACCCATAACTTTAAACTTTTATCAATTTAACCATTTACTGAATAGTAATTATAAGAAAAATTGAATACTTTTATTTCATAAAATTCGGGGTCTTACAGTGTCGTTGTACGAATATTCTCTGTTAAAACGAATATTTCCCGACCAATCGAATATTATATAACAACTTGCGTACTTTGCAAAATTTATAAATATTACCCACAACTATAACATTATATCAAATTAACTCCATAATATTCAAAAATGATATTTATAGAAAATTCATCTTTATTTATAAAAGTTGGGGTCTTACAACCTCCCCTTCTTATGAAATTTCGCCCTCGAAATTAGGGTACGTACCTGGTATGTCGAAGAGGTAAGGATACTCTGATTTCATTTCAGATTCTAACTCCCAAGTCATTTCCTCAACATTGTGGTTTCTCTATAAAACTTTGACTTGAGGTATAACCTTGGAGCGTAGAATATGTTCCTTCTTATCCAAGATTTGAACAGGAACTTCTTCATACGTCAAATCCTCCGTTATTTCGTCCGGTTCTAACTCAATAATGTGGTTCGGGTTTTCCACATATTTACGTAACATAGATATATGAAAAACGTTATGAACACGAGACATACTTGGAGGTAAAGCGAGTCTATAAGCCACAGTTCCTACTCGATCGAGGATTAAAAATGGACCGATGAATCGAGGATTGAGCTTTCCTCTCTTTCCAAATCTCGTAACTCCTTTCCATGGAGCAACACGTAAGAACACATGATCTCCTACATCAAATTCCACGTCCTTTCGATGAAGATCAGTATAACTCTTTTTTCGATCTTGTGAGGTTTTTATACGTTGTCGGATCGTTTGAATCTTTTCTGTAGTCATACGTACCAACTCCGGTTCCAACAACGTTGCTTCACCCACCTCATTCCAGCATACTGGAGAATGACATTTTCTTCCATACAATGCTTCGAATGGAGCTATGCCAATACTTGCTTGATAACTGTTGTTGTAAGAAAACTCCACCAATGGTAAGAACTTGTCCCAACTTCCCTTGAAGTCAAAGACACAGAGTCTTAATAAATCTTCTAGAGTTTGAATAGTACTCTCTGATTGTCCGTCCGTCTGAGGATGATATGCCGAACTAAATCGTAAATCCGTGCCCATAGTTTTTTGTAAACTAACCCAAAATCGTGAAGTGAATCTTGGGTCTCGATCAGAAACTATGGATACTGGCATACCATGCAGTCTTACAATCTCGTTTATGTACATACGAGCAAGACGTTCAAGTGTATAAATTTCTCGTATTGGTAAGAAATGAGCAGACTTGGTCAATCTATCAACAATGACCCAAATCGCATCTATACCTTGAGAAACCTTAGGAAGACCGGTAACGAAATCCATGGTAATGTGCTCCCACTTCCATTCTGGAATTTCAAGTGGTTGCAATGGACCTTTTGGTACTTGATGCTCCGCATTGACTCGTTGACAAGTTAGACACCTTGAGATAAACAACGCTATCTCTCTCTTCATATTGCTCCACCAAAATGTATGACGAAGATCATGATACATTTTAGTACTTCCAGGATGGATTGCAAACGGTGTGTTGTGCGCCTCCATCATGATTTCATACTTTAAATCAGGGTTGTTGGAAACACAAAGTCTGGAGTTGACTCGAAGTATTCCTTCTTCATCAATTCTTGCTTCCGGCATAGCACCTTCTTGCACTTTCTTCCTCATACGCATCAGCTCCAGGTCTGTAGCTTGAGCAGCTTTAACTTTATCGATTTAAGTCGGTTCTACTCATATATTCGCCATCATCACATGTGTGACGCCCCCAAAATTAGGTATACATCACCCATCTTGGGTCGTCAGATGCAAAGTACAGAATACAAATACAACTTACTAATACAACTGTCGTGTACAGTACGACAAAACATAAACTGTGAGTTTGAATACAAATATTATCTTCTAGAGAGTATTCATACTCAAAAGGAGTCCTCATTACATTTATTAACACACTATTACATAGAATAGTGAGGACTACTAACTAATACTATCATTCGAGCCATCACTCTGTTTCCCGACTTGCCCCAGCTACGTTCTCATTTCCTGAAGAGAACAGTGAAAGAAAGGGTGAGCTCAACTAGCCCAGTAAGAAATATTATGACTAAGATAATGCAGAATAAATTATCATTAGCCTTCAACAATGTTAAACTGATAAAATATAATAGACATCAAGTTTAACTGCAGCGGAACAAGCAATCCATTAAAAGAGTCAAGTAGAAAATAAACTCTACTATCTTTTATGATTTAAAAGGTTTTTCAACACTGCTATCGCTGAGACTCAGCTTAATAAAATAATCCACATCATCGAATCACCCCTGCACTACGGCTAAGGATATTCGTGTATTCATTAATGGTCATGATCATGCCAACAACTGTCCATCAATGCACTACGGGCTAATGAGGACTTTTACCACATTATTTGTAACATTACGGTCATGATTACACCGAATAATCCCTGGTCATAATCATACCAAGTCCATCTATGCACTACAGGCCACAGATGACTTTCAACATTTTATAAACATGAGGATGATGACAATGATATAAGAATTCAATAAAACAAGTTCAAGAATTAATTTATCCAAGAATTAACAACGTCCAAATTGTCAACATGATACTGCATTGTGGAGTAAAATTCAAGAATACTTAGAAGAATATTTTCATGAAAAGATACTGGATGAACCGCAATTATCAAGGATATTCCACAAATTTCATGGAGTATAGAAGTCAAAACTTAACCAACTGAGTACAACAAAGAATGGAATAACAAAAGAAATCACCATGCATGCGATAGACCGCACAGACAGGTTATTCCAACCGAATAATAAATAATGGAACCAGGTCCGGCGTAAACGCACAGACAGGATATTCTGACAAAATAATAAATAATGGAACCAGGTCCGGTGTAAAACACACAGACAGGATATTCCGACAGAATAATAAATAATGGAACCAGGTCCGGTGTAAAACACACAGACAGGATATTCCGACAGAATAATAAATAATGGAACCAGGTCCGGTGTAAAACACACAGACAGGATGTTCCAACAGAATAATAACAAGACGGAACCAGGTCCGGTGTAAAACACACAGACAGGATGTTCTAACAGAATAATAATAAAAACGGAACCAGGTCCGGTGTAAAACACACAGACAGGATGTTCCAACAGAATAATAGAAGAATGTCACCAAGTATAGGGTAGACCGCGTATACAGGTTATTCCAACAGAATAATAAGAAATGGAATAACAACAGTTCTCTTCATGAATAAGAAAGAATAACACCCCTTACCGTAAAAGAACTGGATATAAGAGTAGTGAAGTAGCAGAAAACTTTTCTTCTATCTCTATATAGTCTCTCTCTATAGTTTCTCTCTCTAGAGTTCAGTGAATTCGTAAGAAAATAATGAAGGAATGAGCTTCTATTTATAGGAAAATGGAATGCATAGTAACTAATCCATGAACGGTCCAGATTGATTACTTTAATCTGACGGTCCATATTTAAAGAAAAATCTTTTAAATAAAATATAATATATTCTATTTATAGAATAACTTTAATAAAGTATTCTGTTTTATATAAAAAGATGTTTCTGTTTTATTACGTTAATAATACGAATAAAACAAAACGTCATTATCGCTAAATAATTCATATTATTAACTGACAATAATGGAATCAAACTGAGTGACTTCTCACATAAGCATTAATAATTAATGCCGTGTGCTACTATGCAACCACACGTATTACTGTACTTTTACTACCGAGTAGTTCAACAGTATCAACGGTAAAACTTCCGCCGTTATTTTTATAAAGTATTTTTGTCGTTTTCTCAATCCGACAATAATTCCGTTGTGGGGTCCACCAATAATTGTACCGTTGTACGGATATTCCCCGACAAAAAGAATATTCTCCGACCAATCGAATATAATATGACAACTTGCATACTTTGCAAAATTTATAAATACTACCCATAACTATTATATCAAATCCACACAATAATATAAAAAAAATTATTTCGAGAAAAATTAAATATTTATTCATAAAATCTGGGGTTTCACAATCTCCCCTCCTTATGGAATTTCGCCCTCGAAATTTACGTACGTACTTGGTATGCCGAACATCGAAATTTACGTACGTACTTGGTATGCCGAACATGTGAGGATACCTTGACTTCACTTCAAATTCTAACTCTTGAGGTATAACCTTTAAGCATCGAATATGATCCTTCTTATCCAAGATGTTAACACGTATCTCCTCATACGTTAAATCTTTCGCTATTTCGTCCGGTTCTAAATTAATAATGCGGTTCGGGTCGTCCACATATTTACGTAACATCGATACGAAAAAAAAAAATGTTCTGAACACGCAACATACTTGGCGGTAAAACGAGTCTATAGGCCACAGTTCCTACTTCATCGAGGATTTCAAATGGGCCAATTAAATCGAGAGTTGAGATTTCCTCTCTTCGTCGATTCTTGCTTCTAGAATAACGCCCTCTTGAACCTTCTTCTTCACATTTATCAGCTCTTAGTATGTAGCTTGAGCGGCTTTAACTTTATCGATTAAAGTCGATTTTAATCGTATATTCATTATCTTCACGTGGGTTCGAATATTCGCACTTGTAACCGTATACGATCTTCTACACAACGCGTCAGCTACCACGTTCACTTTTCCACGATGTTATTGAATGGTACGATCGTAATCTTCAACAGCTCGAGCCAACGTCTTTGGCGCATAATACGTTCGTTTTAGTTGAAGAAATATTTGAGGGTTTAAGAAATGAGTTTTGTACTGGGGTCAATACAAAATTCAATTTTACGCTCTGGGGTAGGCTAAGAAGTCTTCAAGAATACGTCAAGAAATTTATTAACAATAGAAATATCGTTCAAAACTGTGACCCTCATCCAAGACTTGGATAACACGTCACATTGATACCTATCAACTTGCCATCGTCATTTACAACGTCTCCTACGGAAAGTCTAGCTTCGGTGCATTCCACACCAGGAAGTCAACAACAAAAGGAACGGGGATTTTTACTTATGGCTTGATATGACAATAATTGACTTTAGTGATTTGGTTACTTGAATTCGCATAATAGGTTGGTTAGGAATATGAAAGCTAACAACCTTACGAAAAGCATGATGAGCAGTTAACCAATCGTTTCAAAAAATCACATCAATGCAAGTATTTTCAAAGATATAAGATCAATAGGTAACATGAAAGTGTTGATTTGAACAAGATTTATAAATAGTGGAGGTAACAAAGGTTTCTCCCAACGAAATTTCAACAGAGAAATCAAAGTCTAACTTCTCCGGAGTTAAGTTCAAATATTGAACACAACTAGGTGAAATAAAAGAGTGAGTAGAACCGGTATCTAACACGGTATAGACTTCGCAAGAGTTTATGATTAGCTTACCCGCGATAACTTCATTTGGGTTCCTCACTTGTTGGAAAGTCATGACAACCGCTCTCCCTTGAACTACCCGGCTTTGACTTGTCTAGGATAGCATTTGGTGTCATTACTATCGTTGGAATTGACTTTAATATAGGGCATATTCCACCCTCAACTGCTTCATCGTACTCCTGCTTCATGATCTGAATCATCAATCTTCGATCCATATCGAGTTCAGATTGACCGCTCTGTACAGGGTAATTCAAAACTCGATGTTGGGTTCTCCCAATTGCTGTCCAAAAAGAGAAATGTATATCATCTATTTTAGCCTTTTTGGATCGGACGTCTCTTTCTACAATATCAACACGTCGTGCGGCTTTTACCCACGCATCCTTCATTCTCACTCGTTCAGTTGTTTCTTCTTTCAGCTGATCCTTGATATTTGAATTCTCAGATTCCAACTTTAATATCTTACACTCTGCCAAAGCGTGATTTTGTTCGAGCAACACATATCGGGTAACACAATTTTGAATCGTTACATCTCTTTGCTCCACGACCGCCTGTCGTTCTTCAGCCTGCTCTTCTAACTCATGAACACGATTTTGTAATTCTAAATTTTGATCATAGATTTCTTCTAACCAATTCTCCTCAGGTTCCTCTTCTTCCTCTTCTTCCTCTTCTTCCTCACTCTCAGCTGCTACCTCTGCCACTAACTCGGGTGCAACTATTAGTTCTTCACTTACCACATAGATATCTCTAATTTCTTCTTCACCTGATATTACATTATCCTGGTTGGTGATTAGAGGTGCCACGGTCTCATTCACTCCATTGTTGACATTTTCAGCTGCCATTTTTAAATACTGCCACAAAACAAAGGTTAATTAACATATAACATATTATCCATATATTTTGACCGACCAATTAAATACCAAATAAACTTAGGTAGGTCATACTAGCGAAGGAATTTCCTGTCTCTCCCCTCCTAGTTCTATTCTCACATCCTAGCCAGGGATCATATCCCTAAGCTCTGATACCAACTGTGACGCCCCCAAAATTAGGTATACATCACCCATCTTAGGTCGCCAGATACATGGTACAGAATTCAAATACATCTTACTAATACAACTGTCGTGTACAACACGACAAAACATAAACTGTGAGTTTGAATACAAATATTGTCTACTAGAGATTATACAAACTCAAAAGGAGTCCTCATTATAATTATTATCACACTATTTCACAGAATAGTGAGGACTACTAATGCTATTCTCTGGACCATCACTCCGTTCCCCGACTCGTCCCAGCTATATTCTTATTTTCTGAAGAGAACAATGAAAGAAAGGGTGAGCTCAACTAGCCCAGTAAGAAATATTATGACTAAGATAATGCAAAATAAATTATCAATAGTCTTCAACAATGTTAAACTGATAAAATACAATAGATATCAAGTTTAACTGCAGCGGAATAAGCAATCCTTAGAAGAGTCAAGTAGAGAATAAAATCTACTATCTTCTATGATTTAAAAATGTTTTCATCAATTTTTATCGCTGAGACTCAGCTTAATAAATAAACCACATCTTCTAATCATCCCTGTACTATGAACCAAAGATATTCATTAAATCATCCACGGTCATGACTATACCGAATAATCCCTAGTCATAATTATACCAAAAACTATCCATCAATGCATTACGGGCCACTGAGGACTTTTACCACATCACAGCTCATGATTATACCGAATGATCCCTCGTCATAATCATACTAAGTCCATCTATGCACGTAAGCCAAAGATGACTTTCAACATAATATAAACATGAGGATGATGACAATGTTATAGGAATTCAATTAAACAAGTTCAAGAATTAATTTATCCAGGAACTAATAATATCCAAATTGTCAACATGATACTTCTTTGTAAAGTAAAAGTCAAGAATGCTCAAAAGAGTATTTCCATGAAAAGATACTGGATGAACCGCAATTATCAAGGATATTCCACAAATTTCATGGAGTATAGACGTCAAAACTTAACCAATTGAGTACAATAAAAAATGGAATAACAAAAGAAATCACCATGCATGCGATAGACCGCACAAACAGGTTATTCCAACAGAATAATAAATAATAGAACCAGGTCCGGCGTAAACGCACAGACAAGATATTCCGACAGAATAATAAATAATGGAACCAGGTCCGGTGTAAAACACACAGACAGGATATTCTGACAGAATAATAAATAATGAAACCAGGTCCGGTGTAAAACACACAGACAGAATATTCCGACAGAATAATAAATAATGGAACTAGGTCCGGTGTAAAACACACAGACAGGATGTTCCAACAGAATAATAATATAAACGGAACCAGGTCCGGTGTAAAACACACAGACAGGATGTTCCAACAGAATAATAATAAAAACGGAACCAGGTCCGGTGTAAAACACACAGACAGGATGTTCCAACAGAATAATAGAAGAATGTCACCAAGTATAGGGTAGATCCGCGTATACAGGTTATTCCAACAGAATAATAAGAAATGGAATAACAACAATTCTCTTCATGAATAAATCCTTATGTTATTCCATTCTTTATTATTCTGTTGGAATAACCTGTATGCGTGGTTTACCCTATACTTGGTGGAATGACCTGTATATGCGGTTTACCCAATACTTGGTGATCTTCTTCTGTTATTCCATTCTTTATTATTATGTTGGAATAACCTGTTTATGCGAAGTACCGCATACTTGGTGAAACTCTTTTATTAGTCCGTTCTTTACGATTCTATTGGAATATCCTGTCGGTGTGAATTTCACCTGACCTGGTTCCATCATTTATTATTCTGCATTTATTATTCTGTCGGAATATCCTGTCGGTGTGAATTTCACCTGACCTGGTTCCATATTTATTATTTCGCATTTATTATTCTGTTGGGAATAACCTGTCTGTGCGGACTCTATCGCATGCATGGTGAATCCTTCTGTTATTCCATTCTTTATTATTCTGTTGGAATAACCTGTCTATGTGGATTGCCACATGCATGGTGAATGATCCTTTATATTCATTCCTTATTAAATTGTGGAAATGATCTGTACACATGGATTACCGCATGGCTGGTGAAAATCTATTTGCAGTTTCATATATTCTTTATTATACTCATTTGGTTAAAGTTTTGATTTCTATACTCCATGAAATTAGTGGAATATTCTTGATATTTGCGCTTCATCCAGTATCTTTTCATGAAAATATTCTTCTGAGCATTCTTGACTGTTACTTTACAAAGAAGTATCATGTTGATAATTTGGATATTATTAGTTCCTGGATAAACTAATTCTTGAACTTGTTTAATTGAATTCCTATAACATTGTCATCATCCTCATGTTTATTTTATGTTAAAAGTCATCTTTGGCTTACGTACATAGATGGACTTAGTATGATTATGACCAGGGATCATTCGGTATAATCATGAACTGTGATGTTATAAGTGGTGTGGTAAAAGTCCTCAGTGGCTTGTAATGCATTGATATACAGTTTTTGGTATGATTATGACCAGGAATTTTTCGGTATAGTCATGACCATTGATGATTTAATGAATATCCTTGGCCCGTAATACAAGGATGATTAGAAAATGCGGTTTATTTATTAAGCTGAGTCTCAGTGATAAAAGTTGATGAAAACATTTTTAAATCATAGAAGATAGTAGAATTTATTCTCTACTTGACTCTTTTAATGGATTGCTTATTCCGCTGCAGTTAAACTTGACGTCTATTGTATTTTATCAGTTTAACATTGTTGAAGACTATTGATAATTTATTCTTCATTATCTTAGTCATAATGTTTCTTACTGGGCTAGTTGAGCTCACCCTTTCTTTCAATGTTCTCTTCAGGAAATGAGAATATAGCTGGGACGAGTCAGGGAAAGGAGTGATGGTCCAGAAGATAGCATTAGTAGTCCTCACCATTCTGTTAAATAGTGTGACAATAAATATAATGAGGACTCCTTGAGTATGGATATTATCTAGATGACAATATTCCTATTAGAACTCTCAGTTTATGTATTGTCGTATGTTACACGACATTTGTATAATTAAGTTTGTATTTGTATTTTGTACCATGTATCTGACGACCCAAGATGGGTGATGAATACCCGATTTTGGGGGCGTCACAGTTGGTATCATACTGTGACGCTCCCAAAATTGGTATACATCACCCATCTTGGGTCGCCAGAAAATACACTACTGACAACTCCATTTAGACACCTGTCGTGCAAATTACGATGACTCATATATTGTGAGTTTCAATAGAAATATTGTTACGTATATAATACGACAATATTCATATTTAAATTATTATAATGTCATATAAAGTACAACAACAATTATATCAAGTCCCCGAAGGAACACGAGAAGATTTATGTTCTCCTCTTTCTAATGGAGTGCACCTTTGACGCTTCCATATTCTGATTCGCCTCACCCTATTGTTGTTCACCAAAATTAAATATCAAATGATGTATAAAACATGTCACACACATTTTAAGTTCTCAGTACAATTATTATGCCACACCGTTTCATAATTTGATTAGACTTGTGACTAATTCGTATCACCACTTTATACCCCTGTTCTCTCTGCTAGTCCCAGCTATACTTTTATTACCTGAAAGGGATGGTGAAGTAAAAGGGTGAGCACAAACAGCCCAGTAAAGGATATCATGACTTAAGATAATTAAATTATCAATAGTTTTCATCAATAATAATTCAGATATTTAGAACATATGGTAGAAGATAAAAGTTTCCAACCATAATAGCAGCGGAATTAACAATCCATTAGAAGAGTCAAGTAGACCATAATGTCTACTATCTCCTCTAGATTAAAAGTTCATCGTTAATATTTCATTTCCTATAATAATCATCAACAGTTCTTGGTTATACCCAACAAAAAGAGAACTCTCATCACCTGTCTTCATATGAACCACCACAGATTATAATTAAATCACAATTCATATTTATAATCAAGTAAATCAACAGTCTAACTTTACACTACAGGCCAAAGATATACAACTGTAAAACCAATAATCAACATTCCATCTTTGCACTACAGGCCAAAGATATACAACTGTAAAACCAATAATCAACATTCCATCTTTGCACTACAGGCCAAAGATATACAACTGTAAAACCAATAATCAACATTCCATCTTTGCACTACAGGCCAAAGATATACAACTGTAAAACCAATAATGCTGAGACTCAGCTTAATACTATCACGACCACGAATTATCCATGCACTACGGGCCAAGGATATTCGTGTTTTCAATTACGGTCATGATTATACCGAATGATCCCTGGTCATAATCATGCCAAGTCCATCTATGCACTACGGGCCAAAGATGACTTTTACCACATCGTTTGTAACATTACGGTCATGATTATACCGAATAATCCATGGTCATAATCATACCAAGTCCATCTATGCACTACTGGCCATAGATGACTTTCAACACAATATAAGCATGAGAATGATGACAATGATAATATATAATGAATAAACATAGATCATCATAATAATAAGATAACATAGATCTTAGTGATTTTCAACTTAATTATCCAGAGTCCAAATTGATAACATAATAATAGATGAAGCACAAACTATTAAGGATATTCTAATCCTTTCAGGACTTTTCACCATTTCATGATAAACTGAATAAACGAATAATAATATCTTACCATAATATGGAGTATGAAAGAAAATGATATTCCTTTTACCATAAAATAATACCCCTTACCACAATAATGATATCCCTTACCTAAACATGTGACTTGATTCTGCTTCCTGTGAAATTGATCAACTTAAACAATGCTTGCATTCCTTATCTACACTTGGAGTAACATTACACTCAATAGAAATACTCACAATACTATACTCACAATATTGAAGTAAAAGAATTCTATATTTTTAGTGTAGTGATGGTGTGTGTTTAATTACTCAACCGAGCAACCTATTTATACTAAAAATTTAGTAAACAACTGGCACACCTGCTCTGATAAAATAACCAAATGGGGTATATAATAATGGTAGTGGAATTTATGGTCCCACAGAGAAAATTAAATCAACATGTACACGTTTTAACAAAATTTGTTCAATAATAGATTTGTGGTCCATACTACTTTAGAAAAAGTAGAGTGTCGGCAAGTCCTGCCAAACTTACTTTTGTAAAAAGAAAATAATTGAACAAACATCTATATATCATACTTATCTTTAATCAACAACCTTTTAATCTTTGAACCATTATTCACAATTATTAACATACTCTGAGTAATGCCAACTGGTTTAATTATATCATATCAAATAATATGAGTCACTGTGTAATAACTACTGTGACAATTATTAAAATAAATACCGAGTAACTTCTTACGTGAGAATCAAATCAATACCTTACTTATAAACAATTTAAATTCTATTAAAAGTAAGGATCAACATCAAATCATAATTATCTCGAATAACATATACATCAACTAATAATTCATTATTCATTTAAGTTGTCTTTGCATAATATCATTATATTTAATAATTTTCATGTTTTACAACTTAGAACAACATCCTTTATCGTCGAAAACATTACACGTTTCATACGTGCATGCCCGACGTCCTCCGATTGCCTCCGAAAACATAATAGTCCTAAATATAACCATTTTGACTCATTCTAACGACCTCAAATTGAAACACTTAAAGAACAAAAGTTATAGGTCTATTCGTTCTCGTTCCGTATCATCTTGAATTTTCTCAATCAGAGTTCGTATAAAAACATTATGCCCAATTTACTAAAGGATGTTCGGACAGATTTTGGCTTAACACTTGACCAGCGCCTAGGCGCCCAAAATTGGCCTTGGGCAAGCGCCTAGGCGCCCAAGAACAGATTCTAAGCGCCTAGTCCAGCGCCTAGGCGCCCGACCCTTGCCACTTAACACCGATTTCTAGATTTTTGCAATTTTTGACACATACTTTAAATCTTTATAACTTCTTCATCCGTTATCGGAATTAGTCCATTTTCGAACCTATGGAAAGCTTGTAACATGCTCTACAAAACCCCCATGAATTCATAATTTTTTAGATTCATTAATTATTCCGAAATTTCTCTCCAAAGTCCCCCAAGACTTAGTTTTTTATCGCTTAACATGTTTTACGAAAACTTTCACCACTACTTCGCTTTAAATCATTTTTAGTCCGTTCAAATTGGAATATTTCCATAACTTCTTAATCTATAGATCATCCTCCTCGAATATTACACATAAATCAACTATCAACTTTTGTTCATCCTCAAACACATGCTTAACTTTTTCATACGAACTCTGATTGAGGAAATTCAAGATGATCCGGAACGAGAACGAATAGACCTACAACTTTTGTTCTTTAAGTGTTTCAATTTGAGGTCGTTAGAATGGGTCAAAATGGTTATATTTAGGACTATTATGTTTTCGGAGGCAATCGGAGGACGTCGGGCATGCACGTATGAAACGTATAATGTTTTCGACGATAAAGGATGTTGTTCTAAGTTGTAAAACATGAAAATTATTAAATATAATGATATTATGCAAAGACAACTTAAATGAATAATGAATTATTAGTTGATGTATATGTTATTCGAGATAATTATGATTTGATGTTGATCCTTACTTTTAATAGAATTTAAATTGTTTATAAGTAAGGTATTGATTTGATTCTCACGTAAGAAGTTACTCGGTATTTATTTTAATAATTGTCACAGTAGTTATTACACAGTGACTCATATTATTTGATATGATATAATTAAACCAGTTGGCATTACTCAGAGTATGTTAATAATTGTGAATAATGGTTCAAAGTGTTAGAGTTTATGCCCTAGAGGCCAATTATTTGATGTAATTGCTTAACATTTGATATTATTGTTGATTGAATAAATAAATGATTTTATTATGGTTTTAATTACTGCGTAATATAATTGTTAACATAATAAAATTCCTTAGAATAGTGATACAAATTATATAGTTTCAAGTATGTGACTTGAACATGAGATTATATAATTACAATTAGTATCATTGTTCTTAAATGTCCCTAGTCGAGTATCATTGTTGATGGGACAACAATGATGCATTGAGACTAGTATGTGGATTGACTGATGACCAAATCTCATTGGTCATAAATATATGAGATATTAAGTCAATGCATAGGTACATGTTAGAGAACAATGTACTGGACAGACCCACCATGAGAATTCTATATGGAGCATTATGCGAAGTGTCATTAGCAATTTTCATAGTGACAATGATGTAATGGTCCTCCGACCTGAAACCGCTATATTACTACACGAGAATTTATGTACTTTGATATCATCAAATGTCACCTTTAATAGGGTGGACTATAAAGGTGATTATTGGGTTCATTATGAATCGTGTGAGTAATATGAGTGATCTAGATGGAATTTAACCATCCTATATTTTATAGGTGATATCTATAGGCCTCTTGATTGAGTAAGACTATGAAATGCATGGCCATGCTCAAATAGTGATTTGTTTCATATAGTCTACTCATTGATCAAGAAAACTCAGATTAAATTATGAAGAGTATGACACATTCCATGACTCGAGTTTAATCTAGGATATTAAGGTTAAAAGGATTAAATTACATTGAAACATTGGTCACGAAAAGGTTGCATCGAATCATCGATCTTATTATTACTTGGGTAGCAGTGATGCATTACTAGATGCCGCTCACTGTTTATAACTTTATAATATGATTTTAAGGTTATTGCCAACGTAATAATAACCTATAGGGTCACACACAAAGAACGTAATTAAAAGGAAATTAATTTAAATTGTAAAGATTTAAATATGTCAATATGATTGATATAATTTTAAATTACGAATTTAAATTAATAGGATAATTTATATATAGGTATATTAATTAAGTAAGACTTAATTAAGATATATATAAATTCGGATTTTAATAATATTAGGTTTTGATTAATTCCTCCTGACTGCTATATATATGATGTATATCAGACTTTAGGTTTTACGTCAAAACAAAACCCTAGCCGCTCTTAGAGAGAGACTAGAGAAAATAGTTCCGAAAATCCTCATCCTTGGTGGCTAGTACCGCGATTCCTTCTTCTGTAGATCGTAGGACGATTCGCGGAGCGTTCGTGTGGATACCGTAGAGACGCAGTCGGTTTGTATTGCGTTGGAGATTCGAGGCGCAGTCGATTTCAGATTCTCGTTTTCATATTCGGTATAATCTCTAAACCTCTTAATTAATTGATTTTTCGCATGGATCCTGTTTTAGGGTTTCGGAAATTGCTTTAAAATTTTAATTTCCGCTGTGCGTTTCTGTGCCGAAACCCAACAGTGGTATCAGAGCTACTTGCAAAATGATTAATTCAGATTACGTGTTTTAATTGTATTCGATATATATGATATATGATGATGCATGTTTACCGATATGAAATTGAATATATGATATTCCGTTGTATGTGTATTCTGGTAATATATATGATGATACTGTTAATCGTATCTTTAATCGATGGAATAACAATATAACTGTTCTAATCGGATTAGAAACATGAAGAATCGCTTTAATATGATTAATCGAAACTGGAAATATATGATAAATTCTGGGTGTACTGTTATTCGTTTTAATATGATTAAATTGAAACTGGTATTATATGATTTGTTATTATGGGTGTTTTGGTGGATTAAAATGTATGATTCTGAAACTGTTTCAGAGATTTTATGGAAAAATTCTGCAATACAGATTGTAGTTTGAAAATTTTTCCCAGGGGCGCTGCCCCCGACCCCGCTCGCTGACCGGTCAGCGAGACCACCCGTCGGCTGATCGGTCAGCCGGACCACCGCCAGGGGGGAGACCCCCCCTTGGACCCCCCCCGTCGTAGCGCACGATGGCTGTGTCCCCTATATGTTATATATTGTTTTCTTTAATTATATATAAATTGTTATGTGCTTATTGTGATATGCATGGTGCACAGTTATGGCCTTTTGACCCATAGGTTAGTGGTTTTTGGTTTTGAAATACGGCTTGCATGTCGTGCCTTTCTATAAATTCTGATGTAATATTCTCTTCTCATCTAAATCCCCTCGAATGTAACTCGAGGTTTCTTTATGTCATGTAATAATCTGTAATTGATGAAGATGTCAAGATGGAGAGGAGGCACATGCTTGAGGAAGATCCAAGGAGGCTATTTATTTTAAGATCTTTTACCACCTTAGATTGACCTTCAATCTTTCATTAGCTTGAAAAGATTGACAGTGGATTGGGCCATAACTGTGACACATTTAATTTTGTACTTTATTTATGCTTGTATGCGATATGATATGATAAATAATGTGCATGCTTAATAAGATTAAAATTGGTGAGATCTAAATTAATCCCTCATTAAATTATTAAGTCTAAATCAGATGCCTTCCAATGAATAACACTCATCAAGACCTTGATCAATAGATGTAGGTTTGCCAAAGCAAAGTACCCTATTTATCTAGGTAAGATGCGATAGGATAATTGTGATATCCAAACTGTTAAAATCATTGGGGCCGACTTAACTAAGTTATCTCAATAGGATTGTGGACTTAGAGGCATAGAGTTTGGTAGGTACCATTAGATGGACTAAAAACAATTGTTGTTTACCAAACTATCCAGGAGTTATATATGATATAATTGACAAAGGGTTGTCTACCTAAATAATTATGTTTTAAGAGATTAGCCAAAGCTAACTTAAGTCATAATGAAATATGGATCTTGGCTCACTAGAAAGATTTAATAGAAAATGCTTTCCGAATTAATGGTGAGGGCTATTAATTTGAATAAAATAGTGGGAGGTATATTTTGAATGAACTATTATCAATTACATAATATCAACTCTGCAATTTGACTTATTATTTTGGCACTTATAAATTGTAGATATCAATGGCAAACAACAACAACAACACAAGTAGTCTTTCACTACGATCAGTCCTTGAGAAGGACAAGCTGAGTGTGATTAATTTCCTTGACTGGCACAGGAACTTGAGGATTGTCCTCAAACAAGAGCGTAAGCTATATGTCCTTGATGGGCCCATTCCTGCAGCACCGGCTGTCACTGCACCACGTGCGGAGTATAATGCTTACAAGAAGCATCAAGATGATGCTCTGGACGTGAGTTGTCTCATGCTAGCAACCATGAACGCTGAGCTTCAGAAGCAACATGAGTTAATGGATGCTTATGAGATGATCGAGCATCTCAAGAAATTGTTCGAAGGGCATGCTCGACAGGAGAGGTATGATACAAGCAAAGCGTTGTATCACTGCAAGATGGGTGAACGTGATCCAGTTGGTCCACATGTGCTGAAAATGATTGGGTATATTGAGTACCTGGATAGGTTGGGTTTTCCAATCACTCCGGAAGCCCAAACTGATCTTGTTTTACAATCTTTGAACAGCAGCTACTCTCAATTTGTTATGGACTATCTTATGAATGAAATTGAGAAACCCCTTACTGAGTTGTTGAGCATGTTAAGACCTGCAGAGAACAACATGAAAAAGGCAGGACCCGCTCCCATAATGATGGTGCAAAAGGGGAATGCTAAGGGAAATTGGAAAGGCAAAAAGAAGATAGGATCTAAGTCTGTTGCCAAACCCAATTCCAAAACCAAACAGGCTTTAAAACCTAAAGGTGGGGTGGCTAAAGAAGGTGAATGTCACTTCTGTGGAAAACCTGGACACTGGAAAAGGAACTGTCATGCTTATTTGGAAGAAGTGAAGAAAAGGAAAGGAAGTACGACTTCTGATTCAGGTATATATGTTATAGAAGTCAATTTGTCTACTTCTACATCATGGGTATTGGATACTGGATGTGGTTCTCACATTTGTGTTAATGTGCAGGGACTCCGAAGGAGTAGGACTTTGGCGAAAGGAGAGGTTGACCTACGAGTTGGGAATGGAGCAAAAGTTGCTGCACTGGCCGTAGGAACTTATCATTTATCTTTGCCCACTGGGCTAGTTTTAGAATTAGAAGATTGTTATTTTGTGCCTGCTATAAACAAAAATATTATTTCTGTTTCTTGTTTGGACAAGAAAGGGTTTTCATTTATAATTAAGAACAATGGTTGTTCGTTTTACTTAAATGATATTTGCTATGGTGTTGCACAATTGTTTAACGGTCTTTATATTCTTGATTTAGAAATGCCTATCTATAACATAAACACAAAACGATTTAAATCAAATGATTCAAATCCGACATATCTCTGGCACTGTCGTTTGGGCCATATAAATGAGAAACGCATATCAAAACTCCATAAAGATGGATTTTTGGATTCATTTGATTTTGAATCATATGAAAAATGCGAATCTTGTTTATTAGGCAAGATGACTAAAGCCCCTTTCACTGGACACAGTGAACGGGCTAGCGATATATTGGGACTTATACATAGTGATGTATATGGACCCATGAGTTCGTTAGCAAGAGGTAGGTTTTATTACTTCATTACATTTACTGATGACTTCAGTAGATATGGATATGTGTATCTAATGAGACACAAATCCGAATCCTTTGAAAAGTTTAAGGAATTCAAGAATGAAGTTCAAAACCAATTTGGCAAAAGCATAAAAGCCCTTCGATCCGATCGAGGAGGTGAATACTTAAGCCAAGACTTTGATGACCTTCTAAAGGAGTGTGGTATTATATCACAGCTCACTCCACCTGGAACACCACAATGGAATGGTGTGTCTGAGATGAGGAATCGAACCTTGTTGGACATGGTACGATCAATGATGAGTCATGCAGATCTTCCAATAAGCTTCTGGGGTCATGCCCTAGAGACAGCTGCATTCACACTTAACCGTGTTCCTACAAAGACGGTTCAGAAGACACCATATGAGATGTGGACTGGGAAACGTCCTAGTATGTCGTTCATGAAGATTTGGGGATGCGAGGCGTTTGTAAAACGACTAGATTCTGATAAGCTCGGACCCAAATCTGACAAATGTAATTTTGTGGGATACCCAAAAGAAACAAAAGGGTATTATTTCTACAAACCTTCCGAGAATAAAGTGTTTTTTGCTAGAACTGGTATTTTTCTAGAAAGAGAATTTGTCTCTAAAGGAAACAGTGGGAGGAAAGTAGAACTCGAAGAAATTCGAGAACCACAAAATATCATTGAACCTGAGTTGGAACGTGAGCAGGAACCACAAGAAATTATGGAAAGTGAACCTGCTCAAATTACACAAGGAATTCGTAGATCTGCTAGGACACGCCAGGAGCCTGAGAGATATTATGGATATCTTGTGACTCAAAACGGTGATGTGATGCTCATAGATCAGGATGAGCCTACTTCCTACCAAGAAGCTATGAATGGACCAGATTCTGAGAGATGGCTTGAAGCCATGAGATCTGAAATGGATTCCATGTATACTAACCAAGTATGGACTTTGGTTGATCCACCCGAAGGGGTAAAACCAATCGGGTGCAAGTGGGTTTTCAAGAAGAAAACCGACATGGATGGTAATGTACAAACCTATAAAGGCCGACTGGTAGCAAAAGGTTTCAAACAAATTCAAGGTGTTGACTATGATGAAACATTTTCTCCAGTGGCAATGGTTAAATCCATCAGGATCTTACTTGCTATTGCAGCTTTTTATGATTACGAAATCTGGCAGATGGATGTCAAAACTGCTTTCCTTAACGGAAATCTACTTGAGGATGTGTATATGACACAACCTGAGGGTTTTGTCATTCCAAAGGATGCTGGAAAGGTATGTAAGCTGCAGCGATCCATTTATGGATTGAAGCAAGCCTCTCGGAGTTGGAATCTTCGATTTGATGAAGCAGTCAAAGAATTTGGCTTTATTAAAAATGAAGATAAACCTTGTGTATATAAGAAGGTTAGTGGGAGTCACATTGTATTCCTAGTATTATATGTTGATGACATATTAATTATTGAGAATGACATTCCTTCCTTACAGGCTGTAAAAACATGGTTAGGAAAATATTTCTCCATGAAAGATTTGGGCGATGCTGCCTATATTTTAGGTATCAAAATCTATAGAGATAGATCGAGAAAAATGCTCGGCCTAAGTCAAAGTACATATATTGATAAAGTGTTGAAACGGTTCAGCATGCAAGAGGCGAAAAGAGGAAATTTACCCGTGACTCATGGTATAAAGATCTCTAAGGCCCAATGTCCTAAATCACAAGATGATGAGGAGCGTATGAGAAAGATCCCTTATGCTTCGGCAATTGGATCTATCATGTATGCAATGATATGTACTCGTCCGGATGTCTCGTATGCTTTGAGCATGACGAGCAGATACCAGTCGAATCCAGGTGAAGGTCACTGGACAGCAGTCAAGAATATCCTCAAGTACCTGAAAAGGACTAAGGATTCATTCTTGGTATATGGATGTGAAGACGAACTGGCAGTAAAGGGTTACACAGATGCTAGTTTCCAAACTGACAATGATGACTATAAGTCTCAGTCAGGTTTTGTGTTTTGCCTTAATGGTGGTGCTGTTAGCTGGAAAAGTTCAAAGCAAGAGACAGTCGCTGATTCTACAACAGAGGCTGAGTATATTGCTGCTTCTAGTGCAGCCAAGGAGGCTGTATGGATTAAAAAGTTCATCACTGAACTTGGTGTTGTTCCAACCATTGTTGATCCGGTTGCTCTATACTGTGATAATAATGGAGCCATTGCACAGGCTAAGGAACCCAGATCTCACCAACGATCCAAGCATATACTTAGGCGGTACCATCTCATCCGTGAAATCATTGACAGAGGAGATGTACATATAGGAAGAGTGCCAACAGATGATAATGTTGCAGATCCACTGACCAAGGCTTTGTCGCAGCAGAAGCACGACGGTCACATTAGTTCCATGGGTATTAGATACATGAGTGATTGTGTAACGACCCCAAAATAGGTCCATTCCACCCAACCCATTCTGAGTCGTCAAATACATGGTACAGAAAACAACTACAACTTTATTACAACAATTGTCGTGCAAAATACAACAACACATATGCTGTGAGTTTGGATACAAATATATATCAAATGTGACTCATGTTCCAACCGTGGACATCACCTCACAATAACACCTTACATAAAGGTATAGTCAAAAACTGTTTTAGAAATTAGAATCTTTGGTAAGTGCTCAAGGAAACCTTCGTACATGGGAGGCCACGCGTCTAGGTTATGATAGATATCATATGGCCACAGAATTATCCTTGGTTGACCCAATAGACCCCAAAGAAAAACGAGAAGATTACTATCATATTCTTCCCAATGGTGAGTCTTCTCTTGACTTATCATTATCTCTACTGTCTCTAATTGAGAATTATACTTCAAACAAACACCAAGATTATATAGGTAGTGCCCATAGATATACTCAGTAAGTGGATGAGCACAACCCTGTCTTATGATGACACGAGGATGTATGTCATTAGACATCTTGTATGATAGTGACAAAACACCCTTCCAACGTTGGGTTCGCCTCACCCTATTTTCTTCACCAAATATAACTACTAAATGATGACCACCGTCCTATTCCCTTGTTACCCCCGCTCGACCCAGCTACACTCTTATTACCTGAAAGGAATTGTGAAGCAAAAGGGTGAGCACAACTAGCTCAGTAAAAAATATCATGACTAAAGATAATTCAATTATCAATAGCCTTCATCAATAATAAATCAGAGATTTAGAACATATGGTAAATGATAAAAATTTCAACCATAGTTGCAGCGGAACGAGCAATCCATTAGAAGAGTCAAATAGACTATAAAGTCTATTATCTTCTCCATGTTAAAAATCCACCAACAATGTTTTATCCCTGTAACATCAATCAACAATTCTGGTCCACAATCATATGAATAACTCATAATCATAACTGTAGTTCTAAATTCCTCTTCTCATCCAGGACGATGATAATTTTCATCACCTATCTTTACTTGAAACATCAAAGATCATGGTTACACCAAATCACATTTCCTGTTCATAATCATACTAATAACTTCATCTTTGCACTACGTCCAAAGATATTCATTTGTATAACCAGCTGGTCATGTTTATCTCAATATCTGTTCATCTTTGCACTACTGGCCAAAGATATTCAACAACATGTCATCTTTGCACTACGGGCCAAAGATATTCATCAACAATTCATCTTTGCACTACAGGCCAAAGATATTCATCAACAGGCCATCTCTGCACTACATGCCAAAGATATTCATCAATAATTTATATTTGCACTACAGGCCAAATATATTCATATCTCAAAGAAATATATAATCATTTCAAAATTTATATAAACAATAATTATAACCATGTTGATCAATTCACCTTTGCACTTAAGCTTAAGATATTCAATTATAAATTCAATGGTCATGATCATACCAGTCACAATTCAACTTTGCACTACAGGCCAAAGAGAACCCTAGTCATGATCATACCAATAATCTACCCATCTTTACACTCCAGTGAAAGAGAATTTCAACATCAGGGTTATAAAAATGTTATATATGATGATAAAAATAATATGATCAACATATAGTTTTAATCTCAAGAGTAATATTCGTAACTCATGAATAGTAATCCCGACACAAAAGATAGAAATTCTACAATAAAATTCATACCAATATTTCGGTATAATGATATTGAAAGAATAACATTACTTAAATTTATAAACAATTTATTTTAATTGTTTACACTTTACTAATTAGTGCATTTAATCATCATAAAATGCCAACTCTTATAATTTCATCATCAATAACCAAAACCCTCATCAAAAATCTGCATATACCTCGTATAGGATTCTCAAGCCATAAAATCCTATTTTTCAATTTTCTTTCTTCACAAAACATATTTAATTCATTTACTCATAACTAGACCATTTTCATGAAAAATACCAAATCAGTTCCAAAAATATTTCTTTTCTGGGATTTAGCATAATATAGTCCCATAGTGAACATATATTTTTCTCAGAATTTTTAAAAGTCATTTACTATTTTTCATATGGCCAAAATAGCCGAATATTTAGACATTTATCAAAAATTGTACTTTTGTCTAAAAATTCTGAAATTTACAGAGTATACTTCTATCATATACATGTACTCCCAATAAAATTTTTACCAATTTTGGAGTTAACCACAAGGAATTATAGGCGGTTACTTTTAAAATAGTCTTTTCTCATAAAATTCATAACTCTCAATCTATACATCCAAAAATCACCATTTTTGGACACAATCAATAAAACTCATTAAAATATCATTTCAAATTTTTCCAGAATTTTTGAAGTTCAGAAAAATTACGAAACTGAAAATCATAACAACCCTTAAAATCCCTTACTATCCCTTACTATCCCTTACAATCCCTTACCTCAAAAGAGCAGTACTTCTGACTGGATATCGGATATGATGCTGAAGGAAACTTGCACTGATGAATAGCAACTCACCAAGTATCTAAAAACTCACAAAATATGCTTCATAATATAGAGAGAGAAAGAGAGAAAGCTTATGTTTCTGGTGTGATTTTCAATTCTAACTTGGCCCTCTATTTATAGGAAAATTTTGGTAGGTTTGACCTGCAACCTGATGGCTTTACCTGCTACTATTCCCACCCACCACATTTGAAATATAATTCAGCACATTTCTTCACCAACCACAAGTGGGGCCCACCAATTCTAGAATTTTCCACCAAAATGATAAACTCCAAAAATTCAACAATTTCTGAACCAGTCATCTTGTAAAATTCATAATAAATCATACGTTCATTTTTAACGGTTCAAAATTTGTGGACATATACTCAACTTATATATGTATAACATATCCAAAAATTATCACGATCCAACGGTCGGATTAAAAATTATAACCCCCACAAAATATCTCAAAAACCCTGATTTTTAATACCTCCATTCAGACAAAAATACGGATAAAAACCTCAACATTAACTCCTTCATTTTTTTAACCACAAAAATATATTCCTCATTTATATCCACATAAAATAAATATTTCCTTATCATATGAATCAATAATTAATTCTTCACAAATAATATTACAGAATCACATTTATGACAACCAAGCCGTTCCCAGGAAAGAGGGGGCTTTCCAATAAGAATTTTTCCTTACTGGCGCGCAATTAGATGACCAAACCTCTCCTTAGACAGAACTTTTTAGACATTGTCAATAATGTTATCTAATAATACTATTCAAATAATATGAATTATTGATCTGATAATAGAAAATACTGTGCAGCAACAATTATTGAACAACAATAATACAAAATTTCAACGTAGCAATTATTGAATCAGTAAAATAAAATATTGAACAGTAATTACTGTAACAATTATTGAGTAGTGCCTTCTTACGTAAGAATCAATAATTTCAAAAATACTGTGCAATATCGTGTGCTACTGTGCAATAACGCGTATTACTGTATTTTAACCACCGGGTATTTCAACAGTATTAACAGTAACAACTACGTCGTTATTTGTAAAAACTCAAATTTGTCGTTTTCTTCACCCGACAGTTATTCGTTATGGGGCCCACAAATAGCTGTGCCGTCGTACGAATATTCCCCGACAGAAAGAATATTCCACGACCAAACGAATATTCCCCGACAGCAATGATTATTTTATAACCACTTGTGTATTTTGAAAAAAAAATCATATATCACCCTTAACTTTAACATTTATCAATTTAACCATTTACTGAATAGTAATTATAAGAAAAATTGAATACTTTTATTTCATAAAATTCGGGGTCTTACAGATTGGCTCTAGTGCAAGTGGGAGACTGTTAGAGTTTATGCCCTAGAGGCCAATTATTTGATGTAATTGCTTAACATTTGATATTATTGTTGATTGAATAAATAAATGATTTTATTATAGTTTTAATTACTGCGTAATATAATTGTTAACATAATAAAATTCCTTAGAATAGTGATACAAATTATATAGTTTCAAGTATGTGACTTGAACATGAGATTATATAATTACAATTAGTATCATTGTTCTTAAATGTCCCTAGTCGAGTATCATTGTTGATGGGACAACAATGATGCATTGAGACTAGTATGTGGATTGACTGATGACCAAATCTCATTGGTCATAAATATATGAGATATTAAGTCAATGCATAGGTACATGTTAGAGAATAATGTACTGGACAGACCCACCATGAGAATTCTATATGGAGCATTATGCGAAGTGTCATTAGCAATTCTCATAGTGACAATGATGTAATGGTCCTCCGACCTGAAACCGCTATATTACTACACGAGAATTTATGTACTTTGATATCATCAAATGTCACCTTTAATAGGGTGGACTATAAAGGTGATTATTGGGTTCATTATGAATCGTGTGAGTAATATGAGTGATCTAGATGGAATTTAACCATCCTATATTTTATAGGTGATATCCATAGGCCTCTTGATTGAGTAGGACTATGAAATGCATGGCCATGCTCAAATAGTGATTTGTTTCATATAGTCTACTCATTGATCAAGAAAACTCAGATTAAATTATGAAGAGTATGACACATTCCATGACTCGAGTTTAATCTAGGATATTAAGGTTAAAAGGATTAAATTACATTGAAACATTGGTCACGAAAAGGTTGCATCGAATCATCGATCTTATTATTACTTGGGTAGCAGTGATGCATTACTAGATGCCGCTCACTGTTTATAACTTTATAATATGATTTTAAGGTTATTGCCAACGTAATAATAACCTATAGGGTCACACACAAAGAACGTAATTAAAAGGAAATTAATTTAAATTGTAAAGATTTAAATATGTCAATATGATTGATATAATTTTAAATTACGAATTTAAATTAATAGGATAATTTATATATAGGTATATTAATTAAGTAAGACTTAATTAAGATATATATAAATTCAGATTTTAATAATATTAGGTTTTGATTAATTCCTCCTGACTGCTATATATATGATGTATATCAGACTTTAGGTTTTACGTCAAAACAAAACCCTAGCCGCTCTTAGAGAGAGACTAGAGAAAATAGTTCCGAAAATCCTCATCCTTGGTGGCTAGTACCGCAATTCCTTCTTCTGTAGATCGTAGGACGATTCGCGGAGCGTTCGTGTGGATACCGTAGAGACGCAGTCGGTTTGTATTGCGTTGGAGATTCGAGGCGCAGTCGATTTCAGATTCTCGTTTTCATATTCGGTATAATTTCTAAACCTCTTAATTAATTGATTTTTCGCATGGATCCTGTTTTAGGGTTTCGGAAATTGCTTTAAAATTTTAATTTCCGCTGTGCGTTTCTGTGCCGAAACCTAACACAAAGATTAAAAGGTTGTTGATTAAAGATAAGTATGATATATAGATGTTTGTTCAATTATTTTCTTTTTACAAAAGTAAGTTTGGCAGGACTTGCCGACACTCTACTTTTTCTAAAGTAGTATGGACCACAAATCTATTATTGAACAAATTTTGTTAAAACGTGTACATGTTGATTTAATTTTCTCTGTGGGACCATAAATTCCACTACCATTATTATATACCCCATTTGGTTATTTTATCAGAGAAGGTGTGCCAGTTGTTTACTAAATTTTTAGTATAAATAGGTTGCTCGATTGAGTAATTAAACACACACCATCACTACACTAAAAATATAGAATTCTTTTACTTCAATATTGTGAGTATAGTATTGTGAGTATTTCTATTGAGTGTAATGTTACTCCAAGTGTAGATAAGGAATGCAAGCATTGTTTAAGTTGATCAATTTCACAGGAAGCAGAATCAAGTCACATGTTAAGGTAAGGGATATCATTATTGTGGTAAGGGGTATTATTTTATGGTAAAAGGAATATCATTTTCTTTCATACTCCATATTATGGTAAGATATTATTATTCGTTTATTCAGTTTATCATGAAATGGTGAAAAGTCCTGAAAGGATTAGAATATCCTTAATAGTTTGTGCTTCATCTATTATTATGTTATCAATTTGGACTCTGGATAATTAAGTTGAAAATCACTAAGATCTATGTTATCTTATTATTATGATGATCTATGTTTATTCATTATATATATCATTGTCATCATTCTCATGCTTATATTGTGTTGAAAGTCATCTATGGCCAGTAGTGCATAGATGGACTTGGTATGATTATGACCATGAATTATTCGGTATAATCATGACCGTAATGCTACAAACGATGTGGTAAAAGTCATCTTTGGCCCGTAGTGCATAGATGGACTTGGCATGATTATGACCAGGGATCATTAGGTATAATCATGACCGTAATTGAAAACACGAATATCCTTGGCCCGTAGTGCATGGATAATTCGTGGTCGTGATAGTATTAAGCTGAGTCTCAGCATTATTGGTTTTACAGTTGTATATCTTTGGCCTGTAGTGCAAAGATGGAATGTTGATTATTGGTTTTACAGTTGTATATCTTTGGCCTGTAGTGCAAAGATGTAATGTTGATTATTGGTTTTACAGTTGTATATCTTTGGCCTGTAGTGCAAAGATGGAATGTTGATTATTGGTTTTACAGTTGTATATCTTTGGCCTGTAGTGTAAAGTTGGACTGTTGATTTACTTGATTATAAATATGAATTGTGATTTAATTATAATCTGTGGTGGTTCATATGAAGACAGGTGATGAGAGTTCTCTTTTTGTTGGGTATAACCAAGAACTGTTGATGATTATTACAGGAAATGAAATATTAACGATGAACTTTTAATCTAGAGGAGATAGTAGACATTATGGTCTACTTGACTCTTCTAATGGATTGTTGATTCCGCTGCTATTATGGTTGGAAACTTTTATCTTCTACCATATGTTCTAAATATCTGAATTATTATTGTTGAAAACTATTGATAATTTAATTATCTTAAGTCATGATATCCTTTACTGGGCTGTTTGTGCTCACCCTTTTACTTCACCATCCCTTTCAGGTAATAAAAGTATAGCTGGGACTAGCAGAGAGAACAGGGGTATAAAGTGGTGATACGAATTAGTCACAAGTCTAATCAAATTATGAAACGGTGTGGCATAATAATTGTACTGAGAACTTAAAATGTGTGTGACATGTTTTATACATCATTTGATATTTTATTTTGGTGAACAACAATAGGGTGAGGCGAATCAGAATATGGAAGCGTCAAAGGTGCACTCCATTAGAAAGAGGAGAACATAAATCTTCTCGTGTTCCTTCGGGGACTTGATATAATTGTTGTTGTACTTTATATGACATTATAATAATTTAAATATGAATATTGTCGTATTATATACGTAACAATATTTCTATTGAAACTCACAGTATATGAGTCATCGTAATTTGCACGACAGGTGTCTAAATGGAGTTGTCAGTAGTGTATTTTCTGGCGACCCAAGATAGGTGATGTATACCAATTTTGGGAGCGTCACAGTTGGTATCAAAGCTTAGGGATATGATCCCTGGCTGAGATGTGAGGCTAGAACTAGGAGGGGTGAGACGGGTAAATCCTTCGCTAGTATGACCTACCTAAGTTTATTTGTTATTTAATTGGTCGGTCAGAGTATAGGGATAATCTGTGGCATGTCAATTAACCCTTGTTTTGAAACTGTATTCTAGAATGATATTTGAAATACAGGAAATGAGTAATGGATGAACCATGAGACAGATGAAGTAGCTTGGGAGCTAGACTTTGAAATTCTTATTTCTTCGAAATTTAAGGTACGTATGTAAATTTCGAGGGCGAAATTTCATAAGGTGGGGTCATTGTAAGACCCCGAATTTTATGAAATAAAAGTCTAATTTAATTTATGATTTTTATAAAATGTTAAATTGATGAGCAATTAATCGGATAAATAAAAGAGGAGATATTAAACTTATAAAATGTGGACACGGAGGCGGCTAAGGCTAATGAGTGCTGAGATTTAATTTCCAAACCTTTTCCTAAATTATGCACCAAGCCTTTCTTCTATTAGTCCAATTTTTTTGTGGGGAAAGGATGTTGGCCATTCATTTTGTTTAAGTCAATTATGCAACACTTTGCTTCTCTTTATCTCATGCTTCCTTCCGTAGCCAATGTTTAGAAAGGAAGAGAGAGAGAGAGAGAAGAAGAAAAAGAGAAGAAATTAAGGAATCAAGAAATCAAGAAAGGTATGTGTAAACCATTGATTTATTTTTTTATTTAAGATTTCATGAATTTTATATGAAGAGATTTTGTTCATACTTGATTGAGATGATTTAAACTTGTATAAACAATGATCAAAAGAGAGAAATCAAGAAATCAAATGAAGAACAAAATCTGAAAATTTTCAGAAAAAATAGTTTATTACTTGATTTTGTAAAACCAATACTTTTCATCTCTTTAATTTTCCTAAGAGTTTGATTTGTTAAAAGTTGGGTTATAGGGGATCATGATGGATCCAAAGTAATAAGGAAGTATATGATAAAGATTTTATGTTTAATTCATGTCATAATAGAATTTATGATCAAAAAGTTAGGCATGTGTTTGAGGATGAACAAAAGTTATTTTGAGGACTTAAATCAAACTTATAAAAGTGTTGATCATAGATTTCTTCTAACCAATTCTCCTCAGGTTCCTCTTCTTCCTCTTCTTCCTCTTCTTCCTCACTCTCAGCTGCTACCTCTGCCACTAACTCGGGTGTAACTATTAGTTCTTCACTTACCACATAGATATCTCTAATTTCTTCTTCGCCTGATATTACATTATCCTGGTTGGTGATTAGAGGTGCCACGGTCTCATTCACTCCATTGTTGACATTTTCAGCTACCATTTTTAAATACTGCCACAAAACAAAGGTTAATTAACATATAACATATTATCCATATACTTTGACCGACCAATTTAATACCAAATAAACTTAGGTAGGTCATACTAGCGAAGGAATTCCCCGTCTCTCCCCTCCTAGTTCTATTCTCACATCCTAGCCAGGGATCATATCCCTAAGCTCTGATACCAACTGTGACGCCCCCAAAATTAGGTATACATCACCCATCTTGGGTCGTCAGATGCAAAGTACAGAATTCAGATACAACTTACTAATACAACTGTCGTGTACAATACGACAAAACATAAACTGTGAGTTTGAATACAAATATTATCTTCTAGAGAGTATTCATACTCAAAAGGAGTCCTCATTACATTTATTAACACACTATTACATAGAATAGTGAGGACTACTAACTAATACTATCATTCGAACCATCACTCTGTTTCCCGACTTGCCCCAGCTACATTCTCATTTCCTGAAGAGAACAGTGAAAGAAAGGGTGAGCTCAACTAGCCAGTAAGAAATATTATGACTAAGATAATGCAGAATAAATTATCATTAGCCTTCAACAATGTTAAACTGATAAAATATAATAGACATCAAGTTTAACTGCAGCGGAACAAGCAATCCATTAAAAGAGTCAAGTAGAAAATAAACTCTACTATCTTTTATGATTTAAAAGGTTTTTCAACACTGTGTTCGCTGGGACTCAGCTTAATAAAATAATTCACATCATCGAATCACCCCTGCACTACGACCAAGGATATTCGTGTATTCATTAATGGTCATGATCATGCCAACAACTGTCCATCAACGCACTACGGGCCAATGAGAACTTTTACCACATCATTTGTAACATTACGGTCATGATTATACCGAATAATCCCTGGTCATACTCATACCAAGTTCATTTATGCACTACAGGCCACAGATGACTTTTAACATTTTATAAATATGAGGATGATGACAATGATATAAGAATTCAATAAAGCAAGTTCAAGAATTAATTTATCCAAGAATTAACAACGTCCAAATTGTCAACATGATACTGCTTTGTGGAGTAAAATTCAAGAATGATCAGGAGAATATTTTCATGAATAGATACTAGATGAAGCGCAAATGTCAAGGATATTCCACAAATTTCATGGAGTATAGAAGTTAAAACTTAACCAACTGAGTATATTAAAGAATGGAATAACAAAAGAAATCACCATGCATGCGATAGACCGCACAGACAGGTTATTCCCACAGAATAATAAATAATAGAACCAGGTCCGGCGTAAAACGCACAGACAGGATATTCCAACAGAATAATAAATAATGGAACCAGGTCCGGTGTAAAACACACAGACAGGATATTCCGACAGAATAATAAATAATGGAACCAGGTCCGGTGTAAAACACACAGACATGATGTTCCAACAGAATAATAACAAGACGGAACCAGGTCCGGTGTAAAACACACAGACAGGATGTTCCAACAGAATAATAGAAGAATGTCACCAAGTATAGGGTAGACCGCGTATACAGGTTATTCCAACAGAATAATAAAAAATAGAATAACAACAGTTCTCTTCATGAATAAGAAAGAATAACACCCCTTACCGTAAAAGAACTGGATATAAGAGTAGTGAAGTAGCAAAAAACTTTTCTTCTATCTCTATATAGTCTCTCTCTATAGTTTCTCTCTCTAGAGTTCAGTGAATTCGTAAGAAAATAATGAAGGAATGAGCTTCTATTTATAAGAAAATGGAATGCATAGTAACTAATCCATGAACGGTCCAGATTGATTACTTTAATCTGACGGTCCATATTTAAAGAAAAATCTTTTAAATAAAATATAATATATTCTATTTATAGAATAACTTTAATAAAGTATTCTGTTTTATATAAAAAGATGTTTCTGTTTTATTACGTTAATAATACGAATAAAACAAAACGTCATTATCGCTAAATAATTCATATTATTAACTGACAATAATGGAATCAAACTGAGTGACTTCTCACATAAGCATTAATAATTAATACCGTGTGCTACTATGCAACCACACGTATTACTGTACTTTTACTACCGAGTAGTTCAACAGTATCAACGGTAAAACTTCCGCCGTTATTTTCATAAAGTATTTTTGTCGTTTTCTCAATCCGACAATAATTCCGTTGTGGGGTCCACCAATAATTGTATCGTCGTACGGGTATTCTCCGACAAAAAGAATATTCTCTGACCAATCGAATATAATATGACAACTTGCATACTTTGCAAAATTTATAAATACTACCCATAACTATTATATCAAATCCACACAATAATATAAAAAAAATTATTTCGAGAAAAATTAAATATTTATTCATAAAATCTGGGGTTTCACAACATGGGTCCCTGGAGTCTTTAACTCTGTCTCCATCCTTTGCAAATCACACAAAATGGGCCTTTGTGTTGACAATATCGCACCCGTACTTGCATATGATCTTCTACTCAATGCGTCAGCTACCACGTTCGCTTTTCCAGGATGGTATTGAATGGTATGATCATAATCTTTCAACAGTTCAAGCCAACGTCGTTGTCGCATGTTGAGTTCCTTTTGAGTGAAGAAATATTTGAGGCTTTTATAATCCGTAAAGATCTCCACCTTCTCCCCATACAAGTAATGCCTCCAAATTTTAAGTGCAAAGACAACAGCTGCCAACTCTAGATCATGAGTAGGATAATTCCTCTCATATTCCTTGAGTTGTCTTGATGCATAGGCTATGACTTTTCCATGTTGCATGAGAACGCATCCCAACCCTTTGCTCGAAGCATCACTGTAGATGACAAATCCCTCCGAGCCAGATGGTATTGTTAGAACAGGTGCTGAAATAAGTCTCCTCTTGAGTTCTTGAAAACTCTGCTCACATTCTTCGCTCCAACCGAACTTTGTATCTTTCCGAGTCAGTTGAGTTAATGGAGTAGCGATTCGAGAAAATCCTTCCACGAATCTCCGATAATAACTAGCTAAACCAAGAAAGCTACGTACTTCGGTCATTGATTTAGGTTGATCCTAGCTTTGAATAGCTTCAATCTTTGCCGGGTCAACCGATATTCCACGACTTGATACTACGTGCCTAAGGAATGCTACCTCCTCCAGCCAGAACTCGCATTTCTTCAACTTAGCATAAAGCTTGTATTCACGAAGCTTTTGGAGTACCAGCCTCAAGTGTTGCTCATGATCTTCACGATTTTTGGAATAAATAAGGATGTCATCAATAAAGACGACCACAAAGTGATCTAAATATTCCTTGATTACCCGGTTCATCATATCCATGAAGGCAGCAGGAGCATTAGTCAATCCAAAGGACATGACTAGGAATTCATAATGCCCGTACCGAGTTCTGAAAGCCGTCTTTGGAATATCCTCAGTTCTAACCTTCAGCTGATGATATCCAGAACGAAGATCGATCTTTGAAAAGAATTGTGCTCCTTGCAACTGGTCAAACAGGTCATCAATACGTGGCAATGGGTACCTGTTTTTGATGGTGACATGATTCAACTCCCGATAATCAATTCAAAGTCGCATACTTCCATCTTTCTTCTTCACGAATAGCACAGGAGCACCCCAAGGAGAAGTACTAGGACGAATAAAGCCAATGTCTAAGAATTTCTGCAGTTGGATCTTTAACTCCTGAAGTTCAATAGGAGCCATTCGATATGGGGCTTTGGAAATGGATTTTGTACCGGGTTCAAGGTCGATACAAAATTCAATTTCACGCTCTGGAGGTAGGCCAAGAAGTTCTTCAGGGAATACGTCAGGGAATTTATTAACAATAGAAATATCATTCAAAACTGACGTATTTTTATTTAGATCCGTGACATGAGCTAAGAAAGCTTGACATCCGTTTTTCAATAAACGAATAGCTTTATGGCTTGAGATGACAGCGATTGATTTTAGTGGTTTGGTTGCTTGAATTCGCATAATAGGTCGATTAGGAATATGAAAGCTAACAACCTTATGAAAACAATCAATTTTTGCATGATGAGTAGTTAACCAATCAATCCCTAGAATCACGTCAAATGCAAGTATTTTTAATGAAATCAGATCGACAGGTAATGTGTGGGTACCAACTTGAACCAAACAAGACTTATAAACCGTAGATGTAATGAAGGTTTCTCCCAATGGAGTTTCAACAGATAAGTCAAAGTCTAATCTCTCCGGAATCAAATTTAATCGATGAGCGCAAGTAGAAGAAATAAAAGAATGGGTAGAACCGGTATCAAATAAAGTATAGACTTCGTTAGAGTTTATGATAAGCTTACCCGTGATGCCCTCATTCGGGTTCCTTGCTTTCTGGGAGGTCACAACAAACGCTCTCCCTTGCACTACCGATTTTGACTTTTTTGGGACGGCTTTTGGTGTCTCCATCTTGGCTGAACTTATTTTTGGTAAACGACAAAATCGAGCTAAATGACCTTCTCTTCCACAATTATAGCATGCTTTAGACGGTATCGCGCAGTTTGGACTGATGTGCCCCTCCCCTCCGCATTTGAAACATATGATAGGTGGTCGTTCTCCTTCCTTAACAACGGGTGCTGGTGCTGACGTCTTTCCATCATTGTTGAATCTCCTCTTCTTGAAATGACCATTCTTATTGTTTTGGCCCTGATTACCACCGAAGTGGTTACCATTTCTGGCCTGTTGATTCCCTCCACGCTTGTTGTCACCGCTTCGATGACTGCTCTTACTGGTATTATCATTTTGCCGACTGCTCTCTTTTGGTTGCGTTGACTCGTTATCGCGCTCCACTAACTGAGCCATATTCACAACATCTGAATACAAACACAGTTTATGAGAAATAAGATGTTGACGTATCTCAGGTTTCAAACCTCGCAAAAACATTCGCGTCATTCGCTCTTCATTATCCACCAAGTGGGACGCAAACCGGGACAACTCAGCAAATTTAGCCTCATACTGCGACACGGTCATATTATTCTGCTCCAATTTGATGAACTCCACCTCCTTCATGTGACGAACACTTTCGGGAAAGTATTTGTCATTGAACAGCTCTTGAAACTTCTCCCAAGACATCTTCAGTGCGGCAGGTTGAGTACGCTTAATTGATTCCCACCAGTAATCTGCCTCTTCTCGCAACATAAAGGCGACAAAGGGAACCTTTTGCTCCTCAGAGCATCCCAAGACATCAAATATCTTGGTAATCTGCTTTATCCATGTTTCCGCTATAAATGGTTTTGGCTCTCCCTTAAACTCTGGTGGTCCCAGCTCCTTGAACTGTTTAGCGGTGACCGTCCGAGAGTTTTCAGTGTTTTCACCTATATTTTGGACAGGAGCCGCTCTCGTCTGCTTTTGCATGAACTGCATAAAGTTTCTGAACATTCCATCATTCATCATCTGGTCAGTGTTGTTGTTTGCATGAGGATTGTCACCTTCCTGATGCAAATTATCCTGATTATTGATATGTGGTGAATCAACAGTCGCCTGTGCTCCATTGCTATTCTCAACATTCTCAGAAGCCATTTTCAGATACTGTCACAAAATAAAAGTTAATTGATATGTCATATATTATCCTTATATTATGACCGACCAATTAAATACCATGCAAATAAACTTAGGTAGGTCATACTAGCGAAGGAATTCCCCGTCTCTCTCCTCCTAGTTCTATTCTCACATCTTAGCCAGGGATCATATCTTTAAGCTCTGATACCAACTGTGACGCCCCCAAAATTAGGTATACATCACCCATCTTGGGTCGTCAGATACATAGTACAGAATACAAATACAACTTACTAATACAACTGTCGTGTACAATACGACAAAACATAAACTATGAGTTTGAATACAAATATTATCTTCTAGAGAGTATTCATACTCAAAAGGAGTCCTCATTACATTTATTAACACACTATTACATAGAATAGTGAGGACTACTAACTAATACTATCATTCGGACCATCACTCCGTTCCCCGACTTGTCCCATCTACGTTCTCATTTCCTGAAGAGAACAGTGAAAGAAAGGGTGAGCTCAACTAGCCCAGTAAAAAATATTATGACTAAGATAATGCAGAATAAATTATCATTAGCCTTCAATAATGTTAAACTGATAAAATATAATAGACATCAAGTTTAACTGTAGCGGAACAAGCAATCCATTAAAAGAGTCAAGTAGAAAATAAACTCTACTATCTTTTATGATTTAAAAGGTTTTTCAACACTGTGTTCGCTGGGACTCAGCTTAATAAAATAATCCACATCATCGAATCACCCCTGCACTACGACCAAGGATATTCGTGTATTCATTAATGGTCATGATCATGCCAACAACTGTCCATCAACGCACTACGGGCCAATGAGGACTTTTGCCACATCATTTGTAACATTACGGTCATGATTATACCGAATAATCCCTGGTCATAATCATAACAAGTCCATTTATGCACTATAGGCCACAGATGACTTTTAACATTTTATAAATATGAGGATGATGACAATGATATAAGAATTCAATAAAAACAAGTTCAAGAATTAATTTATCCAAGAATTAACAACGTCCAAATTGTCAACATGATACTGCTTTGTGGAGTAAAATTCAAGAATACTTAGAAGAATATTTTCATGAAAAGATATTGGATGAACCGCAATTATCAAGGATATTCCACTAATTTCATGGAGTATAGAAGTCAAAACTTAACCAACTGAGTATAATAAAGAATGGAATAACAAAAGAAATCACCCGGCATGCGATAGACCGCACAGACAGGTTATTCCAACAGAATAATAAATAATAAAACCAGGTCCGGCGTAAACGCACAGACAGGATATTCCGACAGAATAATAAATAATTGAACCAGGTCCGGTGTAAAATACACAGACAGGATGTTCCAACAGAATAATAACAAGACGGAACTAGGTCCGGTGTAAAACACACAGACAGGATGTTCCAATAGAATAATAATAAAAACGGAACCAGGTCCGGTGTAAAACACACAGACAGGATATTCCAACAGAATAATAATAAAAACGGAACCAGGTCCGGTGTAAAACACACAGACAGGATGTTCCAACAGAATAATAGAAGAATGTCACCAAGTATAGGGTAGACCGCGTATACAGGTTATTCCAACAGAATAATAAGAAATGGAATAACAACAGTTCTATTCATGAATAAGAAAGAATAACACCCCTTACCGTTTTAAAGAAGAGCTGAAATAAGGAAGTAGTTAAGTAGTAGAATACTCTTCTTCTCTCTCTCTATAGTTTCTCTCTATAGTTTCTCTCTCTAGAGTTCAGTGAATTCGTAAGAAATAATGAAGGAATGAGCTGCTATTTATAGAAAAATAGAATGCATAGTAACTAATCCATGAACGGTCCAGATTGATTACTTTAATCTGACGGTCCATATTTAAAGAAAAATCTTTTAAATAAAATATAATATATTCTATTTATAGAATAACTTTAATAAATTTTTTGTTTTATATAAAAAGATGTTTCTGTTTTATTACGTTAATAATACGAATAAAATAAAACGTCATTATCGCTAAATGATTCATATTATTAACTGACAATAATGGAATCGAACTGAGTGACTTCTCACATAAGCATTAATAATCAATACTGTGTGCTACTATGCAACCACACGTATTACTGTACTTTTACTACCGAGTAGTTCAACAGTATCAATGGTAAAACTTCCGCCGTTATTTTTAATAAAATATTTTTGTCGTTTTCTCAATCCGACAATAATTTCGTTGTGGGGTCCACCAATGATTGTGTCGTTGTACGAATATTCTCTGTTAAAACGAATATTCCCCGACCAATCGAATATTATATAACAACTTGCGTACTTTGCAAAATTTATAAATATTACCCACAACTATAACATTATATCAAATTAACTCCATAATATTCAAAAATGATATTTATAGAAAATTCATCTTTATTTATAAAAGTTGGCGTCTTACAAGTCCTCATTACAATTATTGATACATTATTTTATAAAATTGGTGAGGACTACTAAAACGACTTTCTAGAACTTTCATTCCATACCCCGACTAGTACTCGCTACATTCTCGCCTCCTGAGAAGAAAAATGGAACAAAAGGAAAAGGGTGAGCTCAACTAGCCCAGTAAAGAACATTATGACTAAGATAATATAGAACAAATTATCGTTAGTCCTCAACAGGGAAAAATCTAATAGAATATAATAGACAACAAGTTTTAAATCAATATTTGCAGCGAAAAATAATAATTTATAGAAGGGTTACGTAGAGAATGAAATCTACTATTATCTATGAATTTAAAAGTCCATCATCAATATTTTATCCCTGTAACATCAATCAATATTTATCTTTGCACTACAAGCCAAAGATATTCATCAGAAATTATTTATTTTTGCACTACAGGCCAAAGATATTCAATTATATCATCATTTAGGACTGAGGATGATGAAAATATTTTAAAGAAAACGAATCTAGTGAAACAAAAGAATAAATATTAAGGATTCGTATTTCAGCTATTCCATGTCCAAAAATACCTCATAGATAATCATAATGGAGTAAAATTCAAGAATGATCAAAACATGAATACAATCAAAGCTAGTATCCAGAATAGATATTTTGGACGAAAAGAAAAAATTTTATTTTTCGGTGAATAGTGCCGTATTCGTGAATAGTAACTCGTGAATAGTAACCCCGACATGAAAAGTTCTAAATTTGATAAAAATTTCTAACCAATATTTCGACATAATGATATTGAAGAAATAATATCATTTTCGAATAAAATAACATCCCTTACCTCGTAAAGATAGTACTTCTAGTTGAAACACTGGATTTAGGTTATGACTTGAACTTGCACCGTATAGCAACACTCAAAGTATTAAAATACTCACAAGAATGCGATCAATATATCGAAAGAGAAAGAGAGAGAAATCTTCAATTTCTGGTGTGTTTTTCAATTCTAACCTAAACACCCTATTTATAGGAAATTGCTTAGAACACCAAAGTAAAAAATTTAATAAAATATTAATATATATATTAATTTTCACGCCAACCTTTGAATCATCCAATTCAGCATGTTTGACAACCCACCAACAATACAAAAAACATTTTTTATAATTAAAATATTTTAAACTCCAAAAATCAATTATTTCGGAACTTCGAAATTTCAATAATTCATAATAAATAGCCCTTTTGTCATAAAATTCAAATCTTGTGAATTTGTATAGGAAATTCAATTCTCTACAACTTTACAGAAGAAAGTTTTTCCAAATTCCAAACAGAAATTATCCGAAATCCACAAACGGGCGATTTTACAGGCTATAATCAAATTTCAGTCAAGAAATGGGCCCACAGACATGTTTAACATGTTTTAAACAACTTTTACAACAAAAAATACTCTTTCTCCTCATATACTCATATATCCCACATTCGTTGTAAAAATATCATCATTATTATATTATAATAATATAATAAAATATTTTTTATCAGAAAAGATAAAATATCGATTTTCAACAATTGTCACTTTAAAAAATTTTCTCCATCTATATCCACATAAAATAAATATTTTCCTCATCATATAAATCAATAATTAATTATTCACAAATAATATTACAGAATCACAATACTGACAACCAGACAGTTCTCAGGAAAGAGGGGGCTTTCCAATAAGGTTTTCTCCTTACTGGCGCGCAATTAGGTGACCAAATCTTTCCTTAGACAGAACTTTCTAGACATTACCAATAATGTTATCTAATAATATTATTCAGATAATATGAATTATTGCTCCGATAATAGAAAATACTGTGTAGTGACAATTATTGAAACAACAGTAATATAAAATATCAACGCAGCAATTATTGAATCAATAATATAAAATACTGAACAGTAATTACTGTAACAATTATTGAGTAGTGCCTTCTTACGTAAGAATCAATAATTGGTGCAATACCGTGTGCTACTGTGCAACAACGCGTATTACTTTGTTTTAACCACCGGGTATTCTAACAGTATTAACGGTAACAACTACGTCGTTATTCATAAACAACTTATACTTGTCGTTTTCTTCATCCAATCGCTTTCCGTTATGGGGCCCTCATAAGGCTGCGCCGTCATACGAATATTCCCCGACAGTAAGAATATTCCACGACCAAACGAATATTCCCCGACAACAATGAATATTTTATAACCACCTGTTTATTTTTAAAATATTCGCGCTTTTACCCATAACTAACCACGTTAATCAATTCAACCCTTACTATTTCAAAATAATAAATAGAGGAAATTAAATTTCATTTAGTAATAATTTGGGGTCTTACAAAAAGCTTCTAAACATTCCATCGTTCATCATCTACTCAGTGGTGTTGTTTACAGGAGGAACATTGCCGGCCTGTTGCACGTTCTCCTCGTTGGTGAGTAAAGGTGTCTCCACAGTCTCATTTACTTTACTGTTAACATTCTCAGTCGACATTCTCAAATACTGCCATAAAACAAGGGTTAATTAAAGAAATCAACATATCACATAATATCCCTATATACTGACCAACCAACAAATAAGCTTAGGTAAAACACACTAACGAAGATTTTACTCGTCTCTCCCCTCCTAGTTCTATTCCCCGATCTCCGTCAGAGATCATATCTCTAAGCTCTGATATCAACTGTGACGCCCCCAAAATAGGTATACATCACCCATTTTGAGTTGTCAATAACATGGTACAGAAACAACTACAACTTTATTAATACAACACATAAACTGTGGGTTTAAATACAAATATTGTCATCTAGACAATATTCACACCCAAATAAGTCCTCATTATAATTATTGATACATTATTTTATAAAAATAAGGAGGACTATTAAAACAACTTCTAGAACCATCATTCCATACCCCGACTAGTACTCGCTACATTCTCGCCTTCTAAGAAGAAAAATAGAACAAAAAAGAAAAGGGTGAGCTCAACTAGCATAGTAAAGAATATTATGACTAAGATAATATAAAACAAATTATCGTTAGTCTTCAACAGGGAAAAATTTGATAGAATACACTAGACAATAAGTTTTAAATCAATATTCGCAGCGAAAATAATAATTCATTAGAAGTGTGACGCCCCCAAAATCAGGTATACATCACCCATCTAGGGTCGCCACTTATATGGTACAAAATACAAATACAACTTACTAATACAACCGTCGTGTACAATACGACAAAACATAAACTGTGAGTTTGAATACAAATATTATCTTCTAGAGAGTATTCATACTCAAAAAGAGCCCTCATTACATTTATTAACACACTATTACATAGAATAGTGAGGACTACTAACTAATATTATCATTCGGACCATCACTCCGTTCCCCGACTTGTCCCAGCTACGTTCTCATTTTCTGAAAAGAACAGTGAAAGAAAGGGTGAGCTCAACTAGCCCAGTAAAAAATATTATGACTAAGATAATGCAGAATAAATTATCATTAGCCTTCAACAATGTTAAACTGATAAAATATAATAGACATCACGTTTAACTGCAGCGGAACAAGCAATCCATTAAAAGAGTCAAGTAGAAAATAAACTCTACTATCTTTTATGATTTAAAAAGTTTTGCATCACTTTTATCGCTGAGACTCAGCTTAATAAATAATTCACATCATCCCTGCACTACGGCCAAGGATATTCGTTAGGGTCACGACCACAAATTCCATGCACTACGGGCCAAGGATATTTGTGTATTCATCAATGGTCATGATCATGCCAACAACTGTCCATCAATGCACTACGGGCCAATGAGGACTTTTACCACATCATTTGTAATATTACGGTCATGATTATACCGAATAATCACTGGTCATAATCATACCAAGTCCATCTATGCACTACAGGCCACAGATGACTTTCAACATTTTATAAACATGAGGATGATGACAATGATATAAGAATTCAATAAAACAAGTTCAAGAATTAATTTATCCAGGAATTAATAACGTCCAAATTGTCAACATGATACTGCTTTGTGGAGTAAAATTCAAGAATGATCAGGAGAATATTTTCATGAATAGATACTAGATGAAGCGCAAATGTCAAGGATATTCCACAAATTTCATGGAGTATAGAAGTTAAAACTTAACCAACTGAGTATATTAAAGAATGGAATAACAAAAGAAATCACCATGCATGCGATAGACCGCACAGACAGGTTATTCCCACAGAATAATAAATAATAGAACCAGGTCCGGCGTAAAACGCACAGACAGGATATTCCAACAGAATAATAATAAAGACGGAACCAGGTCCGGCGTCAAACACACAGACAGGATGCTCCAACAGAATAATAATAAAGACGGAACCAGGTCCGGTGTAAAACACACGGACAGGATGTTCCAACAGAATAATAAAAACGGAACCAGGTCCGATGTAAAACACACGGACAGGATGTTCCAACAGAATAATAATAAAGACGGAACCAGGTCCGGTGTAAAACACACAGACAGGATGTTCCAACAGAATAATAATAAAGACGGAACCAGGTCCGGTGTAAAACACACAGACAGGATGTTCCAACAGAATAATAGAAGAATGTCACAAAGTATAGGGTAGACCGCGTATACAGGTTATTCCAACAGAATAATAAGAAATGGAATAACAACAGTTCTCTTCATGAATAAGAAAGAATAACACCCCTTACCGTTTTAAAGAAGAGCTGAAGTAAGGAAGTAGTTAAGTAGCAGAATACTCTTCGTCTCTCTCTCTCTATAGTTTCTCTCTATAGTTTCTCTCTCTAGAGTTCAGTGAATTCGTAAGAAATAATGAAGGAATGAGCTGCTATTTATAGAAAAATAGAATGCATAGTAACTAATCCATGAACGGTCCAGATTGATTACTTTAATCTGACGGTCCATATTTAAAGAAAATCTTTTAAATAAAATATAATATATTCTATTTATAGAATAACTTTAATAAAGTATTTTGTTTTATATAAAAAGATGTTTCTGTTTTATTACGTTAATAATACGAATAAAACAAAACGTCATTATCGCTAAATAATTCATATTATTAACTGACAATAATGGAATCAAACTGAGTGACTTCCCACATAAGCATTAATAATCAATACCGTGTGCTACTATGCAACCACACGTATTACTGTACTTTTACTACCGAGTAGTTCAACAGTAACAATGGTAAAACTTCCGCCTGTTATTTTTATAGAAAGATAATTTTGTCGTTTTCTAACTACGACTATACTTCTGTTGTGGGGTCCACCAATGATTGTGTCGTCGTACGAATATTCCTCGACAAAAAGAATATTCCCCGACCAAACGAATATTTTAAAACAACTTGCTTACTTTATAAAATTTATAAATAATACCCACAACTATAATATTATATCAAATCCACACCATAATTATTTCGAGAAAATTAAATATTTATTCATAAAATCTGGGGTCTCACAAGAAGAGTTAAGTAGAGAATGAAATCTACTATCATTTATGAATTTAAAAGTCCATCATCAATATTTTATCCCTGTAACATCAATCAATATATATATCTGGAATCAAATGTTTATCTTTGCACTATAGGTCAAAGATATTCATCAGTTGGTCATGTTCATCTAAACATCTGTTCATCTTTGCACTACGGGTCAAAGATATTCATCAAAAAATTATTCATCTTTGCACTGCATGCCAAAGATATTCAGTTATATCATCATTTAGGACTAAGGATGATGAAAAATCTTTTACAAAAAACGAATCTAGTGAAACAAAAAAATAAATATTAAGTATTCGTACTTTAAACAATCCGAGTTCAAAAATACTTCATAAATAATCATTGCGAAGTAAAATTTAAGAATGATCAAAACATAGATACAATCAAAGCTAGTATCCATAATAGATATTTTGGATAAAAATGAAAATTTAATTTTTCGGTGAATAGTGCAGTATTCGTGAATAGTAATCCCGACACAAAAAATTCTAAATTTGATAAAAAATTCAGATCAATATTTCGGCATAATGATATTGAAAGAAATAATATCATTTAAAAAAATAGCATTCCTTACCTCAGAAAAGACAGTACTTCTAGCTGGAATACTGGATATATTGCTGAAGGGAACTTGCACCGTATAGCAACACTCAAAGTATCAAAATACTCACAAGAATACGCTCGATAATATAGAAAGAGAAAAAGAGAAAATTTTAGTTTCTGGTGTGTTTTTCAATTCTAACCTAATCATCCTATTTATAGAAAAATGCTTAAAACACCAAAGAAAAAAATTTTAATAAACTATTAATATTATTTATTTAAATTCTTACGCCCACCTTGACCATCTGAATTCAGCCACCAATAATGACAAAAATAAAAAAAACGTTTTTGTTATTAAAAATAATTAAAACTTTCAAAAATCAATTATTTCAAAACTACAGAACTTCAATAATTCATAATAAATAGCCTTTTATTAGAAAAATTCAAACCTTATGTCTTTTTCATAAAAAATTTCATTCTCTACAACTTTGCAGAAGAAAATTTTTCCAAATTCCAAACAAAAATTGACCGAAATCCACATACGGACGATTTTACAAGCTATAATCAAATTTCAGTCAAGAAATGGGCTCACAGACATGTTTAACATGTTTTAAATAACTTTTATAACAAAAATATTTTTTCTCCTCATATATTCATATATCCCATATTCATTGTAAAAATATCACCATTATTATATTATTAAAATATAATAATATATTTAAATAAATTATTTTATCAATAAAATATCAATTTTTCAACAATTGTCACTTTAAAAATTTTTTCCATCTATATCCACATAAAATGAATATTTTTCTTATCGAATAAATTAATAATTAATTATTCACAAATAATATTACAGAATCACAATATCGACAACCAGACCGTTCCCAGGAAAGAGGGGGCTTTCCAATAAGGATTTCTCCTTACTGACGCGCAATTAAATGACCAAACCTCTCCTTAGACAGAACTTTTTAGACATTACCAATAATGTTATCTAATAATATTATTCAGATAATATTAATTATTGCTCCGATAATAAAAAAATATTGTGTAGTGGCAATTATTGAATAACAGTAATATAAAATATCAATGCAACAATTATTGAATCAATAAAATAAAATATTGAACAGTAATTACTGTAACAATTATTGAGTAGTGCCTTCTTACGTAAGAATCAATAATTGGTGCAATACCGTGTGCTACTATGTTTTAATCACTGGGTATTCCAACAGTATTAACGGTAACAACTATGTCGTTACTTATAAACAACTTATACTTGTCGTTTTCTTCATCCAATCGCTTTTCGTTATGGGGTCCACACAAGGTTGCGTCGTCGTACGAATATTCCCCGACTGTAAGAATATTCCATGACCAAACGAATATTTCTCGACAACAATGAATATTTTTTAAAAATATTTACGCATTTGTATCCATAACTAATCACATTAATCAAATACACCCTTACTATTTTAAAATAATAAATAGAGAAAATTAAATTTTATTTATAATAAGTTGGGGTCTTACAGATTATCTTGCTTCGTGTCTCTTGACTTTACTTTTCTTTCAACAATAATAAGTCACACGAATTTTTATAAATTCATGTAAGACCCCGAATTTTATGAAATAAAAGTATTCAATTTTTCTTATAATTACTATTCAGTAAATGGTTAAATTGATAAATGTTAAAGTTAAGGGTGATATATGATTTTTTTTCAAAATACACAAGTGGTTATAAAATAATCATTGTTGTCGGGGAATATTCGTTTGGTCGTGGAATATTCTTTCTGTCGGGGAATATTCGTACGACGGCGCAGCCAATTGTGGTCCCCATAACAGAATAACTGTCGGATGAAGAAAACGACAAATTTGAATTTTTACAAATAACGGCGGTGTTGTTACCGTTAACACTGTTGGAATACCCGGTGGTTAAAATACAGTAATACGCGTTATTGCACAGTAGCACACGGTATTGCATAGTATTTTTGAAATTATTGATTCTTACATAAGAAGGCACTACTCAATAATTGTTACAGTAATTACTGTTCAATATTTTATTTTATTGATTCAATAATTGCTACGTTGAAATTTTATATTATTGTTGTTCAATAATTGTTGCTGCACAGTATTTTCTTTTATCAGATCAATAATTCATATTATTTGAATAATATTATTAGATAACATTATTGGCAATGTCTAGAAAGTTCTGTCTAAGGAGAGGTTTGGTCATCTAATTGCGGGCCAGTAAGGAGAAATCCTTATTGGAAAGCCCCCTCTTTCCTGGGAACGGCCTGGTTGTCATAAATGTGATTCTGTAATATTATTTGTGAATAATTAATTATTGATTCATATGATAAGAAAATATTTATTTTATGTGGATATAAATGAGGGATATATTTTTGTGGTTAAAAAATGAAGGAGTTAATGTTGAGATTTTTATCCGTATTTTTGTCGGAATGGAGGTATTAAAAATCAGGATTTTTGAGATATTTTGCGGGGGTTATAATTTTTAATCCGACCGTTGGATCGTGGTAATTTTTGGATATGTTATACATATATAAGTTGAGTATATGCCCACAAATTTTGAACCGTTAAAAATGAACGTATGATTTATTATGAATTTTACGAGATGACTGGTTCAGAAATTGTTGAATTTTCGGAGTTTATCATTTTGGTGGAAAATTCTAGAATTGGTGGGCCACACTTGTGGTTGGTGAAGAAATGTGCTGAATTATATTTCAAATGTGGTGGGTGGGAATAGTAGCAGGTAAAGCCATCAGGTTGCAGGTCAAACCTACCAAAATTTTCCTATAAATAGAGGGTTAAGTTAGAATTGAAAATCACACCAGAAACATAAGCTTTCTCTCTTTCTCTCTCTAGATTATTGAGCATATTTTGCGAGTTTTTAGATACTTGGTGAGTTGCTATTCATCAGTGCAAGTTTCCTTCAGCATCATATCCGATATCCAGTCAGAAGTACTGCTCTTTTGAGGTAAGGGATAGTAAGGGATAGTAAGGGATATTAAGGGATTTTAAGGGTTGTTATGATTTTCAGTTTCGTAATTTTTCTGACCTTCAAAAATTCTGAAAAAATTTAAAATGATATTTTGATGAGTTTTCTTGATTGTGTCCAAAAATGGTGATTTTTGGATGTATAGATTGAGAGTTATGAATTTTATGAGAAAAGACTATTTTAAAAGTAACAGCTTATAATTCCTTGTGGTTAACTCCAAAATTGATGAAATTTTTATTGGGAGTACATGTATATGATAGAAGTATACTTTGTAAATTTCAGAATTTTTAGACAAAAGTACAATTATTGATAAATGTCTAAATATTCGGTGGTTTTGGCCATATGAAAAATAGTAAATGAGTTTTAAAAATTCTGAGAAAAATATATGTTCAATATGGGACTATATTATGCTAAATCCCAGGAAAAAAATATTTTTGGAACTGATTTGGTATTTTTCATGAAAATAGACTAGTTATGAGTAAATGAATTAAATATGTTATGTGAAGTAAGAAAATTGGAAAATAGGATTTTATGGCTTGAGAATCCTATATGAGGTATATGCAGATTTTTGATGAGGGTTTTGATTATTGGTGATAAAATCTTATGAGTTTGGTATTTTAGAATGATTAAATGCATTATTTAGTAAAGTGTAAACAATTTAAATAAATTGTTTATAAGCTTAAGAAATATTATTCTTTCAATATTATTATACCGAAATACTGGTATGAATTTTATTGTGAAATTTCTACCTTTTTGTGTCGAGTTACTATTCATGAGTTACTATTCACGAGTTACTATTCACGATAAAAATTGGTTTTTTTTTCTAACCAAATTATAGTTGAGTTATGAATATTACTCTTGAGATTAAAACTATGTATTGATTATATTGATTTTATTATCATATATAACATTTTTATAACCCTGATGTTGAAATTCTCTTTCACTAGAGTGTAAAGATGGGTAGATTATTGGTATGATCATGACTAGGGTTCTCTTTGGCCTGTAGTGCAAAGTTGAATTGTGACTGGTATGATCATGACCATTGAATTTATAAGTGAATATCTTTAGCTTAAGTGCAAAGGTGAATTGATCAACATGGTTATAATTATTGTTTATATAAATTCTGAAATGATTATATATTTCTTTGAGATATTAATATCTTTGGCCTGTAGTGCAAAGATGAAATATTGATGAATATCTTTGGCCTGTAGTGCAAAGATGAATTGTTGATGAATATCTTTGGCCCGTAGTGCAAAGATGACATGTTGTTGAATATCTTTGGCCAGTAGTGCAAAGATGAACAGATGTTGAGATAAACATGACTAACTGGTGATACAAATAAATATCTTTGGACGTAGTGCAAAGATGAAGTTATTAGTATGATTATGAACAGGAAATGTGATTTGGTGTAACCATGATCTTTGATGTTTCAGGTAAAGATAGGTGATGAAAATTATCATCGTCCTGGATGAGAAGAGGAATTTAGAACTACAGTTATGATTATGAGTTATTCATATGATTGTGGACCAGAATTGTTGATTGATGTTACAGGGATAAAACATTGTTGGTGGATTTTTAACATGGAGAAGATAATAGACTTTATAGTCTATTTGACTCTTCTAATGGATTGCTCGTTCCGCTGCAACTATGGTTAAAATTTTTATCATTTACCATATGTTCTAAATCTCTGATTTATTGTTGATGAAGGCTATTGATAATTGTATTATCTTTAGTCATGATATTCTTTACTGAGCTAGTTGTGCTCACCCTTTTGCTTCACAATTCCTTTCAGGTAATAAGAGTGTAGCTGGGTCGAGCGGGGGTAACAAGGGAATAGAACGGTGGTCATCATTTAGTAGTTATATTTGGTGAAGAAAATAGGGTGAGGCGAACCCAACGTTGGAAGGGTGTTTTGTTACTATCATACAAGATGTCTAATGACATACAACCTCGTGTCATCATAAGACATGATTGTGCACATCCGCTTGCTGAGTATATCTATGGGCACTACCTATATAATCTTGGTGTTTGTTTGAAGTATAATTCACGATTAAAGACAGTGGAGATAATGATAAGTCAAGAGAAGACTCACCATTGGGAAGAATATGATAGTAATCTTCTCGTTTTTCTTTGGGGTCTATTGGGTCAACCAAGGATAATTCTGTGGCCATATGATATCTATCATAACCTAGACGCGTGGCCTCCCATGTACGAAGGTTTCCTTGAGCACTTCCCAAAGATTCTAATTTCTAAAACAGTTTTTGACTATACCTTTATGTAAGGTGTTATTGTGAGGTGATGTCTACGGTTGGAACATGAGTCACATTTATATATTTGTATCCAAACTCACAGCATATGTGTTGTTGTATTTTACACGACAATTGTTGTAATAAAGTTGTAGTTATTTTCTGTACCATGTATTTGACGACTCAGAATGGGTTGGGTGGAATGGACCTATTTTGGGGATGTCACAATTCATATTAAATCTGGAGATGTAATCTCAGCTCAGATTTAAAAAATCCAATTCAAAAAATTTTCGTACATCTCCAAATCAACGCCCACAACCTAGATTTTGTTAGGAAAAAAAACTACATGGATACCTTGTAGAAATAGAAACCTTGCAAGTTGAATTGAAATTTATGAAAATGGTGAGTCATCTCTTCATCTCGAAAGGGTTGGTCTTCTCTTAGGCTTGCACGGGACTCTTCCTCTTTTTCCTTTTGCGTGCCTTAGGTTTTCTCCAGCATTGGATGTGTTGGGTTATTTGGAGAAAACAGGTTAAAAAAGATGTAAAATTTCAGCCACATTAAGTCATTAAAACAAATCCAACGGTTGAACGCACTATCCCTCAAATAACACTATTTGAAGGATCCCTCAACTGAAAGGGACTATATATATATATATACAACACGGATTAGGTCCGGACTCCCGGACCTTATAAAAAACGGACCCCAAATTTTTGTTTTTTTTTAAATAACTTAAAAAAAAATTTAATATTTTATGGAACTGAAATATTTCCATAATACAATGTTTTGGACATGTTTTGAATACCTATACCAAAAAATGGTGGTACAGTTTGCACAGACTGTACTACCATATTTTGTTATACGTACCCAAATCACACCCAAAATACTGTATTATGAAAAAATTTCAATTCCATAATTTTTTATTTAATTATTTTTTAAAAAAAAAATCTAAATTTTGGTCCGATCCAAGAGTCCGGACCTGATCCGGACTCTCTCTCTCTCTCTCTCTCTATATATATATATATATATATATATATATATATATATATATATATATGCCTACCCAGCCCCAGCCCCGGCCCCGCCCCGGCCCCGGCCCCGGCCTTACAAAAGACTCTTATATCAACTGTTTGTAATGTTTAATAGACAATAATATGGATTTGAAATGTAGGTATTAATTAATTACTAGAATAATTATTATTATTATTATTATTATTCGGCAACAATAATGTTCTTAGTACCAATTTTTTATTGATAATTTATTTATGTCTTAAATTTATCAACCAATCCTTATCCTAACTAGTAACTACTAGTATTTTAATGCGAAAATTAGTTTTCTAGCAAGAGAATTATTGGCTACATTATTTTAGTTGGAGCATCTCATGCTCTCTTGTGGGGTCTTTTGCTGGAAAATTAAAGTGAATGCATGATACACAGAATTATTACTATTATTTTTTATTAAAATGATGGATTGATTAGTTTCCTCTTTTCTAAATTTCACCTGGATTAGATCTTATAAAGTTAAAAATGTAAGTACTAATTTAATTAATTGAATTGTTTAAGGCCGATCACATTGATCTGAATGCGGCTGTTTTGATTTTATAAATGTTGTCACATAAACAATAATTATATCATTTTTGTTTTTGAACACTCTCTTCCATATCTTCTTATTATAATCATTATTATTATTTTATGAAAATTGATATTCTCACATTATTTTTTAATATTATTATCAATCAATAGATAAAAAGTAGTAGTTATTGAGAGAAAGTAAAAGTAAGAAAAAAAGTTGGAAAGAGGAGTGGGGTTTCTAGGGTTTCTCTTTCATGGCACAAAGGAAGAGGATAGAAGTAATGTTATGTTTGGATTGGATTGAGAAAGTGGGATAAAGGAAGGAATAAAATAATAATAGTAATAATGTATTTGATTATTATTTTAGAGGATATATTATTTTAATAAAATAAAAATACATTTCACCCCTTTACTTTTTTATTTTATGTAGAGAATGCGGAATAAATTTTATTATATTAGAATGAATATATGTGATAATATTGTGTTAGCATCCATTATCACTAACAACCAAATATATATTTAAAATTATTTTATTCTGTCTTTCATTCTATTCCTTCGATTCAAACGCACTATAAAAGTGAGATGTGGACCTCAAACAAGCATTATGCTCAATCATCTATCAATCAACTCTGACTTATAAAGTGGGTGACAAAGGAATTATTGAATCTTTGATTAAAGTAGTTACAATTCAAAAGGTAGAACTTTATTTTGCAGCTTTCACAAACTTTAAAAATTATATACCCATCCAAAATATATTACTCTGTATGTGTTTAAAAACCGATGAGCAAAATAAAATTTATACCCGTATTAAAATTTTAAATTTATTTTTAATAGTCTTACAAAATTATATAAAGTGTTGAGTATATTTATTATTTTTTATATTAATAGAGCATATTAAATGACATATTTATTGGGGATATTTTTTTTGTACCTTTAATCATCATTCTTCTTTTGAGGACTGGGGGAGTAACAATTTTTGCCTTCATGAAATTAAAGTTGGTCTTATGAGAGAAATACAGTTAGTTTGCATTTTAAAAGGTTTTTGATAAGGTTTGTAAGGTATAAAATAACTACTTACCGTAACAACAATGTTCTTAGTTTAACAATATTGATAAGAAGAAGTAATCCCTCCATTTCTTAATATAAATTACTTTAAAGTTATGCACAAATATTAAAAAAATAATTGTATAATATTAAATATAATATCAATTGTCTATATTGTCCTTGTATTAAAAAAAAAGAGTATTATTTATTGGACAAAAAATAGTGAGAGAATCAAAGTTATATTTATTACTTGGGATAATATTGGAAACTAAGCAATTAATAATTACTTGAAATTCTCAAACTACTGGTATTAAGGAACAAAAACACTCTTCTAAAACGGCTTATAATAAGGAACCGGGAACAGATGGAATAATATTTTTACAAATAAAAACAAAGCACATAAAACATGAGTACAATGATCGTTCATTCTGTTAAACACAACCTAAGACACTAATAACGTTAGCATAAAATTATATAAAAAAAACTCACTTCCAAGTTCATCACTTACATAAGGAAATTCAGGTCAGAAAATGTTTTCAAGAAGCTCAGCACCAATCACACCTGAGAGCGCATTGTGCCACAAAAGGCATTTACTAGTTTGCTTCTTTCAGAAATTCATTCTATAGTAATCAACATGATCATAGTAGTTCTGAAGATAATTCTGTTGGCTGGAGTGAACAGTGCTATTTACTTAATAATCTCTAAAGGAGATGGAATTTTCATTTTTCTTCAAGTACTGCATGGAGTTCACCAATAGCCTCTACATGAACAGTCACCCTTCTTGAAGCAATGAAAACGGTTTCCGTCTCTCACAATTATCTCCCTTTGAATCAATCGACTCACGTTCACCATAAAATCATGACAATCTCCACAAATCCTTATATTCTTGATGATGCGTATGGGAGGAGCAGTTGATGGTGCATTGAGAAGCCCAAATGCAACAGCCAATTTCTCACTGTGATACACCGACTCTCTTTTGGCTTCATACGAGTATCCCATAATTCTCAACTCATTTATCAATAATTCTATCTTCTCATGAATCTCATTTATCTGTGGATGCATTTTATCTCCCGCGATGAAGACATGTACCTTGTTCCTTATTTCCATCCAGCTCTGCCCAGGAGTCTTCCCCAATCCCCGCTCTCTCATCAGCCTCCGGGTTTTTTCGCCTAATTCAGGTTTTCCAAAATCTTCGTACATGTTTGCAAGCAGCACATATATTGTTGGATCAGATGAATCAAGCTCAAGACTTCGCCTTGCCATGTCTTCCCCAAGAGGTATGTTCCCATGTAATCTGCAGGCTCCTAACAAGGTTTTGTAAATTAATGCATCTGTCTGGAAAGGCATTGTTTCGATGACTCCCATTGCTTCCTCTAGGCGGCCAGCTCGTCCAATGAGATCGACCAAACAGACATAGTGATCCGGTTGTGGTTCTATACCATGTTTTTCTCTCATACATTGGAAATAATCCAAACCTAGATCCACCAAACCACCATGACTGCAAGTGAAAAGCAGTAACAAGAATGTAATGGCATCGGGATGGACTCCTGCTAACAGCATATCTTCGAAAGCTGAGAGGCCGGAGGAGATATGCCCATTTGATGCTAATCCAAACATCAAACAGTTCCATGAAGTCACATCTGGCTGAGTTATTTCCGTAAAAGCTCTTTGTGCATCATTTATGCACCCACATTTTCCATACAAGTCAACAATTCCATTTGAAACAGAAATCCAGATGCCTAATCCATATTTCAAAGAATAACAATGAAGCTGCTTCCCAGGTTCCATTGCACCTAAGCCGGCTGATGCAGATAAGAACGTAGCCAGGCTAAATCCATCCATCTTTATATAATCATCATGCATCTGGGTAATGATGCTTAAAGCAGCTTCATGACATCCCATCTGATTGATCCTAGTGGCTAAACATGTAAATGTAATGGCATCTCTCTGAGTCATCATTCTAATCACACATTGCGCATCATCCACCATGCCTAATCCAGCGTATGCATCAACAAGAGCATTTCCCACAACTATATCCTTGTTTGCATTTGTCTTGATGATATACCCATGAAGCGTTCTTGTCTGACTAGGGGAATTTACTGTACCACAAGCCCCAAGGATGCTGGAAAGTGTGAAGGAATTTGGTTGCTCCCCAACAGATAACATCTCATCAAATGCCTGGAAAGACTCGTGTTGAAGACCATGCTCAGCCAAACCAGAAATCAACGAAGTCCAAGAAATGACATTTGGTGAGGATATTTCTTTGAACACTCTCAAAGCATTCTCCACTGTATAGGAACATTTCATGTACATATCTACTAGTGCATTTCCAACAGAAACATCATTTTCCAAGCCAGTCATTAGAACACGTGCGTGAATCTGCTCCCCCAATTCCACTTCTAGAATTGATGAGCAAGCATTTAGGATTCCAGAATACGTGTAGTTAGTTGGTACAATGTCAGAGCACACCATTTCACTGAATGCGGTGAAAGCCTCAGTGAAGTTCATCTTTTTAATGAAACCAGAAATAATCGTAGTCCATAAAAACACATCGCGTTCAGGCGTTTGTTTTGATACCTTCAAGGCATTGTCCATCTCTTGGCATTTAGAGTACATATCAACAAGAGCCGTCTTCAAAACCAAATTCAGCTTAGCTCCCCAGACAATTAATTGGACATGAACTAATTTCCCATAGTATAAACCAAGAAAAGTGGATGCAGTTAAAAGCTTAGCAAAAGTATACTCATTTGGACCAACCCCCACCTCAATCATATCTCCATAAAGCTGCAAAGCCCGATTCCAATCCTGAGCTTGGATATATGCAGATATCATGGTTGTCCAAGAAAGAGTATCACCATTATCAATTTTTATGAATAAATCATACGCTTCCTTAATAAGACCACATTTAGAGTACAAATCAACCAGACTGCTGGCCAACATATGATTTGCCGCATATCCATTCTTTATCATGTAGGCCTGAAATTGAGTTCCTAGACTAAATTTTCCCAGACTAGAACACGATTTTAAGGCACTCGAGAGCGTGAACTCATTGGGGCATTGACCATTAATCCTCATAAGATCAAACAACTCAAGTGCCTCCTCATGATTCTTAGTTCTACTGTAAGCAGACAACATCCCTGTCCAGGACACAACATCCTTATACGGCATTTCATCGAAAAGCTGGCGTGCATGTTCAAGTCCATAGCATTTAGCATAAATGGACAATAGATTGTTGTTCAGAAACAACTTATCTTCAAGACCCAACTTAATTATGGGGCTGTGAGCACAAACACCCTCTTTCAACGACTTTGAGTTGCAAAAAGTAAGCATCTGAGAGCAAATATCTTCAAGAAAGCTCAGTTCAGTGCTGTTGGGAATTTTGGGTATTGTTCTTCTGCATAACATCTCTCTGCCTTGTAAATTATCACTTCATTTTCAGTCTCAGATTTGAATTGGATAAAGGGTATCATCAAGATTCAATTTTGCATACATTTCAATGTAAAGGAAGAGTTAAAACTGAAAAAATATATATGTATTGATGGTTGATAACAACAAAGAATAAGATAACAACAAACATGAGAATGATGGCAGGAGCTGAAATTAAAGCTGCCAGGGTGAGAAAGACGGCGGAAGCTGGAATATAACGTAACGGCGGGGAATCAGACGGCAATGTTATGTGCTAGAACTTTTACAATAAGTTTCAAATATTACTCCCTCCTCCTTTGGAATTTGGAATTAGGAATTAGGATCGTCTCCGATTTAAATGAATTGTAGAGTCTTTATTTTATTATTTAAATTTAAAATATATTAAAACGTGATATCATATTAATGCAAGCAAGAGAGATGATAATAGAGAATATACAAAGAAAGAACAAAGATTCTCTATTTCATTTAAAATAGAGAGGATCCGATTCTATTTGTTTGACCTTTCCCAATAAGGGTAGTGATTAGAATGAAGTTAATTTTGTCAATTGATAAATACAGTGTCAACACATAAGTCAGGAGGTGATTACTCTCTCTTGAATTGTATTAATCAATTAACCACTTTTCATGAAGTTAATTTCATCGGATCCCCCAATAAAAATTCATTTGACAATATTTTTTTAAGTGGTGATATATAGATCGCCTAAATTACTATTTACACACTTAAATATAACTAAGTAACTAATTTATGTTTAATAAATAAGATTTCAATTCACTTATTTACAATCTTCTAATTTTGCTCTTTATTCTAAAACAAAAACAACTTAAGCAAGTATAAACATTATGCAAAATGATTAAACATTACATTACTTATCAAAAGATAAAGACAAACTTTACCTCATAATTGTATTTTCCTAGAAAATATAAATGTTCATGTTTTGTGCAACGGATGAAATATTAGTGGGCCTGGCTGAGCTGTTTATATTAGGGTAAATTACATATATTAGTACATTTTTAGAAATAATTACAAAAATCATACACCTATAAAATAATTACAAAAATATTACACTTTTTCATATTTATTTACAATATTAGTGTAATTAGAATTCCTTAATTTAAGGGATTAGTATTAATTGGCTGATATGGCAAATCAGGTGGTTTTTTTTGAAACGCGTGTTCCAATGTAAATAACCCTTCTTTGTCTCCCAACTTCCATAATTTTCGTACTTTCTCTCTCTAAAATCTTCTTCTTCTTCTTCTTCTTCATAGTTGTTAGACTAATTAACTAGACTTGCATACAAGGTTAATGAATATTTTTCATTTTCTTCTTCATCATAGTTGTTCGTACCGGGTGGCGTAAATTGGTTAATGAATATTGATCTCCTTCAGGCTATTGGGGGATGCAACTGGTTTGCATTGTCTAATAGTCCTTTATTTTTTTGATTGTTTTTTAATTTACTTTTGCTGCACTTGTTGATTCACAGGTTGTTCAAGTTAGTGAAAAGAAGGTTTTGGATCAGAAAGCATACATGTTCTATTATCGAGATAATAGAAATTTTGCTTCAAACTTGCCTCTTGATGTTATTCGGAAAGAGATCATGGCGACAAATGTCATGGGAAGAAGCTCAAGTTCATAGCCAGAAGATATTTTCAAACCAAAAAATTTTAAATGTGTGTTAATTTAAATTTTGTTATTGTTACTATCATATAATTGTTTGGTTACTTCTGCATTATGTTTTGGTTACTGTTAATTTGGAATTCGGATACCATTTTTGTTACCTTGATTTGGTATTTTGGTTATTTTTTTATGTTGTTATGGTTACCATGTATTTGTTTAGTATACATGGTTGACTAAACTGATTTTGGTGTACATGTTATTTATGTATTGGTTACCATTAATATATATTTTGGTTACTAACATATAACTGTTTGGCTACTTCATTAGTATATTTTTTTGTTACTGTTAGCTTATAATTTGGATGCCATTCTTTTTCCCTCAATTGGGATTTTGGTTACTTTTATATGTTATTTTGGTTACAATATATTTGTTTAGTATACATTGATTGACTAAACTGAGTTTAGACTACATGTTGTTTAGTATACTAGACTAATTTCCGGGGGCTTGATGTAATGCTTACGTTGTAACTACGTCAAGCAATAAAAAATAGATATTATCATATAACTGTTTGGTTACTTCTGCATTATGTTTTGGTTACTGTTAGCTTGAGATTCGGATAATATGTTTGTTACCTTGATTTGATATTTTGGTTACTTTTTTATGTTGTTATGGTTACCATATATTTGCTTAGTATACATGGTTGACTAAACTGGTTTTGGTGTACATGTTGTTTATATATTGGTTACCATTAAAATATGTTTTGGTTACTATCATATAAATATTTGGTTATTTATTTAGTATGTTTTTGGTTACTATTAGTTTCTGATTTGAATTCCATTTTTGTTTTCTTGAGTTGGGATTTTGCTTACTGTTTTTTGTTGTTCTGGTTACCATATATTTGCTTAATATATGGGTTGACTAAACTTTGTTTGGTCTATATGTTATTTATGTATTGGTTACCATTAATATATGTTTTGGTTACTAACATATAACTGTTTAATTACTTCATTAGTATATTTTTTGTTACTGTTAGCTTATGATTTGGATATCATTCTTTTTTCCTCAATTGAGATTTTGGTTACTTTTATATGTTATTTTGGTTACAATGTATTTGTTTGGTAAACTGTTTATGATATAAATATTGTTTATATCTGGTTACTAATGACTGTGTAAATCTGATTTTTTTTATTTACAGTTATGGAATCTTTACTATAAGGAATGCAATAGAAAATTCATTGAAAAAGTTATATATTGGTGTGATATGGAAGTCCCCTGCATTATTACCAAGAAATTGAACCCAAGACAGTTGAAGAAGTTTAAGGCATCATTAGTTTGTGGATGTATTATTTTTATAAATAATAAACCCAAGTCATAATAAACCATGTATTTGCTTAGTATACATTGATGTATTATTTTTGTAAATTCCTTCAAATATATTCTACAAGGTTTATGTTATTCTATTTCTACTTCCATTTTCACAAATACATCTTACATGTTCTGGTTACTTTTACATAACTATTTGGTTACTTCTTTATTATGTTTTGGTTACTGTTACCTTATGGATTGCTTAAACTGAGTTTCATTACATGATGTTTCTGTTTTGGTTATGTGACGCCCCCAAAACAGGTATACAACACCCATTCTGAGTCGTCAATAACATGGTACAGAACAACTACAACTTTATTAATACAACATAAAAACTGTGAGTGTAAATATAAATATTGTCATCTAGACAATATCCACACTCAAATAAGTCCTCATTACAATTATTGATACAATATTTTACAAAAAAAATGGTGAGGACTACTAAAACAACTTCCTAGAACCTTCATTCCATACCCCGACTAGTACTTGCTACATTCTCGCCTCCTGAGAAGAAAATGGAACAACAAGGAAAAGGGTGAGCTCAACTAGCCCAGAAAAGAATATTATGACTAAGATAATATACAACAAATTATCGTTAGTCTTCAACAGGGAAAAATTTAATAGAATACAATAGACAACAAGTTTTAAATCAATATTCGCAGCGGAAAATAATAATTCATAGAAAAGTTACGTAGAGAACGAAATCTACGATTATCTATGAATTTAAAAGCCCATCATCAACATTTTATCCCTGTAATATCAATCAATAAATATCTTGAATCAAATAGTCATCTTTGCACTACAGGCCAAAGATATTCATCAGTTGGTCATGTTCACCTCAACACCTGTTCATCTTTGCACTACGGGCCAAAGATATTCATCAGAAATCATTAATCTTTGCACTACAGGCCAAAGATATTCATTTATATCATCATTTAGGACTGAGGATGATGAAAAATATTTTTAAGGAAACGAATCCAGTGAAACAAAATAATAAATATTAAGGATTCGTATTTCAGTTATTCCATGTCCAAAAATACCTCATAAATAATCATAGTGGAGTAAAATTCAAGAATGATCAAAACATGGATACAATCAAAGCTAGTATTCAGAATAGATATTTTGGACGAAAAGAAGAAAATTTCATTTTTCGGTGAATAGTAACTCGTGAATAGTAACTCGTGAATAGTAATCCCGACATGAAAAGTTTTAAATCTGATAAAAAGTTCAGATCAATACTTCGGCATAATGATATTGAAGAAAATAATATCATTTAAGAAGAAATAGCATCCCTTACCTCGGAAAGACGGTACTTCTGACTGGAATACTAGATATAGTGCTGAAGGAAACTTACACCGTATAGCAACACTCAAAGTATCAAATACTCACAAGAATACGCTCGATATAGAGAGAGAAATAGAGAGAAACTTGTGTTTCTGGTGTGATTTTCAATTCTAACCTAAGCACCCTATTTATAGGAAAATGCTTAGAACACCAAAGTAGAAAATTTAATATAATATATATATATATATATATATATATATATATATATATATATATATATATATATAAATTTTCAAGCCCACCTTAGAAAATCTGAAATCAGCCACCTTGCACATGTTTATGATGTCCAAAAAAAATACAAAAAATGTTTTTCTCAAAATAATTAACTAAAACTCCCAAAAATCAATTATTTCAGAACTTCGAAACTTCAATAATTCATAATAAATAGCCCTTTTGTCAGAAAATTCGAATCTCGCGAGTTTTTATAGAAAATTCAATTCTCTACAAATTTGCAGAAGAAAGTTTTTCCAAATTCCAAACAGAAATTGACCGAAATTCACAAACGGGCGATTTTACCGTCAATAATAAATTTTCGGTCAAGAATTGTGTCCACCAACACACAAAACATGTGTTAATCATTTAATGTCACAAAAATACTCTTCCTCTTCATATACTCATATATCCCACATTAATTGTAAAAATATCACCATCAATATATTATTAAAATAATATATTTAAATGAATTATTTTATCAGAAAAAGATAAAATATTAATTTTCAACAATTGTCACATTAAAAATTTTCTCCATCTATATCCACATAAAATCAATATTTTCCTCATCATATAAATCAATAATTAATTATACACAAATAATATTACAGAATCACAGTACTAGCAACCAGGCCGTTCCTAGGAAAGAGGGAGCTTTCCAATAAGGATTTCTCCTTACTGGCGCGCAATTAGATGACTAAACCTCTCCTTAGACAGAACTTTCTAGACATTGCCAATAATGTTATCTAATAATATTATTCAGATAATATGAATTATTGCTCCGATAATAGAAAATACTGTGTAGTGACAATTATAAAATATCAACGTAGCAATTATTTAATCAATAAAATAAAATATTGAATAGTAATTACTGTAATCATTATTGAGTAGTGCCTTCTTACGTAAGAATCAATAATTGGTACAATACTGTGTGCTACTGTGCAACAACGCGTGTTACCGTGCTTTAACCACCGGGTATTCCAACAGTATTAACGGTAACAACTACGCCGTTATTTATAAACAACTTATTTTTGTCGTTTTCTTCATCCAATCACTTTCCGTTATGGGGACCACAAAAGACTGCGCCGTCGTACGAATATTCTCCGACAGTAAGAATATTCCACGACCAAGCGAATATTCCCCGACAACAATGAATATTTTATAACCACTTGCTTATTTAAAATATTTGCGCATTTTACCCATAACTAACCACATTAATCAAATCAACCCTTACTATTTCAGAATAATAAATAGAGGAAATTAAATTTCATTTATTAATAATTTGGGGTCTTACAGGTTACCATTAAAACCTGTTCTGGTTACTATCATATAATTATATGGTTACTGTTTTATTATGTTACATTATGGTTACTGTCATTAGTAACCAGATAGTTACAAGCTTGTATTAGGACAAACATCAATTGTTAAATGTACATGTGTGAGTGTCCTATTTATCTACAAGCTTGTTAGTAACCAGATAATTATCATAGATAGTTACTAGCTTATTAGTAACCAGATAATTATAAGCTTGTATCAAGACTGTTATAAGCTTGTATCAAGACTGTTATAAAGCTTGTATATGTTTACTTTATATTGATAACTCATGATGGAATCAAAAATTAAAATATTAATCAACATCAATTTTGGTTACTGTACACCATCAAAAATGTTACCAACCATGTGGTTAATGGTTACAAATAGTAAACAATTATATATTCCTGTAGACAATTAAATTTGTTGTATTGGTTACTGTCAGTCTCCATTGTCTAACAACTGAATAATTATTGTAAAGTAACCAAATCAATATTAGACAGTAACCAAATTACATAATCTTAGTAACTAGAACATAAACCACATTTTTACATGCAATTTTGAAGACCTAAATGATGGAATTTGACCAAAAAACCCTGCAATTCACCAGCAAAGCTTGTGACTTTTGATCATTGACCCATTTCCAATTAAATTAGGCTCCGAAAACGCTAAAATCTGACACTCCAAACTTGACAGAAATTGTTAAATTGTCACTGCAACCAATTATATTGTAACCAATTAAATAGTATACAACAACCAATATATATATAATCAGATTAACAGTTGTGTGAAGGTAACCAATGTAGTCAATAAGTAACCACCAATATAAAAGAAACAATTATAAAACTCAATAACATTATAGAGTAATCAAATAAACACATTTCAGTATCTAAATACATATTATACAGTAACCAAGATATATGTAATTAGTAGCCAAGATTATAAAAAATATTTTTACATTCATTTTACAATCAAAACAATCAGTAATGATTTTGCTACAAATTAAAGAATAACAGGTGTATGAAGGTAACCAATGTAGTTAATCAGTAACCATCAATATAAAAAAATCAGTATAAAACACAGTAATATTATGTAGTAACCATGGTAATATTACATAGTAAACAAGTCAGCATTATATACTAACCAAATCCAGACTAGACAGTAACCAACATATATTTACTTAGTATCCATAACATAAAACATATTTGACATGCATTTTACAGCAAAAACAAACAATATAAAAAATATCAATATGTACTTAAAGTTTCAACAGTTGTAGGAATGTAACCAATGTATTTAATAAGTAACCATCAATATAAAAAAATATCTGTAGAATATAGATTAAAAGTATACATGCAGCAACCAAATAAACATTATACAGTAACCAAATCAATAATAAACAGTAACCAATTTTTATGTACTTAGTAACCAGAATATAAAACATATTTTTACATGCATTTTGCAATCAAAACAGTTAGTATACTGACTGTGTGACCAATTAAAGACAGAAAAACTTAAGAAAGGTAACCAATATACGAGTATATAGTAACCACGGGGTAACCAAATAAACATTTAAAGTATTCAGCAACCAAATAAACATTATATAGTAACCAAATCAATAATAAACAGTAACCAATTTATATGTACTTAGTAACCAGAATATAAAACATATTTTTACATACATTTTGAAATCAAAACAGTCAGTATACTGACTTTGTTACCAATTAAAGAGCAAAAAACTTAAGAAAGGTAACTAATATACTAGTATATAGTAACCACGGGATAACCAAATAAACATTTAAAGTATTCAGCAACCAAATAAACATTATACAGTAACCAAATCAATAATAAACAGTAACCAATTTATATGTACTTAGTAACCAGAATATAAAACATATTTTTACATGTATTTTGAAATCAAAACATTCAGTATACTGACTTTGTTACCAATTAAAGAGCGAAAAAACTTAAGAAAGGTAACCAATATACGAGTATATAGTAACCACAGGATAACCAAATAAACATTATACAATAACCAAATCAATAATAAACAGTAACCAATTTATATGTACTTAGTAACCAGAATATAAAACAGATTTTTACATGCATTTTAAAATCAAAACAGTCAGTATACTGACTTTGTTACCAATTAAAGAACGAAAAACTTAAGAAATGTAACCAATATACGAGTATATAGTACCCACGAGGTAACAATATGCATATAAACTTTAAACTCAAAGTTGTTACAGAGGTTGATTTTTGATTTTGAAGTTGTTGTTGATTTATTGAAGTTGTTGTTGATCTTGAAGTTGTTATAGATCTTGAAGTTGTTGTTGATCTTGAAGTTGTTGTTGATCTACTCCTCTATTATCCGATCTCAGAGTTCCATGTCGTCTTCTCCGATCGATCTGTCGTTGCTCTGTTTTTTCTGATCTCCAAGTTGCCTTTTTCTTCATTAGCGTGAATTTAGGATCGGTCAGTTGAAAATATGAAAGTCGGTAACTGACGTGTAGGGAGTTAATGACGCGTAATTTTAGCAAGGTAATATTGTGTTGTTTTATTTTTGTAATTATGTTGTGTGTGTTTTATTTTTGTAATTATTTTCTAATTGTTATATATTAGTGTTAAGTACCCTTTATTATCCTTTTCCGGCCCAATTCCTACATAAATATATCCACCCCACCAGAGGTATTTTAGGAATCTACACATTGTTCTCCATTCATTTTCCTCCAAAAATGTAGTACCTTTTAATAGGCTTTCTATATATTATTTGTGAGCCAGTTTTCAGATTGTCCAATTGGATGTCAAGCTAAATGCCCTCCTCAAGATTTCCTCCCTATATTTAATATTTTTGCATGGCTAATTTTTCCCCTCCTACAAGCTACCAACCCTATATATACATAAACTCCAAATGATATTTCATTAATTCACCTCTTCTTAATTTGGCATCAAATTTTTGCATAGATTTCGATTTTCCACCCTAGCCTCTCTTTCTCATTGAAACCAAAGAGAAAGAGAGATTATACCGCATGCGATTTCTCTTCCTCGATCACTTAAATTCCTGACATTGTTACGTTGAGTTTATTTTTCATTCAATTGTAATGGCAGTGGCTAACAAAATCATGGATATTGAGCCTTGGATTGAGGTTGCACCGTCGCCTATAGTTTCCCAAGAAAAGCCCTCTTGTTCGCCTAAATTGGCGACAATTACAGAGGAGAGAGACGAGGATTATGAAGATGACGACGATCAAGATTAAAATCATGTTAATACTAATTGGCTTGTAGATTGATTTTCCACCGACCACCATAAATATATTTGTGGTTGATGAGAAGCTAGATATATCTTGTTTCATATCTTTTGTAAACCTTTGGAATTGCTTGAAATCAAGTATGCAAAGGTACATGATATATATATATATATATATATATATATATATATATATATATATATATGTGTGTGTGTGTGTGTGTGTGTGTGTGTGTGTGATGTATATTAGTTTATGTATATTGTAGCTCAATTATTTATATGATTATGTAAATATAAATTATAAATAGCCTTGATATTGCTCCTCTCCTCATGTTCTCTTTCTGATCATCTCCCTCTATCTCTCTGCATGTGTTTAAGAATTGGTTGTTTCTTCCAAATTTAACAATAATGAGAACTCATGACTATAAATGATCTTCTTCTTTTATATATTGGGGTGACAGAAAAAATAATCTACTATAATATATACGCAGGCTCTCTACAGCAAACTCAATGGTATAGATCAAAAACGAACCATATATATATATAGTTTCAATATTAGAAAATGGTTATTGTTTTGGGAAAAATGGTCATATACAGTTGTGTATATTTTATTTGTGCAGTCTACCAAAACTACGTCGTTTTGACAGATTTATTTTTTATTTCTAATTTAGGAGAAGAGTAGTTGTTTAAAAAAAACAAATATTCTAAAACAACGTATTTTTATCAGATTACACACAAATAAAACATACACAGTTATGTACGATTATATTACCCTATTATTTTTCATGTGGAGAAGTTTTGCATGTCAATATGTAATCAAATTAGGTATATGAAACTCGAAGAAGGTCTTACTTGGCGAAGATCGAGGCACGGAGATTATTAGATCTTAGGTTCAATTCACATCAATTATGTGAGTTTGTAAAAGAATATTTGTTAATTAGACTTTTTTGGAAAAAATCGCATTTAAGATATATACTTAACGAAGAAAAATATAACGGATGAGATCTTACCTTAGTGTTTAAGATTGAGATATTGTTTATTCTTGTGAGGTTTATTTTCTCTTTATATAAAGTTTGTTTGTGAATTTATTTTTCCTCTAGTGTTATTTGATTAATTAGTTTTTGATATTGTAATAATAAATGATAATATATTTAATTATGAGATTATATTGTATAGTAAAAATAATAGTATTTAAACTAGGCAATCCCCCGTACATGCTGGAAATAGTTAATAAACTAAAATACGTTTTTCTCCAATTAAATTAACTAACTTTAAATAAATATATATTTGAAAAGGACCCTATGGTATGCTTGTTACTTGACACATGGCGCATTCGTTTTCAAGCCACTCATTAATATATCTTCATAAGCAAACATCAAAGAACTTAATTATTGGATATTTTATAAAATAAAATAATATATATATAGGTGATGATGAGGATTAAATTATGCAAAAAAGACTAAATTTTCCAAAGAAGTTGGCTGGCTCTATTTAAATGGATTTGGGAATAAAAATGTAAAGAGAAGTGGACATTAACAACTGGGCGGTGGGCATTTTGTGAGGATGGTCGGTTCATTACGATAGCAACTCACATAATATTTTGAAAATAAAAAAACATTATATTGTTTCTTTCGCCACGTGAAATTAATTACAAGCTTAACTAAAAATTCAACAATTAATTAGATATAAAACTAGATACAAACTCGCGCGTTACGGTGAGATTATTCAATTTTTTAATAATAAATGTGTACGTACAATTAATAAATTAAAATATAATAAGAATATGGTAGATTGTTGTGCGATTATCAAATTTTACACATAAAAATAAATGAATATACATTGTAGGGGTAGTGTTGAGATTTTATCGGTTTATGCATTACACTCTAAATATGTGATTTTTGCTTTTAGGCTAGTAACAAAGTAAGAGACCTCAACGTGTACACAAATTATTTTTTCTACTCTTCTCTTAATTTCATTAACATAATAATATATTAACTAAGGAATGAAACTCCATAAAAAGGTTAAAGTGTGTGTGTGTGTGTATATTGATGTCATCCTAATAATATTTATTAATTATAGTGCTTGTTCATTTATGGAACATTTAATTGGATGCATTTAGATATTCAAACACACTTGTAATCCTGTTTAAATTTAAAATAAATTTATTTTAAATGTAATTTATTTAATTTTTAAACTCAATATTTGAGATTCAAATATAATATATTAAAATTAGTGTGACGCATTTAGAACTTCAAAAGAAATAAACATATCACTGTAGATATTATAAATATTGGTAACTTAACATATTCTCTATGTATTATTTATGAAACTAGTTAAGTGCACCGTGCGAACTAAAATTGGAACCTAAAGTTAATTATTTCTTAATATAGTTTGAAAAATATATTTCGTTTTTAATATCAATTATTATTTTCTTATAATATTTTTCTTATAGTTTTAAAATATAGTTATTTAGGAATAAAACTATTTTAGAATAATAAGGTACTATTATGACTTTTATTTTTAAAAATTAACCAAACTTTAATCTCAATATATAAGTAAATCTAAGGCAATACAATTGTCCGTTTAAACATTTCATTATCATTATTGTATTGGCAATTGATTGGGGGATGAATGTGATAATTTATGGATGTGGAGATAGAATTTTAATTTCTAAAAGTATATTTAAAAATAATTTTGATTCTAATTAAATTATAGGCTAGATATAGTTTTAAGTATATTTTTATATAATTAAATACATATAGATGTATTTGGAGGAAGTTGAAAAATCAATATCTTATTAATTGTTTCTATTCGGTCATAACAATCGGGCACGTAAAGGGGAGAGGCTTGTTAAAATGAAAAATGACGGAAGAATTAATTATTATCCCCATCCCCATCCCCATCCCCATCACTATTAAAAAAATGATCATTTGTGATGGCCAAAATTTATCACAAATACCAAAAAAATTGTCACGAAAAGTTTACGTGATGGCTTTAAACATTACAATGGTCATCTTGTATACGCCCATCATGAAAGGTTTTACGTGATGGTTTTGACAATCATGCAAACTCTTAATGCTTTTGTGATGATTAATACAATCATATTAACACGTAATCTATTATGATTGTTAAAGTCATCACAAAAAAACAAGATTTTAAGTATCAAAGGTAAGAACGTGAATCTCTATTTACAGATAATTTATCTTATTATATTAATTGTATCAAATGATACTTGTAGGATTCGAACCCTCCCCCTATTTGGAAATTAAATAACGAGTATTACCAATACACCAAAGCTCAGATCATGATTATAATTTTAAAACAAAATATAATAGGAAATATATGTGAGTTGACTTATTAAACAAAATTACTTCCACATAAGATTTTGTGATTGCAATGGCAGTCACAAATACTCTATAATGATGGTAAAATTAGTCATCACTGAGAGTCATTATTTATTTTATTGTTTTGTAATGACTTGAAAATTTCATCACAAAATACTTTTTTTGTAATTGCAAATAAAAGTCGTCATAAAAATCTATCATTTTTAATGATTGTCATGACCGTCATATAATATTGTTTTGATTATTTCTTTCATTAAAATATTAGTGATAGTTTAAATGCAATCACGAAAAGGATATATCTATAAGTGATGACTTAGTTCGTCACAAAAAAAAATTTGGTGATTGACATGAGCATCACGATTATAATGCATTGATGACAAAATTAGTCATCACTAAGAGCCATCATATATACTATTATTTTGTGATTGCTTAAAAAGTTCATCACAAATTACTATTTTTTGTGATTATTTTTAAAAATTATCACAAAATTCCGTCACGTATTTTTATTTTTCTAATAGCCCATGCCCATGCCCATGCCCGTGCCCATGCCCATATATAAGAAGCTAGGGTAATCTCAGGCTCTTTTATGAGATACTCTTTTATTTTTAAAAAATTATAAAAATATATTCTTTTATACATAATATGTGAATAAGTGGTGTTCAAATATGCAAAATGATGATTTGAGGATTACTTCACACAAGATCCCAAGGTAACTCTAATTCAGGGTCTGATTTATTTAAGGGCAGCATAGGCAGTTGCATGTCTTTGTTGGAATTTTTTTTCAAGTATAGGGGCACGGCAAAAATATAAATTAATAAAACTTGGTGAAATCTTATATGTACTTTTTGTATAGTTTTTGATTTTGAATGTTCATCAGTATGTGAACTGTGAAGGATTGTTTCATTCAAGTTAGAATTTTTTTTGTTATTGATTTGGTTGATTGTGATTACGGTTTGTTTGGTTTGATTGGATTTTTGTTTTTGGATTGTTTGATTTTCAATTGATAATGGGATAATTTTGGTTGAGTAGTTTCTGTCTTAATTTTATTGTGATATATAGCTAACAATGAGTTTGCCTTATTTTATAATGAAAAATAAAATATGAAAAATGACTATGAGCTTTTAGCAGTCCCTCATTTCTAGTTGTTATAATTACTTTGTTTCTCTACGTACATCTAACTAATGGACCTTGTATAATTTTTGGTGTTCTGAGTATAAATTTTGGTTGATTTGTTTCTCTTATTTTAAATAAAACTTATTTGAAACTTATAAAAAGATACCAAAACTAGTTTATACTTTGAAATTAATTCATGGGTTTGTTTGAATACAGAAAGCAAGTTTGGTTTGTAAGACCCCAAATTTTATAAATAAAGATGAATTTTCTATAAATATCATTTTTAAATATTATGGAGTTAATTTGATATGATGTTATAGTTGTGGGTAATATTTATAAATTTTGCAAAGTACGCAAGTTGTTATATAATATTCGATTGGTCGGGGAATATTCGTTTTAACAGGAAATATTCGTACAACGACACAATCATTTGTGGACCCCACAACGGAATTATTGTCGGATTGAAAGAAACGACAAAAATATTTTATTAAAAATAACGGCAGAAATTTTACCATTGTTACTGTTGAACTACTCAGTAGTAAAAATACAGTAATACGTGTGGTTGCATAGTAGCACACGGTATTGATTATTAATGCTTATGTGAGAAGTCACTCAGTTTGATTCCATTATTGTCAGTTAATAATATGAATTATTTAGCGATAATGACGTTTTGTTTTATTCGTATTATTAACGTAATAAAACAGAAACATCTTTTTATATAAAACAGAATACTTTATTAAAGTTATTCTATAAATAGAATATATTATATTTTATTTAAAAGATTTTTCTTTAAATATGGACCGTCAGATTAAAGTAATCAATCTGGACCGTTCATGGATTAGTTACTATGCATTCTATTTTTCTATAAATAGCAGCTCATTCCTTCATTATTTCTTACGAATTCACTGAACTCTAGAGAGAGAAACTATAGAGAGAGAGAAGAAGAGTATTCTGCTACTTAACTACTTCCTTATTTCAGCTCGTCTTTAAAACGGTAAGGGGTGTTATTCTTTCTTATTCATGAAGAGAACTGTTATTCCATTTCTTATTATTCTGTTGGAATAACCTGTATACGCGGTCTACCCTATACTTGGTGACATTCTTCTATTATTCTGTTGGAACATCCTGTCTGTGTGTTTTACACCGGACCTGGTTCCGTTTTTATTATTATTCTGTTGGAACATCCTGTCTGTGTGTTTTACACCGGACCTGGTTCCGTCTTTATTATTATTCTGTCAGAATATTCTGTCTGTGTGTTTTACACCAGACCTGATTCCATTATTTATTATACTGTTCTTTATTATTCTGTCGGAATATCCTGTCTGTGCGTTTACACCGGACCTGGTTCCATTATTTATTATTCTGTCGGAATATCCTGTCTGTGCGTTTACGCCGGACCTAGTTCCATTATTTATTATTCTGTTGGAATAACCTGTCTGTGCTGTCTATCGCATGCATGGTGATTTCTTTTGTTATTCCATTCTTTATTGTACTCAGTTGGTTAAGTTTTGACTTCTATACTCCATGAAATTTGTGGAATATCCTTGATAACTGCGTTTCATCCAGTATCTTTTCATGAAAATATTCTTCTAAGCATTCTTGAATTTTACTCCACAAAGCAGTATCATGTTGACAATTTGGACGTTGTTAATTCTTGGATAAATTAATTCTTGAACTTGTTTTATTGAATTCTTATATCATTGTCATCATCCTCATGTTTATAAAATGTTGAAAGTCATCTGTGGCCTGTAGTGCATAGATGGACTTGGTATGATTATGACCAGGGATTATTCGGTGTAATCATGACCGTAATGTTACAAATGATGTGGTAAAAGTCCTCATTGGCCCGTAGTGCATTGATGGACAGTTGTTGGCATGATCATGACCATTAATGAATATACGAATATCCTTGGCCGTAGTGCAGGGGTGATTCGATGATGTGGATTATTTTATTAAGCTGAGTCCCAGCGATCACAGTGTTGGAAAATCTTTTAAATCATAAAAGATAGTAGAGTTTATTTTCTACTTGACTCTTTTAATGGATTGCTTGTTCCGCTACAGTTAAACTTGATGTCTATTATATTTTATCAGTTTAACATTGTTGAAGGCTAATGATAATTTATTCTGCATTATCTTAGTCATAATATTTCTTACTGGGCTAGTTGAGCTCACCCTTTCTTTCACTGTTCTCTTCAGGAAATGAGAACGTAGCTGGGGCAAGTCGGGAACGGAGTGATGGTCCGAATGATAGTATTAGTTAGTAGTCCTCACTATTCTATGTAATGGTGTGTTAATAAATGTAATGAGGACTCCTTTTGAGTATGAATACTCTCTAGAAGATAATATTTGTATTCAAACTCACAGTTTATGTTTTGTTGTATTGTACACGACAGTTGTATTAGTAAGTTGTATTTGTATTTTGTACTATGTATCTGACGACCCAAGATGGGTGATGTATACCTAATTTTGGGGGCGTCACAGTTGGTATCAGAGCTTAGGGATATGATCCCTGGCTAAGATGTGAGAATAGAACTAGGAGGGGAGAGACGGGGAATTCCTTCGCTAGTATGACCTACCTAAGTTTATTTGCATGGTATTTAATTGGTCGGTCATAATATAAGGATAATATATGACATATCAATTAACTTTTATTTTGTGGCAGTATCTGAAAATGGCATCTGAGAATGTTGAGAATAGCAATGGAGCACAGGCGATTATTGATTCACCACATATCAATAATCAGGATAATGTTCATCAGGAAGGTGACAATCCTCATGCAAACAACAACACTGACCAGATGATGAATGATGGAATGTTCAGAGGTTTTATGCAATTCATGCAACAACAGGTGAAAGCGGCTCCTGTCCACAACGTAGGTGAAAATACTGGAAACTCTCAGGCGGTCACCGCTAAACAGTTTAAGGAGCTGGGACCACCGGAGTTTAAGGGAGAACCCAAACCACTTGTAGCTGAAACATGGATAAAGCAGATCACCAAGATATTTGATGTCTTGGGTTGCTCCGAGGAGCAAAAGGTTCCCTTTGCCGCCTTTATGTTGCGAGGAGAGGCAGATTACTGGTGGGAATCGATAAAGCGTACTCAACCTGCCGCACTGAAGATGTCTTGGGAGAAGTTCCAAGAGCTGTTTAATGACAAATACTTTCCCGAGAGTATTCGTCACATGAAGGAGGTGGAGTTTATCAAATTGGAGCAGAATAATATGACCGTGTCGCAGTACGAGGCAAAATTTGCGGAGTTATCCCGGTTTGCGTCCCACCTGATAGATAATGAAGAAAGAATGACACGGATATTTTTAAGAGGTTTGAAGCCGGAGATACGTCAACATCTTGTTTCTCATAAATTGTGTTTGTATTCAGATGTTGTAAATAGGGCTCAGTTGGTGGAGTGCGATAACGAGACAACGCAACCAAAAGAGAGCAGCCGGCAAAATGATAATACTAGTAAGAGCAGTCATCGAAGCGGTGACAACAAGCGTGGAGGGAATCAACATGCCAGAAATGGTAACCACTTCGGTGGTAATCAGGGCCAAAACAATAAGAATGGGTATTTCAAGAAGAGGAGATTCAACAATGATGGAAAGACGTCAGCACCAGCACCTGTCGTTAAGGAAGGAGAACGACCACCTATCATATGTTTCAAATGCGGAGGGGAGGGGCACATCAGTCCAAACTGCGCGATGCCGTCCAAAGCATGTTATAATTGTGGAAGAGAAGGTCATTTAGCCCGATTTTGTCGTTTACCGAAGACAAATTCAGCTAGGATGGAGGCACCAAAGGCCGTCCCAGAAAAGTCAAAACCGGTTGTGCAAGGGAGAGCGTTTGTTGTGAACTCCCAGAGAGCAAGGAACCCGAATGAGGTCATCACGGGTAAGCTTATCATAAACTCTAACGAAGTCTATACTTTATTTGATACCGGTTCTACCCATTCTTTTATTTCTCCTACTTGCGCTCATCGATTAAATTTGATTCCGGAGAAATTAGACTTTGACTTAGCAGTTGAAACTCCATTGGGAGAAACCTTCATTACATCCACGGTTTATAAGTCTTGTTTGGTTCAAGTTGGTACCCACACATTACCTGTCGATCTGATTTCATTAAAAATACTTGCATTTGACGTGATTCTAGGGATTGATTGGTTAACTACTCATCATGCAAAAATTGATTGTTTTCGTAAGGTTGTTAGCTTTCATATTCCTAATCGACCTATTATGCGAATTCAAGCAACCAAACCATTAAAATCAATCGCTGTCATCTCAAGCCATAAAGCTATTCGTTTATTGAAAAACGGATGTCAAGCTTTCTTAGCTCATGTCACAGATCTAAACAAAAATACGTCAGCTTTGAATGATATTTCTGTTGTTAATAAATTTCCTGACGTATTTCCTGAAGAACTTCCTGGCCTACCCCCAGAGCGTGAAATTGAATTTTGTATCGACCTTGAACCCGGTACAAAACCCATTTCCAAAGCCCCATATCGAATGGCTCCTATTGAACTTCAGGAGTTAAAGACCCAACTGCAGGAATTGTTAGACATGGGTTTTATTCGTCCTAGTACTTCTCCTTGGGGTGCTCCTGTTCTGTTCGTGAAGAAGAAAGATGGGAGTATGCGACTTTGTATTGATTATCGGGAGTTGAATCATGTCACCATCAAAAATAGGTACCCATTGCCACGTATTGATGACCTGTTTGACCAGTTGCAAGGAGCACAATTCTTTTCAAAGATCGATCTTCGTTCTGGATATCATCAGCTGAAGGTTAGAACTGAGGATATTCCAAAGACGGCATTCAGAACTCGGTATGGGCATTATGAATTCTTAGTTATGTCTTTTGGATTGACTAATGCTCCTGCTGCCTTCATGGATATGATGAACAGGGTATTCAAGGAATATTTGGATCACTTTGTGGTCATCTTTATCGATGACATCCTTGTTTATTCCAAAAGCCGTGAAGATCATGAGCAACACTTGAGGTTGGTACTCCAAAAGCTTCGTGAATACAAACTTTATGCCAAGTTGAAGAAATGCGAGTTCTGGCTGGAGGAGGTAGCATTCCTTGGGCACGTAGTATCAAGTCGTGGAATATCGGTTGACCCGGCAAAGATTGAAGCTATTCAAAGCTGGGAGCAACCTAAATCAGTGACCGAAGTACGTAGCTTTCTTGGTTTAGCTGGTTATTATCGGAGATTCGTGGAAGGATTTTCTCGAATCGCTACTCCATTAACTCAGCTGACTCGGAAAGATACAAAGTTCGGTTGGAGCGAAGAATGTGAGAAGAATTTTCAAGAACTCAAGAGGAAACTCATTTCAGCACCTGTTCTAACAATACCATCTGGCTCGGAGGGATTTGTCATCTACAGTGATGCTTCGAGCAAAGGGTTGGGATGCGTTCTCATGCAACATGGAAAAGTCATAGCCTATGCATCAAGACAACTCAAGGAATATGAGAGGAATTATCCTACTCATGATCTAGAGTTGGCAGCTGTTGTCTTTGCACTTAAAATTTGGAGGCATTACTTGTATGGGGAGAAGGTGGAGATCTTTACAGATCATAAAAGCCTCAAATATTTTTTCACTCAAAAGGAACTCAACATGCGACAACGACGTTGGCTTGAACTGTTGAAAGATTATGATCATACCATTCAATATCATCCTGGAAAAGCGAACGTGGTAGCTGACGCATTGAGTAGAAGATCATATGCGGGTACAAGTGCAATATTAACAACGCAACGGCCCATTTTGTGTGACTTGCAAAAGATGGAGATAGAGTTAAAGACTCTAGGGACCTATGTGATGATGTCGAATATACGAGTAGAACCAACTTTAATCGATAAGGTTAAAGCTGCTTAAGCTACAGACCTGGAGCTGATGCGTATGAGGAAGAAAGTACAAGAAGGTGCTATGCCGGAAGCAAGAATCGATGAAGAAGGAATACTTCGAGTCAACTCCAGACTTTGTGTTCCTAACAACCCTGATTTAAAGTATGAAATCATGATGGAGGCGCACAACACACCGTTTGCAATCCATCCTGGAAGTACCAAAATGTATCATGATCTTCGTCATACATTTTGGTGGAGCAATATGAAGAGAGAGATAGCGCTGTTTATCTCAAGGTGTCTAACTTGTCAACGAGTCAAAGCGGAGCATCAAGTACCAAAAGGTCCATTGCAACCACTTGAAATTCTAGAATGGAAGTGGGAGCACATTACCATGGATTTCGTTACCGGTCTTCCTAAGGTTTCTCAAGGTATAGATGCGATTTGGGTCATTGTTGATAGATTGACCAAGTCTGCTCATTTCTTACCGATACGAGAAACTTATACACTTGAACGTCTTGCTCGTATGTACATAAACGAGATTGTAAGACTGCATGGTATACCAGTATCCATAGTTTCTGATCGAGACCCAAGAGTCACTTCACGATTTTGGGATAGTTTACAAAAAGCTATGGGCACAGATTTACGATTTAGTTCGGCATATCATCCTCAGACGGACGGACAATCAGAGAGGACTATACAAACTCTAGAAGATTTATTAAGACTCTGTGTCTTTGACTTCAAGGGAAGTTGGGACAAGTTCTTACCATTGGTGGAGTTTTCTTACAACAACAGTTATCAAGCAAATATTGGCATAGCTCCATTCGAAGCATTGTATGGAAGAAAATGTCGTTCTCCAGTATGCTGGGATGAGGTGGGTGAAGCAACGTTGTTGGGACCGGAGTTGGTACGTATGACTACAGAAAAGATTCAAACGATCCGACAACGTATAAAAACCTCACAAGATCGACAAAAGAGTTATGCTGATCTTCATCGAAAGGACGTGGAATTTGATGTAGGAGATCATGTGTTCTTACGTGTTGCTCCATGGAAAGGAGTTACGAGATTTGGAAAGAGAGGAAAGCTCAATCCTCGATTCATCGGTCCATTTTTAATCCTCGATCGAGTAGGAACTGTGGCTTATAGACTCGCTTTACCGCCAAGTATGTCTCGTGTTCATAACGTTTTTCACATATCCATGTTACGCAAATATGTGGAAGACCCGAACCACATTATTGAGTTAGAACCGGACGAAATAGCGGAGGATTTGACGTATGAAGAAGTTCCTGTTCAAATCTTGGATAAGAAGGAACATATTCTACGCTCCAAGGTTATACCTCAAGTCAAAGTTTTGTGGAGAAACCACGATGTTGAGGAAATGACTTGGGAGTTAGAATCTGAAATGAAATCAAGGTATCCTTATCTCTTCGACATACCAGGTACGTACCCTAATTTCGAGGGCGAAATTTCATAAGAAGGAGAGGTTGTAAGACCCCAAATTTTATAAATAAAGATGAATTTTCTATAAATATCATTTTTGAATATTATGGAGTTAATTTGATATAATGTTATAGTTGTGGGTAATATTTATAAATTTTGCAAAGTACGCAAGTTGTTATATAATATTCGATTGGTCGGGGAATATTCGTTTTAACAGGGAATATTCGTACAACGACACAATCATTTGTGGACCCCACAACGGAATTATTGTCGGATTGAAAGAAACGACAAAAATATTTTATTAAAAATAACGGCGGAAATTTTACCATTGTTACTGTTGAACTACTCGGTAGTAAAAGTACAGTAATACGTGTGGTTGCATAGTAGCACGGTATTGATTATTAATGCTTATGTGAGAAGTCACTCAGTTTGATTCCATTATTGTCAGTTAATAATATGAATTATTTAGCGATAATGACGTTTTGTTTTATTCGTATTATTAACGTAATAAAACAGAAACATCTTTTTATATAAAACAGAATACTTTATTAAAGTTATTCTATAAATAGAATATATTATATTTTATTTAAAAGATTTTTCTTTAAATATAGACCATCAGATTAAAGTAATCAATCTGGACCGTTCATGGATTAGTTACTATGCATTCTATTTTTCTATAAATAGCAGCTCATTCCTTCATTATTTCTTACGAATTCACTGAACTCTAGAGAGAGAAACTATAGAGAGAGAGAAGAAGAGTATTCTGCTACTTAACTACTTCCTTATTTCAGCTCGTCTTTAAAACGGTAAGGGGTGTTATTCTTTTTTATTCATGAAGAGAACTGTTATTCCATTTCTTATTATTCTGTTGGAATAACCTGTATACGCGGTCTACCCTATACTTGGTGACATTCTTCTATTATTCTGTTGGAACATCCTGTCTGTGTGTTTTACACCGGACCTGGTTCCGTTTTTATTATAATTCTGTTGGAACATCTTGTCTGTGTGTTTTACACCGGACCTGGTTCCGTCTTTATTATTATTCGGTCGGAATATCCTGTCTGTGTGTTTTACACCGGACCTGGTTCCATTATTTATTATACTGTTCTTTATTATTCTGTCGGAATATCATGTCTGTGCGTTTACGCCGGACCTGGTTCCATTATTTATTATTCTGTCGGAATATCCTGTCTGTGCGTTTACGCCGGACCTGGTTCCATTATTTATTATTCTGTTGGAATAACCTGTCTGTGCGGTCTATCGCATGCATTGTGACAACCCCAAAATAGGTTCATTCCATCCAACCTATTCTGAGCCGCCAAATACATGGTACAGAAAATAACTACAACTTTATTACAACAATTGTCGTGCAAAATACAACAACACATATACTGTGAGTTTGGATACAAATATATACCAAATGTGACATTGGACACCATCATGTATCAGCACCTCACAAAGGTACCTTACATAAAGGTACAGTCAAAAACTGTTTTAGAAACTAGAATCTTTGGGAAGTGCTCAAGGAAACCTTCGTACATGGGAGGCCACGCGTCTAGGTTATGATAGATATCATATGGCCACAGAATTATCCTTGGTTGACTCAATAGACCCCAAAGAAAAACGAGAAGGTTACTATCATATTCTTCCCAACAGTGAGTCTTCTCTTGACTTATCATTATCTCCACTGTCTCTAATTGAGAATTATACTTCAAACAAACACCAAGATTATATAGGTAGTGCTCCTAGATATACTCAGCAAGTGGATGAGCACAACCCTGTCTTATGATGACACGAGGTTGTATGTCATTAGACATCTTGTATGATAGTGGCAAACCACCCTTCCAACGTTGGGTACACCTTACCCTATTGGATTCACCAAATATAATTACTAAATGAACTTTTCTATACTGCTTCGGGAGAACATCCATAGCTAGAGACCACCGTTCTATTTCCCCGTTACCCTCGCTCGACCCAGCTACACTCTTATTACCTGAAAGAAATTGTGAAGCAAAAGGGTGAGCACAACTAGCTCAGTAAAGAATATCATGACTAAAGATAATTCAATTATCAATAGCCTTCATCAACAATAAATCAGAGATTTAGAACATATGGTAAATGATAAAAATTTCAACCATAGTTGCAGCGGAACGAGCAATCCATTAGAAGAGTCAGATAGACTACAAAGTCTATTATCTTCTCCATGTTAAAAATCCACCAACAATGTTTTATCCATGTAACATCAATCAACAATTCTGGTCCACAATCATATAAATAACTCATAATCATAACTATAGTTCTAAATTCCTCTTCTCATCCAGGACGATGATAATTTTCATCACCTATCTTTACCTGAAACATCAAAGATCATGGTTACACCAAATCACATTTCATGTTCATAATCATACTAATAACTTCATCTTTGCACTACGTCCAAAGATATTCATTTGTATCACCAGTTGGTCATGTTTATCTCAACATCTGTTCATCTTTGCACTACTGGCCAAAGATATTCAACAACATGTCATCTTTGCACTACGGGCCAAAGATATTCATCAACAATTCATCTTTGCACTACAGGCCAAAGATATTCATCAATATTTCATCTTTGCACTACAGGCCAAAGATATTAATATCTCAAAGAAATATATAATCATTTCAGAATTTATATAGACAATAATTATAACCATGTTGATCAATTCACCTTTGCACTTAAGCTAAAGATATTCACTTCTAAATTCAATGGTCATGATCATACCAATCACAATTCAACTTTGCACTACTGGCCAAAGAGAACCCATAGTCATGATCATACCAGAAATCTACCCATCTTTACACTCAAGTCAAAGAGAAATATCATCATTAGGGTTATAAAAATGTTATATATGATAATAAAATCAATATAATCAACATATAGATTTAATCTCAAGAGTAATATTCATAAACCAACTATAATTTGGTCAGAAAAAGAAACCATTTTTTATCGTGAATAATAACTCGTGAATAGTAACTCATGAATAGTAACTCGTGAATAGTAACTCATAAATAGTAAACTCGACACAAAAAGGTAGAAATTCCACAATAAAATCTATACCAGTATTTCGGTATAATGATATTGAAAGAATAATATTTCTTAAGCTTATAAACAATTTATTTAAATTATTTACACTTTACTAAATAATGCATTTAATCATTCTAAAATACCAAACTCATAAGATTTTATCACCAATAATCAAAACCCTCATCAAAAATCTGCATATACCTCATATAGGATTCTCAAGCCATAAAATCCTATTTTCCAATTTTCTTACTTCACATAACATATTTAATTCATTTACTCATAACTAGTCTATTTTCATGAAAAATATCAAATCAGTTCCAAAAATATTTCTTTTCTGGAATTTAGCATAATATAGTCCAATATTGAATATATATTTTTCTCAGAATTTTTAAAACTCATTTACTATTTTTCATATGGCCAAAATCACCGAATATTTAGACATTTATCAAAAATTATACTTTTGTCCAAAAATTCTGAAATTTACAGAGTATACTTCTATCATACACATGTACTCCCAATAAAAATTTCATCAATTTTGGAGTTAACCACAAGGAATTATAAACGGTTACTTTTAAAATAGTCTTTTCTCATAAAATTCATAACTCTCAATCTATACATCCAAAAATCACCATTTTTGGACACAATCAAGAAAACTCATCAAAATATCATTTTGAATTTTTCTAGAATTTTTGAAGATCAGAAAAATTACGAAACTGAAAATCATAACAACCCTTAAAATCCATTACTATCCCTTACCTCAAAAGAGCAGTACTTCTGACTGGATATCGGATATAATGCTGAAGGAAACTTGCACTAATGAATAGCAACTCACCAAGTATCTAAAAACTCACAAAATATACTTCATAATATAGAGAGAGAAAGAGAGAAAGCTTATGTTTCTGGTGTGATTTTCAATTCTAACTTAGCCCTCTATTTATAGGAAAATTTTGGTAGGTTTGACCTGCAACCTGATGGTTTTACCTGCTACTATTTCCACCCACCACATTTGAAATATAATTCAGCACATTTCTTCACCAATCACAAGTGGGGCCCACCAATTCTAGAATTTTCCACCAAAATGATAAACTCCGAAAATTCAACAATTTCTGAACCAGTCATCTCGTAAAATTCATAATAAATCATACGTTCATTTTTAACGGTTCAAAATTTGTGGGCATATACTCAACTTATATATGTATAACATATCCAAAAATTACCACGATCCAACGGTCGAATTAAAAATTATAACCCCCGCAAAATATCTCAAAAACCCTGATTTTTAATACCTCCATTCCGACAAAAATACGGATAAAAATCTCAACATTAACTCCTTCATTTTTTAACCACAAAAATATATCCCTCATTTATATCCACATAAAATAAATATTTTCTTATCATATGAATCAATAATTAATTATTCACAAATAATATTACAGAATCACATTTATGACAACCAGGCCGTTCCCAGGAAAGAGGGGGCTTTCCAATAAGGATTTCTCCTTACTGGCACGCAATTAGATGACCAAACCTCTCCTTAGACAGAACTTTCTAGACATTGCCAATAATACTATCTAATAATATTATTCAAATAATATGAATTATTGATCTGATAATGGGAAATACTGTGCAGCAACAATTATTGAACAACAATAATACAAAATTTCAACGTAGCAATTATTGAATCAATAAAATAAAATATTGAACAGTAATTTCTGTAACAATTATTGAGTAGTACCTTCTTACGTAAGAATCAATAATTTTAAAAATACTATGCAATACCGTGTGCTACTGTGCAATAACGCGTATTACTGTATTTTAACCACCGGGTATTCCAACAGTGTTAACGGTAATAACTACGCCGTTATTTGTAAAAACTCAAATTTGTCGTTTTCTTCACCCGACAGTTATTCTGTTATGGGGCCCACAAATGGCTGCGCCGTCGTACGAATATTCCCCGACAGAAAGAATATTCCACGACCAAACGAATATTCCCCGACAACAATGATTATTTTATAACCACTTGCTTATTTTGAAAAAAAATCATATTTCACTCATAACTTTAAATTTTTATCAATTTAACCATTTACTGAATAGTAATTATAAGAAAAATTGAATACTTTTATTTCATAAAATTCGGGGTCTTACATGCATGGTGATTTCTTTTGTTATTCCATTCTTTATTGTACTCAGTTGGTTAAGTTTTGACTTCTATACTCCATGAAATTTATGGAATATCCTTGATAACTGCGTTTCATCCAGTATCTTTTTATGAAAATATTCTTCTAAGCATTCTTGAATTTTACTCCACAACGCAGTATCATGTTGACAATTTGGACGTTGTTAATTCTTGGATAAATTAATTCTTGAACTTGTTTTATTGAATTCTTATATCATTGTCATCATCCTCATGTTTATATTCTGTTGAAAGTCATCTGTGGCCTGTAGTGCATAGATGAACTTGGTATGATTATGACCAGGGATTATTCGGTGTAATCATGACCGTAATGTTACGAATGATGTGGTAAAAGTCCTCATTGGCCCGTAGTGCATTGATGGACAGTTGTTGGCATGATCATGACCATTAATGAATATACGAATATCCTTGGCCGTAGTGCAGGGGTGATTCGATGATGTGGATTATTTGATTAAGCTGAGTCCCAGCGATCACAGTGTTGGAAAATCTTTTAAATCATAAAAGATAGTAGAGTTTATTTTCTACTTGACTCTTTTAATGGATTGCTTGTTCCGCTACAGTTAAACTTGATGTCTATTATATTTTATCAGTTTAACATCGTTGAAGGCTAATGATAATTTATTCTGCATTATCTTAGTCATAATATTTCTTACTGGGCTAGTTGAGCTCACCCTTTCTTTCACTGTTCTCTTCAGGAAATGAGAACGTAGCTGGGGCAAGTCGGGAAACGGAGTGATGGTCCGAATGATAGTATTAGTTAGTAGTCCTCACTATTCTATGTAATGGTGTGTTAATAAATGTAACGAGGACTCCTTTTGAGTATGAATACTCTTTAGAAGATAATATTTGTATTCAAACTCACAGTTTATATTTTGTTGTATTGTACACGACAGTTGTATTAGTAAGTTGTATTTATATTTTGTACTACGTATCTGACGACCCAAGATGGGTGATATATACCTAATTTTGGGGGCGTCACATGGTTGGAGTCTTTGAGCATTTTGAAAATCATTCAAATTGAACTATAACAAATAATTGAAATAAATTTTCAAATTGTATCTAAATATTTTTTATTTAAAATTCTTTTTTTAGTTTGGAAGATGAATATTTATTTTAATTTGTAAACATTATTATGATTACTTAATATTATGATTAATTCAAATTTTTTTATTTAACTTTAACAAAACACTGTATTATGTAAAAAAAAAAAAATTGGACCGAATTTTAACACTGTCCGGACTCCCGGACAGGATCCGTGTTGTATATATATATATATATATATATATATATATATATATATATATATATATATAAGTATTAATAAAAATTTCCATAATAATAATTTGCACCCATGTTACATTATTTATCTGTTCACAGTCATTGTGAGATGTAACCAGACGAAATCATCTGTCAAATCTTTCTTTCTTTGCCTCATCCTTTCTGTCAAGCACATCTGGCGAACAAAATGACAACATTCATCCATTTTTTAAATCCTACTTAATTTATTTGATGACCATTAATTGTACTTGAAGGGATAACATTAACAATTAGGTAGGACTCTGGACTCTGGACTCTGGACTTGTTTATCAGATAATGGTAGAAACTTCCCTAATTGCTCGGCTTGATTCATTATATGTGAAATTTAAAAACTAATTATAATTTTAATTTATATGGAAAATGATATATATATATATATATATATATATATATATATATATGTCAACAAATATTTGACGAAATTAAATTGTAATAAACGTTAAAAATATATACAAAAAGATAAAATAAATTAAAATAAAACTCTAATTTCATGCATTCGTATACGTCACTGTCGTCGGGCTCATAACTTTCATAACTCTTGTTATATTGGAATATATAGAGTATATATTGTATAGAACCGAAAGGATCAATTAGAAAGAATACTTGCGTGCATATTTTGCATTATGATTTACTGAAATGGACGATTCACTACAAAAAGAATTTCTTTGATAAACATGTTAAAATTTACTCTTATATTTTTTTAAAAAAATATAATCTCTATATATTATGACGACACCTTTTCTCATCTTTCTTACTTTGTCTTAATTTTTTCTGGTAAAATTTCTGAGTTGACATGCTCAACTAAATAGTACTCTTTTCATCTCCTAAAAGTTGGCTTAGTTTAATTTTTTGAATCAAATTGACTAATTTTATAATCAAAATTTCTATTATTTTCTTGTAAATATAAGTGACGAAACTATAATAACCATAAGAATTTGATATTACCTTTAATTTTTATAAGTTTAAAAATATTAACAAATATACTTAATTTTTAATTTTGAAATTAATTAATTTGACCAAAAAAGATGAGCTAAACCAGTTTTTAAAGGAAGGAGGGAGTAATGAAGAATTCGTTTTCATTCAAATTAATGCACTTGCTGTATATTTTAGCCGTTGATCAGTTTAGCTATAATTAGTTGGTAGGAAATAGATTTAAGAAAAGTTGTGTGTGATGGTAGGGTAGGAAAAAGTAGTGGAAAAATTGAGGAAATTAAAGAGAAGAGCCATAGCAATGATTGGGGTAGGGGGGCTGCAAGCGAAGAAATTCGATTTTCATTTCTATGGTCGGCAATAAATAATTATAGTTTAATTAATTAGCCTAATATTTTACTTTATTCATTTAGTAATTATGATATATTTTCTATTTTAGTCCGTTTTTTAAATTTAAATATGTATTTATATTTTTAAATTATAAATTAAATAATATGGAATTCTTAGAATGTTTTATAACAAATGTTGGATATATTTAAAAAATAATATTATATTTTTAAATTCGTGGTGATCTCTCTAATTTTGAAACAAAATGAGACGGCATATATTATTAGAGCAAAAAGCTATTGTTAGAATACCTAGTGTAATTAGCTTAAAATATTAATATAGTTAAAAAAAATTATAAAAGAGTTGCTAAATACTATATGATAATGTCATTTTTAAGCAATTAGTAAGTGCATTAATTAATAATATATTATACATGCCCTACCTCTTAATCATTAACCTTCTTCACTATCCATCTCCTTTCCATATATAAATACTAACCCCTCCTCCACTTTCTCATCCACTCACACTCCACTCCCTCTCTCTCTCTCTCTCAATCTTCTTTCTGCACAAAAGAGCTTTAATCACTTGTTTTAACTAGCTAATTATGGGTAAAGACGGAGAAGTGACGGAGCATGCGGAGTACGGCGCCAAGGACTACCAAGATCCACCTCCGGCAGCCTTCGTCGGCACCGACGAGCTCTCTAAATGGTCATTATACAGGGCTGTTATCGCCGAGTTCATAGCCACCCTCCTATTCCTGTATATTACTGTATTGACCGTTATCGGTTACAAGAGCCAATCCGCCACCGATGAATGCGGCGGCGTCGGACTCCTTGGCATCGCATGGGCCTTCGGCGGCATGATCTTTATTCTTGTTTACTGCACCGCCGGAATCTCTGGTAACTACTTCATCTACCTTATTACCTCCTCTCACCCTCACACTCAAACATATTATAGTAATAAATTACAAGTGCTGGACAAAATTGGCAGAAAAAAAAACGCAATTGCAAGTACTCGTCTATATATATAATTGGTACAGCAAAAGGTTATATCTGTTATATTTTTAGGTTGATCAATTCTTTTGCGTGAAATACATAAATATAAGTGTGTGTGTGTGTGTGTGTGTATATATATTGACATATATGTAAAAATATAAAATTTTATATATGCTAACCAACATATTACCAAATAAATATAAATATATGTAATACAATAGATCTTTTTATATTTAATATTCTAATAATTAATATTTTTTTTGAGAAATCAATTTCATTTCAAAGTTTAAAAATACAATTATCTTATTTATATATATATTTTTAATTTTGTTAAAAAAGTAAAACAAATATAAAAGTTATTCATAATTTATTCATTTTTTGTTTTTATATTTGACAAAATTAGAAGGAAAATAATAGAACTAAAAGACTTCTAAGAGCAATATTTTATAAACTGTGTTGTTATTTGTTATTCTTTATTTAAAACTTTCTAGTTATTGTTAAGAAAAATATTAATTTAGAACCGCATTGACTGACGCAGTTGCTGAAAGTTAAATATCGGTGTCGAAAGCCATGTATTATTGGTAAAATTATTGGTGTATTCTAGCGTAGCTAAAATCTTACGTCTAACGTGCGCAGGAGGACACATTAACCCGGCTGTGACGTTTGGGTTGTTCTTGGCAAGGAAAGTGTCGCTAATAAGGGCTTTGTTGTACATGGTAGCACAGTGTTTGGGTGCAATCAGTGGGGTAGGGTTGGTAAAGGCCTTCCAAAAGTCGTTATATAATAGGTATGGTGGTGGGGCCAACGAGCTGGCTGATGGTTACAACAAAGGCACTGGATTAGGAGCTGAGATCATTGGTACCTTTGTGCTTGTGTACACTGTATTTTCAGCTACCGATCCTAAAAGGAATGCTAGAGACTCCCATGTCCCTGTAAGTAACCTTATCATACCCCTACTCCTCCTCCCCAAAGGACAAAACTTATAATTTGTTTGTATATATACTGAAAAATATTAATTTCTCATCTTAATTTAGGTTTTGGCTCCACTTCCCATTGGATTCGCGGTGTTCATGGTTCACCTAGCCACAATTCCCATCACCGGCACCGGTATCAACCCTGCTAGAAGCTTTGGAGCCGCTGTCATCTACAACAAAGAAAAGGCCTGGGATGACCAAGTACTATATACATACATATATATATTTCACTCTTCATTCATATATATATAATCTGCATATATGCAGGCATGAATTATATATCTTTTGTTTTTGATCAGTACTTATGCTCATCATGCGTTTGTGAGTTAATATTTTTTTCGAGAATAAGACGCTCATTTGTGTACACTACGTTTATATATAAATATTTCAGTGGATCTTCTGGGTTGGACCTTTCATTGGTGCTGCCATTGCTGCATTCTACCACCAGTACATTCTTAGAGCAGCAGCCATTAAAGCTCTTGGGTCCTTCAGAAGCAATGCCTAGAGTTTTTGAGCATTAATTAATTATATAATTAATGCATGCATGAAGGACTTGTGTACGTCTCTATGAAGCTAGCTATCCCACTACATTGGACAATCTTAAGGGTGTCAAAACGGAGAAGCAAGGCAATGGAATTGTTAATAAAAGTTCTCTTTGCATGGGAAAATAGGATTGTAATGTATATCTTTGTTGTATTTCTATCCCTTGTGGTGTTGTGATCATCTTTCATTTCTTTTTCTTTTAATTTTCACCTTTTAATAGTATTTTCTTTTCTCTTTTTCTTTTTCATAAATTATGTACTCAGAATTGAATGTTTCTTCATAAAGCAAACAAATGGTTTATCTTGATGTCAAATCCCAATCATCCAATTGTTAGAAATATTGTGTGGTGATTTTTTCTTCTTTTTTTTTTTATAGATTTAGCCGATTAGTTAATTTTCTAACACATTAACCTTCTCAATTAATTTATTTTATCTTTGAAAGAGTTCTTTACTATATATAGTGTTATAACTTATACATCCCATTGTGGTTATCATTTTCTTTGAATAAAGGTTCATTTAAACAATCTTATCTTCAACATAATATATAAACTATTAGAGTTGAATAAGAATCTAGGACCTTAATTATAGCTTAGAATTATTAAATCCCTTCATAAAAGAGTTCACTTTTAAATTTTTGAAGTCAATTCAAAAAAATTTAAAAATAAATTAATGTGATTCATATAAATTCTAAAAATAACAAAATTTTATAATTAGTGGTATATTTTTAATTAAATAGTTTATAATAATATAATTATGATTGTATCAATATTTAAGATCGATCAAATAATTCTTGCTAATTTTATAATTAATTTTGCAAATTTACCTCCAAAAAGGAAAAGTGGGGCTCTTTGTGGATAATATTCTATCTAGTCATGATACTCCACAAGTTGATATATATGGTATTCTTGGAGAAAAGTGCGACAATAATGCATTTTATTTTTATATCATTTTAGTTGGTGGTGGTCCAGAAAAGCAGAAGAAAGTAGTTGGGATATATGCTTTTTTGTTTTGTATATATAGAATAATGTATGTATATTCCTCTTTCGTGCTTATTTTTTAAGTAATAGTTATCTAATCAACCTTATATCTTGTCCTTTAATTTATGCCTTCGTACCTATATTTTAAATTTGAGTTGGTGATGTTTTAGCTGTTTTATGATAAAATAAGTTTATTATCATATACGGCCGTTCACATATAGCTCACGTACACTTATATATATATATATTGACATGACTCACGTGACTTGTTCTGCAGGTGAACCATGTCAATATGCACGTAAGTGTATATGAGCGGTTGTATGTGATAGTAGATTTATTGCTTTAATTTATGCCTTCTTACCTATATTTTAAACTTGAGTTGGTGATGTTTTAGTTGTTTCATAATAGAATAAATTTATTATTATATACAACCGCTCACATATCGCTCACATACACTCACGTACATATTGATATGACCCATGTGACTTATTCGTATGTATGTAAATGTATATAAGCAATATGTTAGCGGTTGTATATAATACTAGCTAGACTTATTGTTTGCCCCCATAGATTATGGGAGAAGGTGGGCTTTGCTTTTTGGACTAGCTTATAAATTACTATATGCATGAAATGATTTATTGAGGGACAAATTAAAATGATCAATTTTACGACTTTTGTAAGGGTGTTCATGATTCAATATGTCTAAATATTTATTATAACACTATCATAATATATATGACGTTTTAGAGTGTATACAAGAATTAAGAAAATTATTGTATAATATTAAATATAATATCAATTATTTATAATATTTTTAAATTTCTCATAATTACCATACTTATCTTGTATTCTATTTCTTATATATAATATTTTTCCTTGACGAGTAATTTTGGAAAAATTATACTTAATTCTCTAAGATTATATAAAATGATAAATAATTTGGAAAAAATAAAAATAACCTAAACGTCATATATTATGAAACAAAGTGAGCAATTATTTAACAGTCGCGTCGCTATAAAAATTAATAAGTTTTTTTTTCACTATATATATATATATAGAAGGTTTTTATATTTAAAAACAGAGTATCAAACAAAAACATGATCACTTTTGCAAAGAGTTTGTGATAGTGACTAAATAATTATAAAATTATAATTATATATGAGTCGTGTAATTGTATCTACTCGATCGCTATAAAAATTAATAAGTTTTTTTAACAGGATTTTATATATTATACATGAAATGATTTAGTGATGGACAAAAATATGATCGCTTTTACAACTTTTACAAAAGAGTTCATGATATATACATTGACTAAATATTTATAAAATTGTAATTATTTATGAGTCGTGTAATTATATCTGGTCATTATAAAGAGTTTGTTTTGCAATATATAACACAATTTTATATTAAAAAAAAAAAAGAGAAACAAATTAACAAAAAATACGATCACTTTCACAACTTTTGCAAACAGATCATGATATAGTGACTAAATATTTGTAAAATTTAAATTAAAATGAAAATACAATTTTATATATATATATATATGGGAAAATATATATACATAGCCCGGCTCTCTCCAGCAAACTGGAGGGAGCGAACTAAAAGCAAACCGGCTATAACGACGATTTTTTTCGTCGTTATAAAATAAAAAATCGACTTTCTATGATATAGCGACAGAAAAAACCGTTGTTATAGTCGATTCGTTCTTAGTTCGCTCTTTTCAGTTCTCTAAAAAAGCGGACTATATGTGTGTGTGTGTGTGTGAAGAGCATATCAAACAAAAAATATGACCATATTTTACAACTTTTGCAAAGAGTTCATGATATAACTAAATACTTGTAAAATATAAATTATTTATGAGTCGTGTAATTGTATCTAGTTAAGTTTTTTTTCCGTAATATATAACAATATTTAATATATTTTAAAAAATGAAAAAGAAAAAAGTATTAAACAAACAAAATATGTAGCAGGATTCTATAACAAAAAGAGTATCAAACGAAAAAGTCAAACGCCGTTGCCGGGGATCGAACCCGGGTCACCCGCGTGACAGGCGGGAATACTTACCACTATACTACAACGACTGAATGATTATTTATGAATAATAAATATTTATTTGTGGTTTAGAAGTAGGGGAAAATAAAACTATATCTTAAATTTAAGATTATTAATTATCTCACTATCATGCTACCACTAAACTGAACATTTTAAGGGTAAATATAAAATAAAAACATGCTAATAATGAACAATTAAGCACCTCCCTTTCTGCCTTGTTTCTTAGTAGTGTCTTACAAAATACTCCCTCCCTTCAAAATTTTGATATAAAATTTGACTTTTGAGGTCAAACGACGACATATTAAATTTAAAATTAATGTTAATTTATTTAATTTTAGTCAATACAGTTATTATAATTAAATAGTATATATATAACAAAAATTATTAATCACGAAATTTATTTCATTATAAACTTATATGAGTCGTACCATTTTTTGAAATTTAATATGTCGTTTGACCTTAAAAGTCAAATTGTATATTACAAATTGAATATATATATTGAAAGCAATTGGTCTGCATAGCAAATTATTTATTTTCTAATTAGTCAACCATTTGGATTGTTATAGGTTAAGTTAGTGGTGTAGCAATTTATATATGATTGAAAATAAAATCTAATTTTTATGAAAAGAAGGAAGAAAAAAAAGTACAATCATATAGAAAAATATTATTGAGATCATTTTCAACAAAAAAAATGAAATTAATAAATGACATTCTTTATAGTATGTTATATATGTTCTTCACGGCTAAGCCCATTTTTCTCGTACACTATGCCTTATTCATGTTGGTCAGCCCATTAACTTTTATGTGAATGCTTAACTTTTTACCAACATAGGCCCAAGTCCAGAACAGTGGCTTCAACTTGACAGTGCAACAGTGTTTGTTTACCTCTTAATACTTTTTAAACCCTACTTTTTAACCTCTTCATATTTGAGTCGGTAAGAAGATAGTTATTTGATAAAAAAAAAATATCTCTCAATTGATAAGGGGAAGATAATATAAATCTAAATCATTAAGAGTTGTCTCTTAATGAAAAATTAAATCTATGGGAACCTCTGTAAATATTACTCTCTCCATTCCAAATTTTAAGATCATTATTGAGTTTTGCAAAGTTAATTTGAGATATTTTTAAATTTAAAAGTCATTCAAATGTTTTATACTTTTTGGTTACCAAACAACTTTTTAAGTTCAGATATTATTTCACTCAGACAATCTAATTTATTAAAATATATTAACCATTCAGATCTTAATTGCTCAGTTTTATCAAACACCACTATTCAGAGGTTCTAGATCAGGGAGTTATTATTTTCATAAGTATTTTTTGGTATTCTCATATATTTTATTACATATGAATGTAAAATCTACTTATTATTTATGTGATGTTATTAGTATCACATGTTTTGTTATTGATATGAGAATCAATTTTATACGAACTACCTGTAAACCCATCACATGAATTATTACTATCCGTCTTATAACTTGGCCTTTGCTGCCCCTTGAGAAGCGAAGAAACACCAAAGAAATATTATTTCTTTTTTTTCGTTTCCCAATTAAGGAAAAAAGATGCAGAATTCGTAATCATTATTTTCATGAATGTAATAATAGTAAGTTGCAGATATGCCAATTCAGTGGCTTATGATTTAGTTAAATTAGCCAAATTATTTGATCTTTTTTTTTTCCTACTTATTAGTTAGAGGATGTTCATCTTTATATTATTCCTCTTGTTGATAAAGATAAGCAATAATGCCTACCCTTTAATAAACATATTATCAAACATAAATTTTTTTTCTTCCCTATGAACTCATATCTATTTGACAAATCACTCAATTTGGCATCAAAATTTGAGAACCATTCCCCTTGCAACATTATTATTAAGTCCCTTGGTTTCCAAATTCCAATATCTAGCTGACAAAATTTTCCAATTAAAAAATAAATAAAAACAAAAAAGATCTAATAACGATGGTAATCCTTCAAATGAACACAACACCACAAAAAATCAAAAAAACAACTAGATTAAGTGCTCGAGTTATTCACTAGCTCAGCCAGATATGTTTAACCTATGGTTAGATATTACTATATCATGAAGCTAAGTAAAGCTTTGCTCAGCACAAAGACCTATTACGTTAGAATAAGATGCATACTCTACTACTAATCTTCTAAAAATAAAGAATTAGCAGAGTAAGAAATAGTCATGCCCATCAAATAGACACTGGATTGGTTTGGCAAAACAACAAGCTACTTCCAGAATCTACAAGAATTATCACTGCAATACGTTTAAAATGCAACATTACAACAGCAGACTTTTGGAAGTCATGTTACTCGTCGTGAAGATGAAGAAGCTCAACCACATGCCTTGCCCCTTTTAGTAGGTCAGAAGAGGAAAGATCGAAACATGGAAGCCATTATATTAAATTCAAATAAAAAAAAATTGTAATTCATACATTGGTAGTCCAATATCTCTACTTTCCACGCGAGCTAAGAGACGTAATCATAGGTCCAAAAGTCTGATCCACTGCTTTGTTCCATAGGTGTGCAAATTTCAGACGAGAATTCTTTCCAAAAATAGACTCCCTAATCTGACAAGTTGAAAGCCAGAATTTAAAAAGAGAAGTCCATGGATTCAATGAATATGGAAACTAGAAATGCATAAATCTTGAGTTGCTCAACCAATCTCTTACACTAACTCATATGTCCTTTCTATGCTTCTAAATTTAAGGAACTTGATATTTAAATGGTGCAGGATATATATAGAAAATGATGTGTTAAACACACAACATAGCCAGTTCTGATAACATTAAACATAGTCAACGAGCAAACTTCAGCATAAAATCCTAACCATATCAATCACAAATGTTCCATGAAAATGGATATATATCGTACTTCAACAAATATATCACTAGTTTAATACATACTTCCCATTTGATAAACACAATGACTTGGATACATGTATTTATGAGTGGCTGGATGATGCACCCTAATGCAGAACCATAATATGCCAATACATGTTCCAAAGAATATCATCAGAAAACAGCAGTGATATATCACTACATAAGCCAACAAGAAACAATTATATATCCCCGACTTTTGATCAACCAAAATCGACAGCCTCAACTGTTGCTGATATGATATCAGCATTAATTTTCACTCAACTTCAAAAAGTACAAGGTTCAAAAAATTACAATGCCACAACACCATGAAGGCCTTCTTTTTCTCTCATCGAACTACTTCAACTGAGCTTAGAGCCTTTTTCTATAAGCACCTAAAAGGCTCTACCTATTAACTGAGCTTAGAGCCCTTTAGTATTAATATTTGATAATAGGCAAACTTTGTGGCTAACATTTAGTAACAGTGTACAAATATATTTAGATAAAGTAATTGACTTTAGAACAAATGCAGTCTGAGTTAGTCATGAAAGAGTAAAATCAAAGGATTTGGAGAAATCTACATTCAAAGGTTTAATTTAATTAAATTCTATTTAGAATGTTCAAACTTCAAAGAATGATTTGTAGTTTAGAATTTTTACGTTAAAAGTAACTGGAGCTTCTATAGTGAGTCTTCTAGAGTTTAAAATCAGTCATTACAAGTGGTCATTAATCAATCGTCAAAGTGAGTTCCAAGGTCTGCATCTGTTGTCTAGGTCTAGTAAGTTCTAAGGTCTATAAAAAGGTCTTCTTGTACTCTTTTTTAGGACAGAACCGAATGGATGCAGTTTATGTTTATTTCTATGGTTCACTGCAGCTGTGATAGCTGAACTTTTAGGATCAGATATTGATATAAGGTCAAACCAAGAAAGTGAACTCCCACGTTCTTAAATCCATAGTCCTCCCTTCCTCCATCCATTCTTCTTTTCTTATATCCTCTTTTCTTTTTTCTACATCAACAAAGCTTTGAACAGTGAAGTACTTTATATTTAAATTCTAAGCTAAAATTAGTTTGTAATTTGAGTTTTCACAAATATTTAGGGAAGGGAGTGCTAGCAAACTTGGAGGAGCCAACTCCAACCTCTAGCTGCAGAAGTTTTCTTTTATCTGTAGTATGACTACGCCACAGAGGTCTGTTGTCAATGATAACAATAATTAGTTCGGTAGTGTCATGCTTCATTAATTTGATTTTCACTAAAGGGGGCGATATTGTATCATGGTTGACTTAAGTCATAGTAATTAAAGGCAAAGGAGCATCAAGGTGGTGGATTGAGATCCGCCAGAGTTAGCTCAGGCTCACAGAAAGGAAGTACAGCTAACTTGTCTGGTTCGTGTCTCTTTACAGAGGGTTCTTCCCTGCACTATATGGATGCATATGCCTTAGATTCCATACTTTAGCCTGATATTTTTTTCATCACTTTCTGAATTAGGAGCTCTGGTTCAAGCAAGTGACTTCTGCTTTCTCAAATATTACTTATAATAGGAAAGACATGAGGATTTCTATTGAAAAGATGTTAGTTCATTTCCTGGTATGCCTAAGAAGCAGAGGCAATTATTATAGTTAGGCTCAAATAAAAAGGTAAATCTTTATTGGCCTATTCTTAACTTTAACCCATCTCTGAATTTTTTATTCTCTTTGCCCTACCGAGTGTGCTTTTAGTCAAGTAGGTCTTCCACAAAGAAAGACTAAAAGCTCTCCTAAAATGCATAGACTAAATTGCAAATCTGACCCTCATATTTGTCATATTTTTGCTAAACTGTTCCCAAAACTTTTTTTTAGTGCATCTCTTCCTTATAGATACATTAGTTATGCAAAAGTGTTCCTCCAATATTTTTCACTAATAAAAAATTGATTTCCGTTAGTCAAACGAGATGTATTCTGTTAGTCAAATGTTCATGTTTCCAAATTAAGGTTAATATAGCCTTTTTAGTTATTTGAGATACATTTGAGAAGAATCATATAACAGTCATGATCAAAAAGAGGCATAAGAGAGCAGTTTGGAGGTTTCAATTACGGATAAAATTCATCTTAATGAGATGTTTTTGTGAAATTAAAACTTCCAATTATTGCTATAGATGGTGTGGATGATTCGATTTTCATGGGAAGATGATGGCACACCCCAATATGGTATGTGTATATATATATGTATGTATGGAAGGTTCTTTTTTTAAGAACGGAGTGAATATTAAGTTTCTGTATTTGAATTAGCTTCTTACACTTTAAGATGAAGTAGTTGTATGTCAAAATTATACTCTGCTCCATAAAAAGAGTTTATTTGTCACACAAAAAATTCACAACGAAGTCTTGTGAACTTATTATATGAACGTGGATGGAATCTGTAAATAATACTCTACTCCATAAAAAGAGTTTATCTTTGCTTGTTGAGGTTGGATGGAATGTGTAAATATACAATAATTGCCTGTTTGCAAGAACATAAGAGAACCTCCCCTGCAAATGGCAATTCAATGTTAATTGCTTATAAAAAACTCCACGTTTGACTAACCCGCATCTGATTCCTTTCAGGCAAGGATTCAAAAGTTAACAGCCCTCTCTGTTTGTATTTTACACAAGTTATATAGCTAGTCCATGGATTCAAAAGTTAACAGCCCTCTCTGTTTGTATTTTACACAAGTTATATAGCTAGTGGAGTTAATTTTTGTACATTTGTTATCGTTGTCAGCCCTCTCTATTTGTATAATGTTATATTATATTGTGGTCCCTAATTATAGTTTATATTGTCTTGAAGGTCAGTTAATGCTTAACAGTTGCTTCATAATAAAATTGCATCATGGAGGTCAATTTTTTAAGGATGAGGCTGAATACATAAGAGGCAAAGTGAGTTATATTGATTATTGCAACTTTGAGACTACAACAATGATTGACTTAAATCATATGGCTTACTTGTTGGAGCACAAAGGATCTTTAGTTTCTACCACAAACAACCTACAACTTATAAAATGAATTGTTTACAAACCGATGAAGATGTTGCAAGTCTTAAAAATTTTATTCCTAAAAATTATGAAGTCGAAATTTATTTGAGGACTTTCGAGATATTACATGCAATAACTGAGACACAACAAAGTCGGCTAACACAACCTTCATTTGGGAATGAAGATGTGATATATCTTGATGAGAATGAGGGCTTGAGGGATATTAATAAAGATGAATCTGAGTATGTTGATAATGAATTTAACGATAGTGAAGACGAAAATTGTGAGCTTCAAAATGAAGAGGCAGATTAAAAAGATGGTGAGTTTGAATATGAAGATTCAAAAAATACAAAGAATGTCGGAAATGCCGAAAAATAAAGATGCAGAACTTAACTACGCAGAAGATAAACATGACGATAGTGATGCTTCATATATACATTGGGATGATAGCAATTTTGAAAATGATGAAGATGCGCATGTTACAAAAGAATTGAAGTTGATGGGACTGAGAAACTTGAAACCATCTGAAACCATCGATAAATGATGATGTTATTCTTGATAGTGGCAAGGAAATTGAAAGTGTCAATAAGCAACAAGATGGTGTGAAGACTAAGAGCAGAAAAAGAAAAGTTGGAGTAGGAAACTATGTTGGGGTTGATACTTGTGATGAACCCGTGTATAGCTCAGATGAGATGCCACTATTGACTATACGGGACAATAATGATGAATATCCTCCATATCCAGTTTATGATCCAAAGATACACATGTTAGATCTTAAAGAACCAAAATTTGAGGTAGGGATCCTTTTCAAAGATAACAAAGCATTTAAGGAAGCGGTGAAAGTGGCAATCAATTGTCATTAGAAGAACATTTAAATTGACAAAAAAATGAGAAATTCATAATCAGATTTAGATGTCAACCTGCTTCAAGCTTTCCTTGGAGGATATTTGCATCGCAATACAAAGCTGGGGAAGACACTGTCCAAGTGAAAAGGTTTATACCGACCATGGTAGTTATACTGGAGTCTACAAACAAGTTTATGACTACAGATTGGTTAGCTCATAACTACTTGGAGGATTATTTAATTCATCCAAAGATGAATGTGAATGAGTTTCAAAAAACATTATTAGGAAAGCATCAACTAGATGTCTTTACTCACAAGGCATATAGGGTGAAAAAGAAGCTCAAAATATTATTGAGGGTATTGTTGTTGAGCAATTTGCAAATTTGTATAACTACGTGAAAGAGTTGAAAGACAAGGAGTATCGTTGTATTAGATTTTGCATGTTGTGCATTGGCAATTGGAAAACCAATATTTGAAAGAATGTATGTTTGTTTGGGTGCGTGCAAGAGGATTTCAAACATTGCACACCAATAATAGGGTTAGAAGGTTGCTTCTTGAAGGTGCCATACGGAGGAGTATTGCTTACTGCAATTGCTATAGATGAAAATAATAATATGTTTTCCATAGCATGGGCTGCTGTTGAAAGGGAAAATAGAGCATCATGGACCTGGTTTTTGGAGATTTTAAAGGAGGATGTAAACATTGTAAATGAGAGTACTTATACATTTATCTCAGACAAACAAAAAGTCCTTATTAGAGCACTTGAAGATGTTAGTCCATTATCTGATCATAGATTTTGTTTTATGCACATGCATAACAACTTCAAAACTGCAAGTCATAGGGGATTGACACTTAGAGATAAGTTATGGGATTGTGCCAAAGCAACCACCGAAGGTACTTTTAAGTTAGCAATCAAAGCATTGAAGACAATGGATGCCAAAACATGTTCCTGACTTGATGACAAGGACCCTGTGCACTGGTGTAGGGTCTATTTCAATAGTTTTCCCAAATGTGATATGCTATACAACAATTTATGTGAAGTTTTTAACAGCAAAATTGGAGGGCCAAGAGGTAAACTAATACTTGGGCTAATGGAAGGACTTGGGAATACTGTATGAAGAGAATGCAGAAAGTAAGGGATAGACTAGACAAGTGGAATTCTAAAAAGATTTGTCCATTTATAGTTGAGAAGTAAGAATGCTTGAAGGTTGATTCTAGAGTTTGCATTGCAATTTATGCTGGTAAATATCAAGTGACTGAAACATTTGGTTCTCAGTTTTCAATTAACTTATATACAAAGGAGTGCACATGTAGAAAATGGCAATTGAATGGCACACCTTGTTCCCATGGGATTAGAGCAATATTTTAAAATGATCCAGATCCACTAGATTATGTGCATGAGTGATATGACGTTGAGACTTATAGACATATAGATAGACATATGCTAGAATCATTACCATCATCAGAATTTTGGAAAAAGTATAACCTACCACCTATGTTACCCCCTGCATACACTATCAAACTTGGCAGGGCACAAAGTGTTAAGAGGAATAGCCAAGGAGAGGTTGAAGAAGGTGCAAATCCAACTAGACTTAAGAGAAGGCCTTACAAGATGAGGTGCAAAAGGTGTGGTGAATATGGCAACAACAAAAAAGGGTGCAAGATGCCAATAACACCTGAAGGTAAAGGAAATGAACACTATGAAAATACCAGGGAACCAGCTCAAGGCATTAGAAAACAAAAACTGCCAGTAAGTATATTTATTTTATAATGACATTATAGTTTGTTCTTAAATATATATATATATATATATATATATATATATATATATTATGATTTTGTATGTAGGTAAAAAGGCATAAAGAAACATGGTCTCTAAGTCTAAACCTCCACCATATAAAAAATCATGAATGCCTCACTAGAGCTGCATCAACTACATCTACAAGGGTAATATTACTAATTATAATTATATTTACCATTATTTTCGCTTGCTTGTCCTTGATTACCATTTTAAATGAATGTGTAGATTCCAAATTAGCCACCACTAACGAGGGTGTATAACTTGCTACATCTATACAAGTAATGTCATTTTATCATTACAGTGTATTATTTTAACTGAATGTCATCCGTAATTTATATTCACATATCCTGATGTGTAGTTTGCCGGAGTGGAGAACCAAAAAGCAATAACTGAAGGTTGCAAGGAAGTGGTGATTAAGGGTTGCAAGCGGACAATAAATAAGTAGTTTATTATGTGTTTGGTATTCGTTAAGAAATACTTCAAATATTTGACTAATTTTTTTGGGTATTAATTGGCAATATTTTTCGCTATGAAATTATTGTTGGTATCAATAGTTTAAGTTATTTAAAGTCATAGTTAACACTTCCGGTTTGTTTATGGAACAATGTGTCCTAATGTCAAAACTTTGATTAGTTGATGCCTTGAGGTTTATATTTTATAATTCAAAACATATCATTCTTCAATTTTTGTTCTCTATCTTCTTCTCTCTGTTTTTTTTACTAGACAGTTGGTTAATTTTGCACAAAACCAGGTATTTTGAGACATGTTGACTTTGTGCAGATTGATGGACTCTCCTCCCTACGTGTGGATTGATGGACTCTGTACAAAGAGGGAAAGAAATTCATGGCTTAATATTTAGAATGGACCTATATGTGAATGTCTTTATTACTTTGATTGCCATGACTGAAATTTTTTAATTCTATGAGAGTTTTTTTTAGTTTTGTAATTGTAATTTTTAGTTTTGTTCCATCAAATAAGAATTTTTTAGTTGTATAAATTTGAAATTACGTCAAAACTAAATTCTAGTATTGAACATTTTAATGGCAATATCAAATCATGCTACAAGTTTCGGTTCGTACAAATATTAGTGAACTTTTGATCTCTAATATAATAGTAGGAAAGTTAGCAATACATAACATTACTTATAAAATTGCAAATTCTGACTTCAATTATTGAATATTTTTCAATTTCAAGATGTAATTTGAAGGTTCTAATTTTAAAAAAATATATTGAATTATGGTATTTCTATTGAGTATTTTGTATTGGGACTGCCAAAGCATATCATCACATTTGACAAGAAGGAAGGGACTAGTACTGAATATCCTAATAATGCTCTTGATAATCTTAGATCCATCATCACAGAAAAATTCACTCCTGATCAGAAAGTATCCTTTAGTAAGCCAGTCTCTAGAGAAGAAATAAAGACTGCCCTGTCTTCTATAGGGAATGATAGGACCTAACTTCTGTACACAGTTGCAATATATTTCCCATGTTAATGACCAATACTTAGTCACTGAGATTTTTGGCAATTCAAACTTATAATGTTCATATTACCTACTTCCTTCTGCTTTACATAGATACTATCATACTACCTCTTCTAAACATAAATATAATTTATTTATTTTTAAGAGTCCAATTTTTTCTATTTGGGATCATGTTGTGGTCTCTGTTTTCTATGTCATAGAATTATAGGTTTACATTTATATATATGATTATGTAACTTGGCTAACTTATTGAAAGCCTCATAGGAGATCCAATGGCAGTATCCTAGAAGCCCCCCATCCATTTGTGTTGGAAGAGAAATGGCAGTTATAGTAATTGACAGTCAAGACTTGTTGAGTAATACAAGCCTTGATAAGGCCAGTATGTGGCCCTTTCTCCAAACTGGATGCAATAATTAAGCTTACAATAAGACTCAAGGTTCATTTTGGAGGGTAGAAGTTGTGTTTTCCCTCTCACTTCCTTTTCCCTTCTTGTCATGCCCATTATGCCCCTAGCTCAGTTAATCTCTGTTAAATTGTTTACAGAAAAAGGATAGAGAAACACTTTTACATAACTAATGTATCTATGAGGAAGAGATGTGCTAAAAAAAAGTTTAGGAACAGTTTAGCAATAACATGACAAATAGGAGGGTTAGATTTGCAACTTAGTCAAAATTCATAGCCTTAAACGCATTAAACATGAGGAAAAATAAATAATGCACCACTCTTTGTTTAGCAAGAAGAAATATATTTTGACACATCACTGACCCTAACTTTCAATTTTTCCTATTGTTTCTGAGAATCATCTTCAGGAATCAATTTATATCATGGTCTTACATACTAAGAAAGAGAGTTTGGAATTCAAATTAAGTATCAATACTATCAAATTAACAATACATTTACCTAGTTGTCAAAGAAAATATAAGTACAGAACTAACCTAACCTAACCATATAGATTTTGCGCATTCAGATAAAAATGGGGGAAAAAAACCAAAAAAACAAAAGATTTACTATAAGCCACAAAACAGAAATTCATTCCCTAACTCAATCTAGGACATTTAATGTTACATTGAAATGTAATACACAAAATATAAACAGATTGTGGTCAGGGGACATAAATTAACAATAAATGAGTAATTAATTGTCTAATTTGGTTTTCATGGAACAAAGAAAAGATTTTTGAAAATAAAAATAAGACCTGAGATTGAGAGACCAATTGAGATTGATTATCTGAGATTGTCTTGTAGATGCTTCTTCGTTGCTCAAATACAACAACTCCCGTGAAAATGCTTCCCAGTGCAGCGCCAAGCAGACGCTCCTGCATACCCTAAAACACATCAAATTCCCCCAAACATAGACATATATACCTACATATGTATATATATATATATATATATTCAAAAGAAAGAGAAATGAGATAAAAATGTTGCGGACCTGAGTAAGAACGCTGATCATGGCGACCGTTTCAACTCTTCCGAATGATTTTCAGAATCGGAAATGGTCTGAAATTTTACGGTTTGACGGCGAAATAAAAGCAGCTCGACGATAAAATCCAGTTACATGAATTTTTATTTTATTTTTTATTTTTTTTATTTTTTTTGGTAAGTCCGTCTATAGGCCAACAGAACATGCATATAACTTAATTACTTTATACGCGTGTGTGTCAGTATTTTATTAGTCAATTATTTAATTTATTTAAAAATAAATTTTATCCTAGTCACTTTCGTAAAAAGATAAATGTGAATTGTGAGGTACAATTACAATTACGTTTTTCGCCCTGGTTAGTTTGTTACTTTGTTTCCGTTTTTTAAAAACAAAACTAAGACTTTATTTTTCAGTGTTTAGGTGGCAAACAAAATACAACTTTTCTCAACTATAAAGATTAAATTTGATTTGTTAAATGTATTTTTAAAATATATTTTTTTAAAAAACCTTTCAAACAAATACAAACTTATTATTTTTAAATTAAACTAATTTTGATCTAAAAATATTTTGACTTTATTTGAAATTTTGAATTTGAATTTTATATTTTAAGTCCGAGGAACTATAGGGCTGAAAAACAAATTATAGCCTATATCCCTTTTATAATATAAGATAAATTTTGAATTTGTAAAATTTATTAAATCCAAAATTAATGTAATTAAATGATATATATTTTGATTAATAGTATTTTTTGGATTATTTACAAAACTCAAAATTACTCATTAAAATTAAATGAATTCATATTAATTTTAATTTAGAAAAATAAAACAAATTAAATTAAAAGGTCAAAATTAATCTTTTAATTTAAAACAAATAGAGTATTTGGTTGAAAATCACTGTAAACAAATAGAGGCTTTGTTTCCTTGTGAAATTTTGCTTACTCTTTCATGTGAGATTTTATTAATTATTATATATATTTGATCACTAAAATTCATTGAATATTGTACTCTATCCTAAACTGGGTATTAAAAAATGAAAAAAATTGAGGCCTTGGAACTATTAAGCTGCGTAATGTTTATTAAAAAGATTAATCTCGAATTAATAAAAAAAATTAATCTCGAAGAAAAGAGTGCGACTCATACGCTCTGTTTTTGAGTTTTAAATTAGAAAAAAAATTTAAGTTTTCTTTCTAATTCTTATGTTTATGAGTTTTTTAATAAACGAAAAAGAAAATAAATGGATAGAAAATTTGGCCACATTTTTATAATTCTCATATTATCCTCAACTTTTAATATAATAAATTTTAAATTACAACTCATGTCCTCAATTTTAAATTTTCTATTCTTTTCAATTAAAAACTCAGAAACAACACAAAGGAAAATTTTAAATTTTCTATTCTTTTCTTTTCTGTTTTAATTTAAATTTTCTATTCTTTTTTTTTTCTATTCAAAACTCAGAAACAGAGTGTTATTGTAAAAAAATAATGAGTTATTAGCTGCTAATCGGTGTCACGGTGATTGAAGATTAAAAATATGTTTAATTCTTAATAAAATATGAATTCCAATTAACAAAAAGCCAAGAGCGTTGGCTAAAAAATAATTTCTTCAATGATTGAGCAACGATGATTATTAGAAACAAACTATATATATTTTCAAATTTTAAAAATAATAAATAATAAAATTATAATTTTAGATAATTTATTAGTATTCGTATCGATATTGACTGAAATTAAATGAACTCAAAATATCATTTTAAAGTAAAATGAATAAGTTTTAAAAATAGAGAAGTGAGAGTCCACGGGACTTTGAGCTCGTTCGTCGACGACCACGGTGACTTATTTTAAAATACTTAAAGTTAAAATATAAGTTAGGAGGTTGTATTCAATTAAGATTTTTAAAGACTTTTAAATACTTTAAAAGTTTGGTTGTATTCAATCAAGACATTTAAAGAGTTTATAAAAGTTTAGTGGTATTCAATTACAACTTTTTTAATGTCTTTAAAAGTTAGGTGGTATTGAATTAAAATTTTTACAAAGTCTATAAAAGTATTTTGGTATTCAAAAAGTCTTAGATTTTAAAGATTTTCATCAAATGGAAGAGTTTGACAAACTTTAGAAGAAGAATTATAGCTATCAACCCATATTCAAAATCTTACCTCATCTCTAAAGACTTCTAGTGACTTCCAAATAAACACAAAAATGTATAAAACTAATTATTAATTGGACTTTATCTTTTATTAGGTCAAATTAGTTATTTATTTTATATGGGCTAATAAATATTAATATGTGGTGGATAAATAATTTGGTAAAATTTGGGCCATAAAAATAATTGAATTTATTATAATTTTATTATAAGAGAATTAACAAGATATATTAATAAATAAATAAATAACTAAACCTAATCTGAATTGGTGAGAGAAAAAATAGACGTTCGAAAGCTTCCAATAGAAAGAGAAAAGAGATTTGTTTAACAAAAATGAGATAAAATCATAAAACTCTCATATCAATTGTAAAGATTATGTATTATAATATATGAAAATAGAAAATATATGATTTGTATGTGTATGTGTATATATTTTTTTTTTAATTTTCTGACATTTTAAACGAAAGAAATCATTGTTAATTTTTTAGACATCTTCTATATTCGTCTTCAAGTATTTTTGGTGTATCATAGTGAAATAATGTAACATGTGATTGTATTTTTGCATGACAAAATGACAGAATCGTTATCTTTCCCTTATAAAAAAGGAAAAAACACACTGCTTTGATGTGACGACCCCAAAATAAGTTCATTCCACCCAACCCATTCTGAGTCGTCAAATACATGGTACAAAAAATAACTACAACTTTATTACAACAATTGTCGTGTAAAATACAACAACACATATGCTGTGAGTTTGAATATAAATATATACCAAATGTGATATTGAACATCATCATGTATCAGCACCTCACAAAGGTACCTTACATAAAGGTACAGTCAAAAACTGTTTTAGAAACTAGAATCTTTGGGAAGTGCTCAAGGAAACCTTTGTACATGGCAGGCCATGCTTCTAGGTTATGATAGATATCATATGGCCACAGAATTATCCTTGGTTGACCCAATAGACCCCAAAGAAAAACGAGAAGATTACTATCATATTTTTTCCAATGGTGAGTCTTCTCTTGACTTATCATTATCTCCACTGTCTCTAAATGAGAATTATACTTCAAACAAACACCAAGATTATATAGGTAGTGCTCGTAGATATACTCAGCAAGTGGATGAGCACAACCCTGTCTTATGATGACACGAGTTTGTATGTCATTAGACATCTTGTATGATAGTGACGAAACACCCTTCCAACGTTGGGTTCGCCTCACCCTATTTTCTTCACCAAATATAACTACTAAATGATGACCACCGTTCTATTCCCTTGTTACCCCCGCTCGACCCAGCTACACTCTTATTACCTAAAAGGAATTGTGAAATAAAAGGGTGAGCACAACTAGCCCAGTAAAGAATATCATGACTAAAGATAAATTATCAATAGTCTTCATCAGTAATAAATCAGAGATTTAGAACATATGGTAGATGATAAAAATTTCAACCATAGTTGCAGCGGAACGAGCAATCCATTAGAAGAGTCAAATAGACTGTAAAGTCTATTATCTTCTCCATGTTAAAAATCCACCAACAATATTTTATCCATATAATATCAATCAACAATTCTGGTCCACAATCATCTTTGCACTACGGGCCAAAGATATTCATCAACAATTCATCTTTGCACTACAGGCCAAAGATATTCCTCAACAGTTCATATTTGCACTACGGCCAAAAATATTCATCAACAGTTCATATTTGCACTACAGGCCAAATATATTAATATCTCAAAGAAATATATAATCATTTCAGAATTTATATAAACAATAATTATAATCATGTTGATCAATTCACCTTTGCACTTAAGCTAAAGATATTCACTTATAAATTCAATGGTCATGATCATACCAGTCAACAATTCAACTTTGCACTACTGGCCAAAGAGAACCCATAGTCATGATCATACCAGAAATCTACCCATCTTTACACTCAAGTCAAAGAGAAATATCATCATTAGGGTTATAAAAATATTATATATGATAATAAAATCAATATAATCAACATACAGATTTAATCTCAAGAGTAATATTCATAAACCAACTATAATTTGGTCAGAAAAAGAAACCAATGTTGTCGTGAATAGTAACTCGTGAATAATAACTCGTGAATTATAACTCGTGAATAGTAAACTCGACACAAAAAGGTAGAAATTCTACAATAAAATATATACCAATATTTCGGTATAATGATATTGAAAGAATAATATTTCTTAAGCTTATAAACAATTTATTTTAATTGTTTACACTTTACTAAATAATGCATTTAATCATCCTAAAAAGCCAAACTCATAAGATTTCATCACCAATAACTAAAAACCCTCATCAAAAATCTTCATATACCTCATATAGGATTCTCAAGCCATAAAATCCTATTTTTTAATTTTCTTACTTCACAAAACATATTTAATTCATTTACTCATAACTAGACTATTTTCATGAAAAAATACCAAATCAGTTTCAAAAATATTTTTTTTCTGAGATTTAGCATAATATAGTCCCATAGTGAACATATATTTTTATCAAAATTTTTAAAAGTCATTTACTATTTTTCATATGGCCAAAATAGCCGAATATTTAGACATTTATCAAAAATTGTACTTTTATCTAAAAATTCTGAAATTCACAGAGTATACTCCTATCATATGCATGTACTCCCAATAAAAATTTCATCAATTTTAGAATTAACCACAAGAAGTTATAAGCGGTTACTTTTAAGATAGTATTTTCTTATAAAATTCATAACTCTTAATCTATACATCCAAAAATCACTATTTTTGGACACAATCAAGAAAACTCATCAAAATATCATTTCAAATTTTTTCAGAATTTTTGAAAGTCAGAAAAATTACGAAACTGAAAAACATAACAACCCTTAAAATCCCTTACTATCCCGTACCACAAAAGAGCAGTACTTCTGATCGGTATAAGGCTGAAGAAAACTTGCACTGATGAATAGAAACTTACAAAGTATTTAAATACTTATAAAATATACTCAATAATCTAGAGAGAGAAAGAGAGAAAATGTGACGCCCCCAAAATCAGGTATACATCACCCATCTTGGGTCGCCACTTACAAGATACAGAATACAAATACAACTTAATTATACAACAGTCGTGTATAATATGACAAAATATATGCTGTGAGTTTGAATACAAATATTATCTTCTAGAGAGTATTCATACTCAAAAGGAGTCCTCATTACATTTATTAACACGCCATTACATAGAATAGTGAGGACTACTAACTAATACTATCATTCGGACCATCACTCCGTTCCCCGATTTGCCCCAGCTACATTCTCATTTTCTGAAGAGAACAGTGAAAGAAAGGGTGAGCTCAACTAGCCCGGTAAAAAATATTATGACTAAGATAATGCAGAATAAATTATCATTAGCCTTCAACAGTGTTAAACTGATAAAATATAGTAAACATCAAGTTTAACTGCAGCGGAACATGCAATCAATTAGAAGAGTCAAGTAGCAAATAAAATCTACTATCTTCTATGATTTAAAAGGTTTTTCAACACTGTTATCGCTGAGACTCAGCTTAATAATAATACACATCATCGAATCACCCCTGCATTACGGCCAAGGATATTCTTTAGTATCACGACCACAATTATCCATGCACTACAGCTAAGAATAATTATGTATTCATTAATGGTCATGATCATGCCAACAACTGTCCATCAACGCACTACGGACCAATGATGACTTTTACCATATCATTTGTAACATTACGGTCATGATTACACCGATTAATCCCTGGTCATAATCATACCAAGTCCATCTATGCACTACAGGCCACAGATGACTTTCAACAGAATATAAACATGAGGATGATGACAATGATATAAGAATTCAATAAAACAAGTTCAAGAATTAATTTATCCAAGAATTAATAACGTCCAAATTGTCAACATGATACTGCTTTGTGGAGTAAACTTCAAGACTGATCAGGTGTAAGACCCCGAATTTTATGAAATAAAAGTATTCAATTTTTCTTATAATTACTATTCAGTAAATGGTTAAATTAATAAATGTTAAAGTTAAGGGTGATATATGATTTTTTTCCAAAATACACAAGTGGTTATAAAATATTCATTGTTGTCGGGGAATATTCGTTTGGTCGTGGAATATTCTTTCTGTCGGGGAATATTCGTACGACGGCGCAGCCATTTGTGGGCCCCATAACAGAATAACTGTCGAATGAAGAAAACGACAAATTTGAGTTTTTACAAATAACGGCGTAGTTATTACCGTTAACACTGTTGGAATACCCGGTGGTTAAAATACAGAAATACGCATTATTGCACAGTAGTACACGGTATTGCACAGTATTTTTGAAATTATTGATTCTTACGTAAGAAGACACTACTCAATAATTGTTACAGTAGTTACTGTTCAATAATTTATTTTATTGATTCAATAATTGCTGCGTTGATATTTTATATTATTGTTGTTTCAATAATTGTTGCTGCACAGTACTTTCCATTATCAGATCAATAATTCATATTATTTAAATAATATTATTAGATAGCATTATTGGCAATGTCTAGAAAGTTCTGTCTAAGGAGAGGTTTGGTCATCTAATTGCGCGCCAGTAAGGAGAAATCCTTATTGGAAAGCTCCCTCTTTCCTAAGAACGGCCTGGATGCCATAAATGTGATTCTGTAATATTATTTGTGAATAATTAATTATTGATTCATATGATAAGGAAATATTTATTTTATGTGGATATAAATGAGGGATATATTTTTGTGGTTAAAAATGAAGGAGTTAATGTTGAGGTGTTTTATCTGTATTTTTGTCAGAACAGAGGTATTGAAAATCAAATTAGAGTTTTTCAGATATTTTGCGAGGGTTATAATTTTTAATCCGACCGTTGGATCGTGGTAATATTTGGATATGTTATACATATATAAGTTGAGTATATGTCCACAAATTTTGAACCGTTAAAAATAAACGTATGATTTGTTATAAATTTTACGAGATGACTGGTTCAAAAATTGTAGAATTTTCGGAGTTAATCATTTTGGTGGAAAATTCTAGAATTGGTGGGCCCCACTCTTGGTTGGTGAAGAAATGTGCTGAGATTTTTATTCAAATGTGGTGGGTGGGAATAGTAGCAGGTAAAGCCATCAGGTTGCAGGTTAAGTATGCTTCGGCGTGCTAACATTTTTCTATAAATAGAGGGCTAAGTTAGAATTGAAAATCACACCAGAATTCATAAGTTTTCTCTCTTTCTCTCTCTAGATTATTGAGTGTATTTTGCGAGTATTTAGATACTCTGTGAGTTTCTATTCATCAGTGCAAGTTTCCTTCAGCCTTATACCGATCAGAAGTACTGCTCTTTTGAGGTAAGGGATAGTAAGGGATTTTAAGGGTTCTTATATTTCCAGTTTCGTAATTTTTCTGACCTTCAAAAATTCTGGAAAAATTTGAAATGATATTTTGATGAGTTTTCTTGATTGTGTCCAAAAATGGTGATTTTTGGATGTATAGATTGAGAGTTATGAATTTTATGAGAAAAAACTATTTTAAAAGTAATCGCTTATAATTCCTTGTGTTTAACTCCAAAATTGATGAAATTTTTATTGGGATTACATGTATATGATAGAAGTATACTCTGTAAATTTCAGAATTTTTGGACAAATGTACAATTTTTGATAAATGTCTAAATATTCGGCTGTTTTGGCCATATGAAAAATAGTAAATGACTTTTAAAAATTCTGAGAAAAAAATATATTCACTATGGGACTATATTATACTAAATTCCAGAAAAGAAATATTTTTGGAACTGATTTGATATTTTTTATGAAAATAGTCTAGTTATGGGTAAATGAATTAAATATGTTTTCTGAAGTAAGAAAATTGAAAAATAAGATTTTATGACTTGAGAATCCTATATGAGGTATATGCAGATTTTTGATGAGGGTTTTGGTTATTGGTGATTAAATCTTATGAGTTTGGCATTTTAGATTGATTAAATGCATTATTTAGTAAAGTGTAAATAATTAAAATAAATTGTTTATAAGCTTAAGAAATATTATTCTTTCAATATCATTATACCGAAATATTGGTATGTATTTTATTGTGAAATTTCTACCTTTTGTGTCGGGATTACTATTAATGAGTTACTATTCACGAGTTACTATTCATGAGTTACTATTCACGAGTTACTATTCACGACAAAATTGGTTACTTTTTCTAACCAAATTATAGTTGATTTATGAATATTACTCTTGAGATTATTAAATCTATATGTTGATCATATTATTTTTATTATCATATATAACATTTTTATAATCTTGATGTTGAAATTCTCTTTTACTTGAGTGTAAAAATGGGTAGATTATTGGTATGATCATGACTTTGGGTTCTCTTTGGCCAGTAGTGCAAAGTTGAATTATTGACTAGTATGATCATGACCATTGAATTTATAATTGAATATCTTCAGCTTAAGTGCAAAGGTGAAATGATCAACATGGTTATAATTATTGTTTATATAAATGATTATATATTTCTTTGAGATATTAATATATTTGGCCTGTAGTGCAAATATGAACTGTTCAGGAATATCTTTGGCCTGTAGTACAAAGATGAAATATTGATAAATATCTTTGGCCTGTAGTGCAAAGATGAATTGTTGATGAATATCTTTGGCCCGTAGTGCAAAGATGACATGTTGTTGAATATCTTTGGCCAGTAGTGCAAAGATGAATAGATGTTGAGATAAACATAACCAACTGGTGATACAAATGAATATCTTTGGCCGTAGTACAAAGATGAAGTTATTAGTATGATCATGAACAGGAAATGTGATTTGGTGTAACCATGATCTTTGATGTTTCAGGTAAAGATAGGTGATGAAAATTATCTTCGTCCTAGATGAGAAGAGGAATTTTGAACTACAGTTATGATTATGAGTTATTCATATGATTGTGGACCAGAATTATTGATTGATGTTACAGGTATAAAACATTGTTGATAGATTTTTAACATGAAGAAGATAATAGACTTTATAGTTTATTTGACTCTTCTAATGGATTGCTCATTCCGCTGCAACTATGGTAGAAATTTTTATCATTTACCATATGTTCTAAATCTCTGATTTATTATTGATGAAGGCTACTGATAATTTAATTATCTTTAGTCATGATATTCTTTACTGAGCTAGTTGTGCTCACCCTTTTGCTTCACAATTCCTTTCAGGTAATAAGAGTGTAGCTGGGTCGAGCGAGGGTAACGGGAAAATAGAACTGTAAGACCCCGAATTTTATGAAATAAAAGTATTCAATTTTTCTTATAATTACTATTCAGTAAATGGTTAAATTGATAAAAGTTTAAAGTTATGGGTGAAATATGAATTTTTTTCAAAATACACAAGTGGTTATAAAATAATCATTGTTGTCGGAGAATATTCGTTTGGTCGTGGAATATTCTTTCTGTCGGGGAATATTCATACGACGGCGCAGCTATTTGTGGGCCCCATAACGAATAACTGTCGGGTGAAGAAAACGACAAATTTAAGTTTTTACAAATAACGGCGTAGTTGTTATCGTTAACACTGTTGGAATACCCGGTGGTTAAAATACAGTAATACGCGTTATTGCACAGTAGCACACGGTATTGCATAGTATTTTTGAAATTATTGATTCTTACGTAAGAAGGCACTACTCAATAATTGTTACAGTAATTACTGTTCAATATTTTATTTTATTGATTCAATAATTGCTACGTTGAAATTTTATATTATTGTTGTTCAATAATTATTGCTGCACAGTATTTTCCATTATCAGATCAATAATTCATATTATTTGAATAGTATTATTAGATAGCATTATTGGCAATATCTAGAAAGTTCTGTCTAAGGAGAGGTTTGGTCATCTAATTGCGCGCCAGTAAGGAGAAATCCTTATTGAAAAGCCCCCTCTTTCCTGGGAACGGCCTGGTTGTCATAAATGTGATTCTGTAATATTATTTGTGAATAATTAATTATTGATTCATATGATAAGGAAATATTTATTTTATGTGGATATAAACGAGGGATATATTTTTGTGGTTAAAAATGAAGGAGTTAATGTTGAGATTTTTATCCGTATTTTTGTCGGAATGGAGGTATTAAAATCAGGGTTTTTGAGATATTTTACGGGGGTTATAATTTTTAATCCGACCGTTGGATCGTGGTAATATTTGGATATGTTATACATATATAAGTTGAGTATATGTCCACAAATTTTGAACCGTTAAAAATGAACGTATGATTTATTATGAATTTTACGAGATGACTGGTTCAGAAATTGTTGAATTTTCGGAGTTTATCATTTTGGTGAAAAATTCTAGAATTGGTGGGCCCCACTTGTGGTTGGTGAAGAAATGTGCTGAATTATATTTCAAATGTGGTGGGTGGGAATAGTAGCAGGTAAAGCCATCAGGTTGCAGGTCAAACCTACCAAAATTTTCCTATAAATAGAGGGCTAAGTTAGAATTGAAAATCACACCAGAAACATAAGCTTTCTCTCTTTCTCTCTCTATATTATGAAGTATATTTTGTGAGTTTTTAGATACTTGGTGAGTTGCTATTCATTAGTGCAAGTTTCCTTCAGCATCATATCCGATATCCAGTCAGAAGTACTGCTCTTTTGAGGTAAGGGATAGTAAGGGATTTTAAGGGTTGTTATGATTTTCAGTTTCGTAATTTTTCTGATCTTCAAAAATTCTGGAAAAATTTAAAATGATATTTTGATGAGTTTTCTTGATTGTGTCCAAAAATGGTGATTTTTGGATGTATAGATTGAGAGTTATGAATTTTATGAGAAAAGACTATTTTGAAAGTAACCGCTTATAATTCATTGTGGTTAACTCCAAAATTGATGAAATTTTTATTGGGAGTACATGTGTATGGTAGAAGTATACTCTGTAAATTTCAAAATTTTTGGACAAAAGTATAATTTTTGATAAATGTCTAAATATTCGGTGGTTTTGGCCATATGAAAAATAGTAAATGAGTTTTAAAAATTATGAGAAAAATATATGTTCAATATTGGACTATATTATGCTAATTCCCAGAAAAGAAATATTTTTGGAACTGATTTGATATTTTTCATGAAAATAGACTATTTATGAGTAAATGAATTAAATATGTTATGTGAAGTAAGAAAATTGAAAAATAGGATTTTATGGCTTGAGAATCCTATATGAGGTATATGCAGATTTTTGATGAGGGTTTTGATTATTGGTGATAAAATCTTATGAGTTTGGTATTTTAGAATGATTAAATGCATTATTTAGTAAAGTGTAAACAATTTAAATAAATTGTTTATAAGCTTAAGAAATATTATTCTTTCAATATCATTATACCGAAATACTGGTATGGATTTTATTGTGGAATTTCTACCTTTTTGTGTCGAGTTTATTATTTATGAGTTACTATTCACGAGTTACTATTCATGAGTTACTATTCACGAGTTACTATTCACGATAAAAATTGGTTTCTTTTTCTAACCAAATTATAGTTGAGTTATGAATATTACTCTTGAGATTAAAACTATGTATTGATTATATTGATTTTATTATCATATATAACATTTTTATAACCCTGATGTTGAAATTCTCTTTCACTAGAGTGTAAAGATGGGTAGATTATTGGTATGATCATGACTAGGGTTCTCTTTGGCCTGTAGTGCAAAGTTGAATTGTGACTGGTATGATCATGACCATTGAATTTATAAGTGAATATCTTTAGCTTAAGTGCAAAGGTGAATTGATCAACATGGTTATAGTTATTGTTTATATAAATTCTGAAATGATTATATATTTCTTTGAGATATTAATATCTTTGGCCTGTAGTGCAAAGATGAAATATTGATAAATATCTTTGGCCTGTAGTGCAAAGATGAATTGTTGATGAATATCTTTGGCCCGTAGTGCAAAGATGACATGTTGTTGAATATCTTTGGCCAGTAGTGCAAAGATGAACAGATGTTGAGATAAACATGACCAACTGGTGATACAAATGAATATCTTTGGACGTAGTGCAAAGATGAAGTTATTAGTATGATTATGAACAGGAAATGTGATTTGGTGTAACCATGATCTTTGATGTTTCAGGTAAAGATAGGTGATGAAAATTATCATCGTCCTGAATGAGAAGAGGAATTTAGAACTACAGTTATGATTATGAGTTAATCATATGATTGTGGACCAGAATTGTTGATTAATATTACAGGGATAAAACATTGTTGGTGGATTTTTAACATGGAGAAGATAATAGACTTTATAGTCTATTTGACTCTTCTAATGGATTGCTCGTTCCGCTGCAACTATGGTTGAAATTTTTATCATTTACCATATGTTCTAAATCTCTGATTTATTGTTGATGAAGGCTATTGATAATTGAATTATCTTTAGTCATGATATTCTTTACTGAGCTAGTTGTGCTCACCCTTTTGCTTCACAATTCCTTTCAGGTAATAAGAGTGTAGCTGGGTCGAGCGGGGGTAACAAGGGAATAGAACGGTGGCCATCATTTAGTAGTTATATTTGGTGAAGAAAATAGGGTGAGGCGAACCCAACGTTGGAAGGGTGTTTTGTCACTATCATACAAGATGTCTAATGACATACAACCTCGTGTCATCATAAGACAGGGTTGTGCTCATCCACTTGCTGAGTATATCTATGGGCACTACCTATATAATCTTGGTGTTTGTTTGAAGTATAATTCTCAATTAGAGACAGTGGAGATAATGATAAGTCAAGAGAAGACTCACCATTGGGAAGAATATGATAGTAATCTTCTCGTTTTTCTTTGGGGTCTATTGGGTCAACCAAGGATAATTCTGTGGCCATATGATATCTATCATAACCTAGATGCGTGGCCTCCCATGTACGAAGGTTTCCTTGAGCACTTCCCAAAGATTCTAATTTCTAAAACAGTTTTTGACTATACCTTTATGTAAGGTGTTATTGTGAGGTGATGTCCACGGTTGGAACATGAGTCACATTTGGTATATATTTGTATCCAAACTCACAGCATATGTGTTGTTGTATTTTGCACGACAATTGTTGTAATAAAGTTGTAGTTATTTTCTGTACCATGTATTTGACGACTCAGAATGGGTTGGGTGGAATGAACCTATTTTGGTGTCGTTACATTTGGTATCAGAGCTTAGGGATATGATCTCTGGCGGAGATCGGGGAATACAACTAGGAGGGGAGAGACGAGTAAATCCTTCGCTAGTGTGTCCTACCTAAGCGTATTTGTTGGTCAGTCATACTATCGGGATATGATGTGAAATGTTAATTTATTAAATTAACCCTTGTTTTGAAGCTGTATTCTAGAATGATATTTGAAATACAGGAGATGAGCAATGGAGAAATTATGATGACAGGGAAGATAGATTTTGAAATGAAAGGAAGGTATTCTCAACTTTTTGAAATACCAGGTACGTAAATTTCGGGGACAAAATTTCATAAGGAGGAGAGATTGTAAGACCCCGAATTTTATGAAATAAAAGTATTCAATTTTTCTTATAATTAATATTCAGTAAATGGTTAAATTGATAAATGTTAAAGTTAAGGGTGATATATGATTTTTTTTCAAAATACACAAGTGGTGATAAAATATTCATTGTTGTCGGGGAATATTCGTTTGGTCGTAGAATATTATTTCTGTCGGGGAATATTCGTACGACGGCGCAGCCATTTGTGGGCCCCATAACAAAATAACTGTCGGATGAAGAAAATGACAAATTTGAGTTTTTACAAATAACGGCGTAGTTATTACCGTTAACACTGTTGGAATACCCGGTGGTTAAAATACAGAAATACGCATTATTGCACAGTAGTACACGGTATTGCACAGTATTTTTGAAATTATTGATTCTTACGTAAGAAGACACTACTCAATAATTGTTACAGTAGTTACTGTTCAATAATTTATTTTATTGATTCAATAATTGCTGCGTTGATATTTTATATTATTGTTGTTTCAATAATTGTTGCTGCACAGTACTTTTCATTATCAGATAAATAATTCATATTATTTAAATAATATTATTAGATAGCATTATTGGCATTGTCTAGAAAGTTCTGTCTAAGGAGAGGTTTGGTCATCTAATTGCGCGCCAGTAAGGAGAAATCCTTATTGAACGGCCTGGTTGCCATAAATGTGATTCTGTAATATTATTTGTGAATAATTAATTATTGATTCATATGATAAGGAAATATTTATTTTATGTGGATATAAATGAGGGATATATTTTTGTGGTTAAAAATGAAGGAGTTAATGTTGAGGTGTTTTATCTGTATTTTTGTCAGAACAGAGGTATTGAAAATCAAATTAGAGTTTTTCAGATATTTTGCGAGGGTTATAATTTTTAATCCGACCGTTGGATCGTGGTAATATTTGGATATGTTATACATATATAAGTTGAGTATATGTCCACAAATTTTGAACCGTTAAAAATAAACGTATGATTTGTTATAAATTTTACGAGATGACTGGTTCAGAAATTGTAGAATTTTCGGAGTTAATCATTTTGGTGGAAAATTCTAGAATTGGTGGCCCCCACTCTTGGTTGGTGAAGAAATGTGCTGAGATTTTTATTCAAATGTGGTGGGTGGGAATAGTAGCAGGTAAAGCCATCAGGTTGCAGGTTAAGTATGCTTCGGCGTGCTAACATTTTCCTATAAATAGAGGGCTAAGTTAGAATTGAAAATCACACCAGAATTCATAAGTTTTCTCTCTTTCTCTCTCTAGATTATTGAGTGTATTTTGTGAGTATTTAGATACTCCGTGAGTTTCTATTCATCAGTGCAAGTTTCCTTCAGCCTTATACCGATCAGAAGTACTGCTCTTTTGTGGTACGGGATAGTAAGGGATTTTAAGGGTTGTTATATTTCCAGTTTCATAATTTTTCTGACCTTCAAAAATTCTGAAAAAATTTAAAATGATATTTTGATGAGTTTTCTTGATTGTGTCTAAAAATGGTAATTTTTGGATGTATAGATTGAGAGTTATGAATTTTATGAGAAAAGACTATTTTAAAAGTAATCGCTTATAATTCCTTGTGGTTAACTCCAAAATTGATGAAATTTTTATTGGGAGTACATGTATATGATAGAAGTATACTCTGTAAATTTCAGAATTTTTGGACAAAAGTACAATTTTTGATAAATGTCTAAATATTCGGCTGTTTTGGCCATATAAAAAATAGTAAATGACTTTTAAAAATTCTGAGAAAAATATATGTTCACTATGGGACTATATTATACTAAATTCCAGAAAAGAAATATTTTTGGAACTGATTTGGTATTTTTCATGAAAATAGTCTAGTTATGGGTAAATGAATTAAATATGTTTTGTGAAGTAAGAAAATTGAAAAATGAGATTTTATGACTTGAGAATCCTAAATGAGGTATATGCAAATTTTTTATGAGGGTTTTGGTTATTGGTGATGAAACCTTATGAGTTTGGCATTTTAGATTGATTAAATGCATTATTTAGTAAAGTGTAAACAATTAAAATAAATTGTTTATAAGCTTAAGAAATATTATTCTTTCAATATCATTATACCGAAATATTGGTATGTATTTTATTGTGGAATTTCTACTTTTTTGTGTCGGGATTACTATTCATGAGTTACTATTCACGAGTTACTATTCACGAGTTACTATTCACGATAAAATTGGTTTCTTTTTCTAACCAAATTATAGTTGATTTATGAATATTACTCTTGAGATTAAATCTATATGTTGATCATATTATTTTTATTATCATATATAACATTTTTATAACTCTGATGTTGAAATTCTCTTTCACTTGAGTGTAAAGATGGGTAGATTATTGGTATGATCATGACTTTGGGTTCTCTTTGGCCAGTAGTGCAAAGTTGAATTATTGACTAGTATGATCATGACCATTGAATTTATAATTGAATATCTTCAGCTTAAGTGCAAAGGTGAAATGATCAAAATGGTTATAATTATTGTTTATATAAATGATTATATATTTCTTTGAGATATTAATATATTTGGCCCGTAGTGCAAATATGAACTGTAAGACCCCGAATTTTATGAAATAAAAGTATTCAATTTTTTTTATAATTACTATTCAGTAAATGGTTATATTGATAAAAGTTTAAAGTTATGGGTGAAATATGAATTTTTTTCAAAATAAGCAAGTGGTTATAAAATAATCATTGTTGTCGGGGAATATTCGTTTGGTCGTGGAATATTCTTTCTGTCGGGGAATATTCGTACGATGGCGCAGCCATTTGTGGGCCCCATAACAAAATAACTGTCGAATAAAGAAAACGACAAATTTGAGTTTTTACAAATAACGGCGTAGTTGTTACCGTTAACACTGTTGGAATACCCGGTGGTTAAAATACAGTAATACGAGTTATTGCACAGTAGCACACGGTATTGCACAGTATTTTTGAAATTATTGATTCTTACGTAAGAAGGCACTACTCAATAATTGTTACAGTAGTTATTATTCAATATTTTATTTTATTGATTCAATAATTGCTGCGTTGATATTTTATATTATTGTTACTCAATAATTGTCACTGCACATCATCTCCATTATCAGATCAATAATTCATATTATTTAAATAATATTATTAGATAGTATTATTGGTAATGTCTAGAAAGTTCTGTCTAAGGAGAGGTTTGGTCATCTAATTGCGCGCCAGTAAGGAGAAATTCTTATTGGATAGCCCCCTCTTTCCTAGGAACGGCCTGATTGTCATAAATGTGATTATGTAATATTATTTGTGAATAATTAATTATTGATTCATATGATAAGAAAATATTTATTTTATGTGGATATAAATGAGGGATATATTTTTGTGGTTAAAAATGAAGGAGTTAATGCTGAGGTGTTTTATCTGTATTTTTGTCGGAACGGAGGTATTGAAAATCAAATTAAGGTTTTTGAGATATTTTGCGAGGGTTATAATTTTTAATCCGACCGTTGGATCGTGGTAATTTTTGGATATGTTATACATATATAAGTTGAGTATATGTCCACAAATTTTGAACCGTTAAAAATGAACGTATGATTTATTATGAATTTTACGAGATGACTGGTTCAGAAATTATTGAATTTTCGGAGTTTATCATTTTGGTGAAAAATTCTAGAATTGATGGGCCCACTTGTGGTTGGTGAAGAAATATACTGAATTATATTTTAAATATGGTGGGTGGGAATAGTAACAGGTAAAGCCATCAGGTTGCAGGTCAAGTCTGCTAAAATTTTCATATAAATAGAGGGTTAAGTTACAATTGAAAATCACACTAGAAACATAAGCTTTCTCTCTTTCTCTCTCTATATTATGAAACATATTTTGTGAGTTTTTAGATACTTGGTGAGTTGCTATTCATCAGTGTAAGTTTCCTTCAGCGTCATATCCGATATCCAGTCAGAAGTACTGCTCTTTTGAGGTAAGGGATATTAAGGGATTTTAAGGGTTGTTATGATTTCCAGTTTCGTAATTTTTCTGACCTTCAAAAATTCTGGAAAAATTTGAAATAATATTTTGATGAGTTTTCTTGATTGTGTCCAAAAATGGTGATTTTTGGATGTATAGATTAAGAGTTATGAATTTTATAAGAAAAGACTATTTTATAAGTAACCGCTTATAGCTCCTTGTGGTTAACTCCAAAATTGATGAAATTTTTATTGGGAGTACATGTATATGATAGGAGTATACTCTGTGAATTTCAGAATTTTTAGATAAAAGTACAATTTTTGATAAATGTTTAAATATTCGACTGTTTTGGCCATATGAAAAATAGTAAATGACTTTTAAGAATTCTGAAAAAAATATATGTTCACTATGGGACTATATTATGCTAAATTCCAGAAAAGAAATATTTTTGGAACTGATTTGGTATTTTTTATGAAAATGGTCTAGTTATGAGTAAATGAATTAAATATGTTTTGGGAAGTAAGAAAATTAGAAAATATGATTTTATGGCTTGAGAATCATATATGAGTTATATGCAGATTTTTGATGAGAGTTTTGGTTATTGGTGATGAAATCTTAAGAGTTGGCATTTTATGATGATTAAATGCATTAATTAGTAAAGTGTAAATAATTTAAATAAATTGTTTATAAGCTTAAGAAATATTATTCTTTCAATATCATTATACCGAAATATTGGTATGTATTTTATTGTGGAATTTTTACCTTTTGTGTCGAGTTTACTATTCATGAGTTACTATTCACGAGTTACTATTCACGACAATATTGGTTTCTTTTTCTGACCAAATTATAGTTGGTTTATGAATATTACTCTTGAGATTAAATTTATATGTTGATTATATTGATTTTATTATCATATATAATATTTTTATAACCCTAATGATGATATTTCTCTTTGACTTGAGTGTAAAGATGGGTAAATTTCTGGTATGATCATGACTATGGGTTCTCTTTGGCCAGTAGTGCAAAGTTGAATTGTTGACTGGTATGATCATGACCATTGAATTTATAAGTGAATATCTTTAGCTTAAGTGCAAAGGTGAATTGATCAACATGGTTATAATTATTGTTTATATAAATTCTGAAATGATTATATATTTCTTTGAGATATTAATATATTTGGTCTGTAGTGCAAATATGAACCGTTGATGAATATATTTGGCCGTAGTGCAAATATGAACTGTTGAGGAATATCTTTGGCCTGTAGTGCAAAGATGAATTGTTGATGAATATCTTTGGCCCGTAGTGCAAAGATGACATGTTGTTGAATATCTTTGGCCAGTAGTGCAAAGATGAACAGATGTTGAGATGAACATGACCAACTGGTGATACAAATGAATATCTTTGGCCGTAGTGCAAAGATGAAGTTATTAGTATGATTATGAACAGGAACTGTGATTTGGTATAACCATGATCTTTGATGTTTCAGGTAAAGACAGGTGATGAAAATATTCTTCGTCCTGGGTGTGAAGAAAAATTTAGAGTCACAATTATGATTATGAGTTATTCATATGATTGTGGAAAGGAACTGTTGAGTGATGTTACATGGATAAAACATTGTTGGTGGATTTTTAACATGGTGGAGATAATAGACTTTATGGTCTATTTGACTCTTCTAATGGATTGCTCGTTCCGCTGCAACTATGGTTAAATTTTTTATCATTTATCATATGTTCTAAATCTCTGATTTATTATTGATGAAGGCTATTGATAATTTAATTATCTTTAGTCATGATATTCTTTACTGAGATAGTTGTGCTCACCCTTTTGCTTCACAATTCCTTTCAGATAATAAGAGTGTAGCTGGGTCGAGTGAGGGTAACGGGGAAATAGAACGGTGGTCTCTAGCTGTGGAGGTTCTCCCGAAGCAGTATAGAAAAGTTCATTTAGTAGTTTTATTTGGTGAATCCAATAGGGTAAGGTGTATCCAACGTTGGAAGGGTGTTTTTGCCACTATCATACAAGATGTCTAACGACATATAACCTCGTGTCATCATAAGACAGGATTGTGCTCATCCACTTGCTGAATATATCTACGAGCACTACCTATATAATCTTGGTATTTTTTTGAAGTATAATTCACGATTAGAGACAGTGAAGATAATGATAAGTCAAGAGAAGACTCACCATTGGAAAGAATATGATAGTAATCTTCTCATTTTTCTTTGGGGTCTATTGGGTCAACCAAGGATAATTCTGTGGCCATATGATATCTATCATAACCTAGAAGCATGGCCTCCCATGTACGAAGGTTTTCTTGAGCACTTCCCAAATATTCTAATTTCTAAAATAGTTTTTGACTATACCTTTATGTAAGGTGTAATTGTGAGGTGCTGTCCACGGTTGGGACATGAGTCACATTTGGTATATATTTGTATCCAAACTCACAGCATATATGTTGTTGTATTTTGCACGACAATTGTTGTAATAAAGTTGTAGTTGTTTTCTGTACCATGTATTTGGCGACTCAGAATAGGTTGGATGGAATGAACCTATTTTGGGGTTGTCACAGTTGGTATCAGAGCCATAAGTAGCCCCGAGCCTCTATCTGGTGACATCCTGTTTATGGGGAATGCACCGAAGCCAGACTCTCCGTAGGGGACGCCGTTCTGCGGTGGCAAGTTGATTGGTATCTTTGTGAGGTGCTGACGCATGATGGTGTCCAATGTCACAGTTGGTATCAGAGCTTAGGGATATGATCTCTGGCGGAGATCGGGGAATACAACTAGGAGGGGAGAGATGAGTAAATCCTTCGCTAGTGTGTCCTACCTAAGCTTATTTGTTGGTCAGTCATAATATTGGGATATTATGTGATATGTTAATTTGTTTAATTAACCCTTGTTTTATGGCAGTATTTGAGAATGGCAGCTGAGAATGCTAACAATGGAGTGAATGAGACTGTGGGGATACCTCTAATCACTAACCGTGATAATGTGATATCAGACGAAGAAGGAATTAGAGATATCCATGTGGTGAGTGAAGAATTGATAGTTACACCCGAGATAGTCGCAGAGGTAACAACTGAGACTGAGGAAGAAGATGAAGAAGAAGTACCAGAGGAGAGTTTATTAGAGGTATTATATGATCAAAATGTAGAATTTCAAAATCGTATTCATGAGTTAGAAGAGTAGGCAGAAGAACGACAGGCGGTCGTGGAACAAAAGGATACAACAATTCAAGCTTGTGTTACCCGATATGTGATGCTTGAACAGAAGCATTCTTTGGCAGAGTATAAGATGATAAAAATAGAATCTGAGCTGAAAGAAGAAAAAACTGAACGAGTGAGAATAAGTGATGCATGGGCAAAAGCCACACGACACGTGGATATTGTGGAAAGAGATGTTCGATCTAAGAAGGCTAAAATAGATGATATGAATTTCTCTTTTTGGAAAGCAATTGGGAGAACCCAACATCGAGTTTTGAATTACCCTGTACATAGCTGTCAACCTGAATCCGATATGGATCGAAGATTGATGATTCAGATCATGAATGAGGAGTACGAAGAGGCAGTTGAGGGAGGAATATGTCCTATAGAAAGGTATATTCCAACGGTAATGATGACGCCAAATGCTGCTCCAGGCAAGTCAAAGCTGAATAGTTCGAGGGATGGCGATTGTCATGACTTCCCAACAAATGAGGAACCCAAATGAAGTTATCATGGGAGATGAGCAATGGAGAAATCATGATGATATGAGAGATAGAATCTGAAATGAAAGCAAGGTATTCTCAACTCTTCGAAATACCAGGTACGTAAATTTCGAGGACGAAATTTCATAATGAGGGGAGATTGTAAGACCCCGAATTTTATGAAATAAAAGTATTTAATTTTTTTATAATTACTATTCAGTAAATGGTTAAATTGATAAAAGTTTAAAGTTATGGGTGAAATATGATTTTTTTTCAAAATAAGCAAGTGGTTATAAAATAATCATTGTTGTCGGGGAATATTCGTTTGGTCGTGGAATATTCTTTCTGTCGGGAAATATTCGTACGACGGCGCAGCCATTTGTGGGCCCCATAACAAAATAACTGTCGAATAAAGAAAACGATAAATTTGAGTTTTTACAAATAACCGTTAACACTGTTGGAATACCCGATGATTAAAATACAGTAATACGAGTTATTGCACAGTAGCACACGGTATTGCACAATATTTTTGAAATTATTGATTCTTACGTAAGAAGGCACTACTCAATAATTGTTACAGTAGTTATTATTCAATATTTTATTTTATTAATTCAATAATTGCTGCGTTGATATTTTATATTATTGTTGCTCAATAATTGTCACTGCACATCATCTCCATTATCAGATCAATAATTCATATTATTTAAATAATATTATTAGATAGTATTATTGGCAATGTCTAGAAAGTTCTGTCTAAGGAGAGGTTTGGTCTTCTAATTGCGCGCCAGTAAGGAGAAATTCTTATTGGAAAGCCCCCTCTTTCCTGGGAACGGCCTGATTGTCATAAATGTGATTCTGTAATATTATTTGTGAATAATTAATTATTGATTCATATGATAAGGAAATATTTATTTTATGTGGATATAAATAAGGGATATATTTTTGTGGTTAAAAATGAAGGGGTTAATGCTGAGGTGTTTTATCTGTATTTTTGTCGGAACGGAGGTATTGAAAATCAAATTAGGGTTTTTGAGATATTTTGCGAGGGTTATAATTTTTAATCCGACCGTTGGATCGTGGTAATTTTTGGATATGTTATACATATATAAATTGAGTATATGTCCACAAATTTTGAACCGTTAAAAATGAACGTATGATTTATTATAAATTTTACGAGATGACTGGTTCAGAAATTGTTGAATTTTCGGAGTTTATCATTTTAGTGGAAAATTCTAGAATTGGTGGGCCCCACTTGTGGTTGGTGAAGAAATGTATTGAATTATATTTCAAATGTGGTGGGTGGGAATAGTAGCAGGTAAAGCCATCAGGTTGCAGGTCAAGTCTGCTAAAAATTTTTTATAAATAGAGGGCTAAGTTAGAATTGAAAATCACACTAGAAACATAAGTTTTCTCTCTTTTTCTCTCTATATTATGAAGCATATTTTGTAAGTTTTTAGATACTTGGTGAGTTGCTATTCATCAGTGCAAGTTTCCTTCAGCGTCATATCCGATATCCAGTCAGAAGTACTGCTCTTTTGAGGTAAGGGATATTAAGGGATTTTAAGGGTTGTTATGATTTTCAGTTTCGTAATTTTTCTGACCTTCAAAAATTCTGGAAAATTTTGAAATGATATTTTGATGAGTTTTCTTGATTGTGTCCAAAAATGGTGATTTTTGGATGTATAGATTAAGAGTTATGAATTTTATAAGAAAAGACTATTTTATAAGTAACCGCTTATAGCTCCTTGTGGTTAACTCCAAAATTGATAAAATTTTTATTGGGAGTACATGTATATGATAGGAGTATACTTTGTGAATTTCAGAATTTTTAGATAAAAGTACAATTTTTGATAAATGTTTAAATATTCGGCTATTTTGGCCATATGAAAAATAGTAAAAGACTTTTAAAAATTTTGAGAAAAATATATGTTCACTATGGGACTATATTATGCTAAATTCCAGAAAAGAAATATTTTTGAAACTGATTTGGTATTTTTTATGAAAATGGTCTAGTTATGAGTAAATGAATTAAATATGTTTTGGGAAGTAAGAAAATTAGAAAATATGATTATATGGCTTGAGAATCATATATGAGTTATATGCAGATTTTTGATGAGGGTTTTGGTTATTGGTGATGAAATCTTAAGAGTTGACATTTTATGATGATTAAATGCATTAATTAGTAAAGTGTAAACAATTTAAATAAATTGTTTATAAGCTTAAGAAATATTATTCTTTCAATATCATTATACCAAAATATTGGTATGTATTTTATTGTGGAATTTCTACCTTTTGTGTCGAGTTTACTATTCATGAGTTACTATTCACGAGTTACTATTCACGACAACATTAGTTTCTTTTTCTGACCAAATTATAGTTGGTTTATGAATATTACTCTTGAGATTAAATTTATATGTTGATTATATTGATTTTATTATCATATATAATATTTTTATAACCCTAATGATGATATTTCTCTTTGACTTGAGTGTAAAGATGGGTAAATTTCTGATATGATCATGACTATGGGTTCTCTTTGGCCAGTAGTGCAAAGTTGAATTGTTGACTGGTATGATCATGACTATTGAATTTATAAGTGAATATCTTTAGCTTAAGTGCAAAGGTGAATTGATCAACATGGTTATAATTATTGTTTATATAAATTCTGAAATGATTATATATTTCTTTGAGATATTATGATTATGAGTTATTCATATGATTGTGGAAAGGAACTGTTGAGTAATGTTACATGGATAAAACATTGTTGGTGGATTTTTAACATGGTGGAGATAATAGACTTTATGGTCTATTTAACTCTTCTAATGGATTGCTCGTTCCGCTGCAACTATGGTTAAATTTTTTATCATTTATCATATATTCTAAATCTCTGATTTATTATTGATGAAGGCTATTGATAATTTAATTATCTTTAGTCATGATATTCTTTACTGAGCTAGTTGTGCTCACCCTTTTGCTTCACAATTCCTTTCAGATAATAAGAGTGTAGCTGGGTCGAGTGAGGGTAACGGAGAAATAGAACGGTGGTCTCTAGCTGTGGAAGTTCTCCCGAAGCAGTATAGAAAAGTTCATTTAGTAGTTTTATTTGGTGAATCCAATAGGGTAAGGTGTATCCAACGTTGGAAGGGTGTTTTTGCCACTATCATACAAGATGTCTAATGACATACAACCTCGTGTCATCATAAGACAGGATTGTGCTCATCCACTTGCTGAATATATCTACGAGCACTACCTATATAATCTTGGTGTTTGTTTGAAGTATAATTCACGATTAGAGACAGTGGAGATAATGATAAGTCAAGAGAAGACTCACCATTGGAAAGAATATGATAGTAATCTTCTCATTTTTCTTTGGGGTCTATTGGGTCAACCAAGGATAATTCTATGGCCATATGATATCTATCATAACCTAGAAGCATGGCCTCCCATGTACGAAGGTTTTCTTGAGCACTTCCCAAAGATTCTAATTTCTAAAACAGTTTTTGACTATACCTTTATGTAAGGTGTAATTGTGAGGTGCTGTCCACGGTTGGGACATGAGTCACATTTGGTATATATTTGTATCCAAACTCACAGCATATGTGTTGTTGTATTTTGCACGACAATTATTGTAATAAAGTTGTAGTTGTTTTATGTACCATGTATTTGGCGACTCAGAATAGGTTGGATGGAATGAACCTATTTTGGGGTTGTCACATGAACTGTTGAGGAATATCTTTGGCCTGTAGTGAAAAGATGAAATATTGATGAATATCTTTGGTCTGTAGTGCAAAGATGAATTGTTGATGAATATCTTTGGCCCGTAGTGCAAAGATGACATGTTGTTGAATATCTTTGGCCAGTAGTGCAAAGATGAATAGATGTTGAGATAAACATGACCAACTGGTGATACAAATAAATATCTTTGGCCGTAGTGCAAAGATGAAGTTATTAGTATGATTATGAACAGGAAATATGATTTGGTGTAACCATGATCTTTGATGTTTCAGGTAAAGATAGGTGATGAAAATTATCTTCGTCCTGGATGAGAAGAGGAATTTAGAACTACAGTTATGATTATGAGTTATTCATATGATTGTGGACCAGAATTGTTGATTAATGTTACAGGGATAAAACATTGTTGATGGATTTTTAACATGAAGAAGATAATAGACTTTATAGTCTATTTGACTCTTCTAATGGATTGCTCGTTCCGCTGCAACTATGGTTGAAATTTTTATCATTTACCATATGTTCTAAATCTCTAATTTATTATTGATGAAGGCTACTGATAATTTAATTATCTTTAGTCATGATATTCTTTACTGAGCTAGTTGTGCTCACCCTTTTGCTTCACAATTCCTTTCAGGTAATAAGAGTGTAGCTGGGTCGAGCGAGGGTAACGGGGAAATAGAACGGTGGTCTCTAGCTGTGGAAGTTCTCCCGAAGCAGTATAGAAAAGTTCATTTAGTAGTTTTATTTGGTGAATCCAATAGGGTAAGGTGTGCCCAACGTTGGAAGGGTATTTTGCCACTATCATACAAGATGTCTAACGACATACAACCTCGTGTCATCATAAGACAGGGATGTGCTCATCCACTTGCTGAGTACATATACGAGCACTACCTATATAATATTGGTGTTTGTTTGAAGTATAATTCTCAATTAGAGACAGTAGAGATAATGATATGTCAAGAGAAGACTCACCATTGGGAAGAATATGATAGTAATCTTCTCGTTTTTTTTTGGGGTCTATTGGGTCAACCAAGGATAATTCTGTGGCCATATGATATCTATCATAATCTAGACGCATGGCCTCTCATGTACGAAGGTTTCCTTGAGCACTTCCCAAAGATTCTAATTTCTAAAACAGTTTTTGACTATACATTTATGTAAGGTGTTACTGTGAGGTGCCGTCCACGGTTGGGACATGTGTCACATTTGGTATATTTTTGTATTCAAACTCATAGCATATGTGTTATTGTATTTTGTACGACAATTATTGTAATAGAGTTGTAGTTGTTTTCTGTACCATGTATTTGACGACTCAGAATGGGTTGGATGGAATGGACCTATTTTGGGTTCGTTACATCAGGAGAGTATTTTCATGAATAGATACTAGATGAAGCGCAAATGTCAAGGATATTCCACTAATTTCATAGAGTATAGAAGTCAAAGTTTTAATCAACTGAGTATAATAAAGAATGGAATAACAAAAGAAATCACCATGCATGCGATAGACCGCACAGACAAGTTATTCTTAACAGAATAATAATAATGGAACCAGGTCCGGCGTAAAGGCACAGACAGGATATTCCGACAGAATAATAAATAATGGAACCAGGTCCGGCGTAAACGCACAGACAGGATATTCCGACAGAATAATAAAGAACAGTATAATAAATAATGGAACCAGGTCCGGTGTAAAACACACAGACAAGATATTCCAACAGAATAATAAAGAACAGTATAATAAATAATGGAACCAGGTCCGGTGTAAAACACACAGACATGATATTCCGACAGAATAATAATAAAGACGGAACCAGGTCCGGTGTAAAACACACAGACAGGATATTCCAACAGAATAATAGAAGAATATCACCAAGTATAGGGTAGACAGCGTATACTGGTTATTCCAACAGAATAATAAAGAATGGAATAACAGAAGTTCTCTTCATGAATATAAAAGAAATAATATTCCCTACCTTAAAAGAACTGGATATTTGAAAAGTGAAGTAGCAGAATACTTTTATTCTCTCTCTCTTATTCTCTCTATACTTTCTCTCTCTATAGCTTGAATAAATTCGTGCAAAATAATGAAGCCCTAGGCCTCTATTTATAGAAAAATTGAGGGTGACTCTTGGTCTTAACGAAGGGTCAAATGACTCTTGGTCTTAACGAAGGGTCAAATGACTCTTGGTAATATTGAAGGAACAACTACTATTGACGAAAGTAATTACTATTGACCAAGGTAAATACTATTGACGAAGGTAATTACTATTGACCAAGGTAAATACTATTGACCAAGGTAAATACTATTGACGAAGGTAATTACTATTGACCAAGGTAAATACTATTGACCAAGGTAAATACTATTGACCAAGGTAAATACTATTGACGACGGTAATTACTATTGACGACGGTAATTACTATTGACGAAGAGACTCTTAGATGATGACATATGGCCCCCCATAAAAATAACCAAACTTACCACAACGTCTCAATTATTGATTTAATAATATAACATATTATACAGATGATACTATGACAATAATTTAAGAGATATGATGCAACAATTACTGTAGCAATAATTGAGTATAGCTGAGTGACTTCTCACGTAAGCATCAATAATCAATACCGTGTGCTACTATGCAACCACGCGTATTACTGTACTTTTACTACCGGGTAGTTCAACAATTTTAACGGTTTTAACGGTAACACCTCAGCCGTTATTTTTATAGAAAGATAATTTTGTCGTTTTCTAACTACGACTATACTTCTGTTGTGGGGTCCACCAATGATTGTGCCGTCGTACGAATATTTTCCGACAAAAAGAATATTCTCCGACCAAACGAATATTTTAAAATAACTTGCTTACTTAGCAAAATTTATAAATAATACCCACAACTATAATATTATATCAAATTCACACCATAATTATTTCGAGAAAATTAAATATTTATTCATAAAATCTGGGGTCTCACAATCTCCCCTCCTTATGGAATTTCGCCCTCGAAATTTACGTACATACCTGGTATGCCGAACAGGTGAGGATACATTGACTTCACTTCAAATTCTAACTCTTGAGGTATAACATTTGAGCGTCGAATATGATCCTTCTTCTCCAAGATTTTAACACGTATCTCCTCAAACATTAAATCATCCGCTATTTCGTCCGGTTCTAAATTAATAATGTTGTTCGGGCCGTCCACATATTTACGTAACATCGATACGTGAAAAAAAAACGTTATGAACACACGACATGCTTGGCGGTAAAACGAGTCTATAAGCCACAGTTCCTACTCGATCGAGGATTTTAAATGGGTCAATTACATCGAGGGTTGAGATTTCCTCCCTTTGTCAATTCTTGCTTCTAGAATAACGCCCTCTTGAACCTTCTTACATTCATCAGCTCCAGGTGTGTAGCTTGAATGGCTTTAACGTTATCGATTAAAGTTGATTTTACTCGTATATTCGTTATCTTCATATGGGTCCCTCGAGTCTTTAACTCTATCTTCGTCATTTGTAAGTTATACGAAATGAGTCTTTGTTTTAACAACATCGCCCTCGTAAACACATACGATCTTCTACTCAACACGTCAGCTACCACGTTCGTTCTTCCACAATGATATTGAATGGTACGGTCGTAATCTTCAACAGCTCGAGCCAACGTCTTTGGCGCATGTTACGTTCGTTTTAGTTGAAGAAATATTTGAGGGTTTAAGAAATGGGTTTTGTACTGGGGTCAATACAAAATTCGATTTTACGCTCTGGGTAGGCTAAGAAGTCTTCAAGAATACGTCAAGAAATTTATTAACAATAGAAATATCATTCAAAACTGTGACCCTCATCCAAGACTTGGATTGCACGTCACATTGATACCTATCAACTTGTCATCGTCATTCACGATGTCGCCTACAGAAAGTCTGGCTTCGGTGCATTCCACACAAGGAAGTCATCAGCGAAAGGATCGGGGCTTTTTATTTATGGCTTGATATGACAATGATTGACTTTAGTGGTTTGGTTACTTTGAATTTGCATAACAGATTGGTTAGGAATATGAAAGCTAACAACCTTACGAAAAGCATGATGAGTAGTTAACCAATCGTTTCTAAAAATCACATCAAAGGAAAGTATTTTCAAAGAGATAAGATTAACAGGTAACGTGAAAGTGTCGATTTGAATCAAACAAGATTTATAAATAGTGGAGTTAACGAAGGTTCCTCCTAACAGAGTTTCAATAGATAAGTAAAAGTCAATTTTTTTTAAGAGCCAAGTTTAAACGTTGAACACAACTAGGTGAGATACAAGAGTGGGTAGAACCAGTATCGAATAAGGTACAAACTTCGCAAGGGTTTATGATTAGCTTACCCGCGATAACTTCATTTGGGTTCCTCACTTGTTGGGAAGTCATGACAACCGCTCTCCTTTGAACTACCCGGCTTTGACTTGTCTGGGGTAGCATTTGGTGTCATCACTATCGTTGGAATTGACTTTAATATAGGGCATATTTCACCCTCAACTGCTTCATCATACTCCTGATTCATGATCTGAATCATCAATCCTCGATCCATATCGAGTTCAGATTGACCGCTCTGTACAGGGTAATTCAAAACTCGATGTTGGGTTCTCCCAATTGCTGTCCAAAAAGAGAAATTGTTAGAGTTTATGCCCTAGAGGCCAATTATTTGATGTAATTGCTTAACATTTGATATTATTGTTGATTGAATAAATAAATGATTTTATTATGGTTTTAATTACTGCGTAATATAATTGTTAACATAATAAAATTCCTTAGAATAGTGATACAAATTATATAGTTTCAAGTATGTGACTTGAACATGAGATTATATAATTATAATTAGTATCATTGTTCTTAAATGTCCCTAGTCGAGTATCATTGTTGATGGGACAACAATGATGCATTGAGACTAGTATGTGGATTGACTGATGACCAAATCTCATTGGTCATAAATATATGAGATATTAAGTCAATGCATAGGTACATGTTATAGAACAATGTACTGGACAGACCCACCATGAGAATTCTATATGGAGCATTATGCGAAGTGTCATTAGCAATTCTCATAGTGACAATGATGTAATGGTCCTCCGACCTGAAACCGCTATATTACTACACGAGAATTTATGTACTTTGATATCATCAAATGTCACCTTTAATAGGGTGGACTATAAAGGTGATTATTGGGTTCATTATGAATCGTGTGAGTAATATGAGTGATCTAGATGGAATTTAACCATCCTATATTTTATAGGTGATATCCATAGGCCTCTTGATTGAGTAGGACTATGAAATGCATGGCCATGCTCAAATAGTGATTTGTTTCATATAGTCTACTCATTGATCAAGAAAACTCAGATTAAATTATGAAGAGTATGACACATTCCATGACTCGAGTTTAATCTAGGATATTAAGGTTAAAAGGATTAAATTACATTGAAACATTGGTCACGAAAAGGTTGCATCGAATCATCGATCTTATTATTACTTGGGTAGCAGTGATGCATTACTAGATGCCGCTCACTGTTTATAACTTTATAATATGATTTTAAGGTTATTGCCAACGTAATAATAACCTATAGGGTCACACACAAAGAACGTAATTAAAAGGAAATTAATTTAAATTGTAAAGATTTAAATATGTCAATATGATTGATATAATTTTAAATTACGAATTTAAATTAATAGGATAATTTATATATATGCATATTAATTAAGTAAGACTTAATTAAGATATATATAAATTCGGATTTTAATAATATTAGGTTTTGATTAATTCCTCCTGACTGCTATATATATGATGTATATCAGACTTTAGGTTTTTACGTCAAAACAAAACCCTAGCCGCTCTTAGAGAGAGACTAGAGAAAACAGTTCCGAAAATCCTCATCCTTGGTGGCTAGTACCGCGATTCCTTCTTCTGCAGATCGTAAGACGATTCGCGGAGCGTTCGTGTGGATACCGTAGAGACGCAGTAGGTTTGTATTGCGTTGGAGATTCGAGGCGCAGTCGATTTCAGACTCTCGTTTTCATAATCGGTATAATCTCTAAACCTCTTAATTAATTGATTTTTCGCATGGATCCTGTTTTAGGGTTTCGGAAATTGCTTTAAAATTTTAATTTCCGCTGTGCGTTTCTGTGCCGAAACCCTACAGTGGTATCAAAGCTACTTGCGAAACGATTAATTTAGATTACGTGTTTTACTTGTATTCGATATATATGATATATGATGATGCATGTTTACCGATATGAAATTGAATATATGATATTCCGTTGTATGTATATTCTGGTAATATATATGATGATAATGTTAATCGTATCTTTAATCGATGGAATAACAATATAACTGTTCTAATCGGATTAGAAACATGAAGAATCGTTTTAATATGATTAATCGAAACTGGAAATATATGATAAATTCTGGGTGTACTGTTATTCGTTTTAATATGATTAAATCGAAACTGGTATTATATGATTTGTTATTATGGGTGTTTTGGTGGATTAAAATGTATGATTCTGAAACTGTTTCAGAGATTTTATAGAAAAATTCTGCAATACAGATTGTAGTTCGAAAATTTTTTCCAGGGGCGCTGCCCCCGACCCCGCTCGCTGACCGGTCAGCGAGACCACCCGCCGGCTGATCGGTCAGCCGGACCACCGCCAGGGGGGGAGACCCCCCCTTGGACCCCCCCGTCGTAGCGCACGATGGTCGTGTCCCCTATATGTTATATATTGTTTTCTTTAATTATATATAAATTGTTATGTGCTTATTGTGATATGCATGGTGCACAGTTATGGCCTTTTGACCCATAGGTTAGTGGTTTTTGGTTTTGAAATACGGCTTGCATGTCGTGCCTTTCTATAAATTCTGATGTAATATTCTCTTCTCATCTAAATCCCCTCGAATGTAACTCGAGGTTTCTTTATGTCATGTAATAATCTGTAATTGATGAAGATGTCAAGATGGAGAGGAGGCACATGCTTGAGGAAGATCCAAGGAGGCTATTTATTTTAAGATCTTTTACCACCTTAGATTGACCTTCAATCTTTCATTAGCTTGAAAAGATTGACAGTGGATTGGGCCATAACTGTGACACATTTATTTTGCACTTTATTTATGCTTGTATGCGATATGATATGATAAATAATGTGCATGCTTAATAAGATTATAATTGGTGAGATCTAAATTAATCCCTCATTAAATTATTAAGTCTAAATCAGATGCCTTCCAATGAATAACACTCATCAAGACCTTGATCAATAGATGTAGGTTTGCCAAAGCAAAGTACCCTATTTATCTAGGTAAGATGCGATAGGATAATTGTGATATCCAAACTGTTAAAATCATTGGGGCCGACTTAACTAAGTTATCTCAATAGGATTGTGGACTTAGAGGCATAGAGTTTGGTAGGTACCATTAGATGGACTAAAACAATTGTTGTTTACCAAACTATCCAGGAGTTATATATGATATAATTGACAAAGGGTTGTCTACCTAAATAATTATGTTTTAAGAGATTAGCCAAAGCTAACTTAAGTCATAATGAAATATGGATCTTGGCTCACTAGAAAGATTTAATAGAAAATGCTTTCCGAATTAATGGTGAGGGCTATTAATTTGAATAAAATAGTGGGAGGTATATTTTGAATGTACTATTATCAATTACATAATATCAACTCTGCAATTTGACTTATTATTTTGGCACTTATAAATTGTAGATATCAATGGCAAACAACAACAACAACACAAGTAGTCTTTCACTACGATCAGTCCTTGAGAAGGACAAGCTGAGTGGGATTAATTTCCTTGACTGGCACAGGAACTTGAGGATTGTCCTTAAACAAGAGCGTAAGCTATATGTCCTTGATGGGCCCATTCCTGCAGCACCGGCTGTCACTGCACCACGTGCGGAGCATAATGCTTACAAGAAGCATCAAGATGATGCTCTGGACGTGAGTTGTCTCATGCTAGCAACCATGAACGCTGAGCTTCAGAAGCAACATGAGTTAATGGATGCTTATGAGATGATCGAGCATCTCAAGAAATTGTTCGAAGGGCATGCTCGACAGGAGAGGTATGATACAAGCAAAGCGTTGTATCACTGCAAGATGGGTGAACGTGATCCAGTTGGTCCACATGTGCTGAAAATGATTGGGTATATTGAGTACCTGGATAGGTTGGGTTTTCCAATCACTCCGGAAGCCCAAACTGATCTTGTTTTACAATCTTTGAACAGCAGCTACTCTCAATTTGTTATGAACTATCTTATGAATGAAATTGAGAAACCCCTTACTGAGTTGTTGAGCATGTTAAGAACTGCCGAGAACAACATGAAAAAGGCAGGACCCGCTCCCATAATGATGGTGCAAAAGGGGAATGCTAAGGGAAATTGGAAAGGCAAAAAGAAGATAGGATCTAAGTCTGTTGCCAAACCCAATTCCAAAACCAAACAGGCTTTAAAACCTAAAGGTGGGGTGGCTAAAGAAGGTGAATGTCACTTCTGTGGAAAACCTGGACACTGGAAAAGGAACTGTCATGCTTATTTGGAAGAAGTGAAGAAAAGGAAAGGAAGTACGACTTCTGATTCAGGTATATATGTTATAGAAGTCAATTTGTCTACTTCTACATCATGGGTATTGGATACTGGATGTGGTTCTCACATTTGTGTTAATGTGCAGGGACTCCGAAGGAGTAGGACTTTGGCGAAAGGAGAGGTTGACCTACGAGTTGGGAATGGAGCAAAAGTTGCTGCACTGGCCGTAGGAACTTATCATTTATCTTTGCCCACTGGGCTAGTTTTAGAATTAGAAGATTGTTATTTTGTGCCTGCTATAAACAAAAATATTATTTCTGTTTCTTGTTTGGACAAGAAAGGGTTTTCATTTATAATTAAGAACAATGGTTGTTCGTTTTACTTAAATGATATTTGCTATGGTGTTGCACAATTATTTAACGGTCTTTATATTCTTGATTTAGAAATGCCTATCTATAACATAAACACAAAACGATTTAAATCAAATGATTCAAATCCGACATATCTCTGGCACTGTCGTTTGGGCCATATAAATGAGAAACGCATATCAAAACTCCATAAAGATGGATTTTTGGATTCATTTGATTTTGAATCATATGAAAAATGCGAATCTTGTTTATTAGGCAAGATGACTAAAGCCCCTTTCACTGGACACAGTGAACGGGCTAGCGATATATTGGGACTTATACATAGTGATGTATGTGGACCCATGAGTTCGTTAGCAAGAGGTAGGTTTTATTACTTCATTACATTTACTGACGACTTCAGTAGATATGGATATGTGTATCTAATGAGACACAAATCCGAATCCTTTGAAAAGTTTAAGGAATTCAAGAATGAAGTTCAAAACCAATTTGGCAAAAGCATAAAAGCCCTTCGATCTGATCGAGGAGGTGAATACTTAAGCCAAGACTTTGATGACCTTCTAAAGGAGTGTGGTATTATATCACAGCTCACTCCACCTGGAACACCACAATGGAATGGTGTGTCTGAGAGGAGGAATCGAACCTTGTTGGACATGGTACGATCAATGATGAGTCATGCAGATCTTCCAATAAGCTTCTGGGGTCATGCCCTAGAGACAGCTGCATTCACACTTAACCGTGTTCCTACAAAGACGGTTCAGAAGACACCATATGAGATGTGGACTGGGAAACGTCCTAGTATGTCGTTCATGAAGATTTGGGGATGCGAGGCGTTTGTAAAACGTCTAGATTCTGATAAGCTCGGACCCAAATCTGACAAATGTAATTTTGTGGGATACCCAAAAGAAACAAAAGGGTATTATTTCTACAAACCTTCTGAGAATAAAGTGTTTGTTGCTCGAACTGGTATTTTTCTAGAAAGAGAATTTGTCTCTAAAGGAAACAGTGGGAGGAAAGTAGAACTCGAAGAAATTCGAGAACCACAAAATATCATTGAACCTGAGTTGGAACGTGAGCAGGAACCACAAGAAATTGTGGAAAGTGAACCTGCTCAAATTACACAAGGAATTCGTAGATCTGGTAGGACACGCCAAGAGCCTGAGAGATATTATGGATATCTTGTGACTCAAAACGGTGATGTGATGCTCATAGATCAGGATGAGCCTACTTCCTACCAAGAAGCTATGAATGGACCAGATTCTGAGAGATGGCTTGAAGCCATGAGATCTGAAATGGATTCCATGTATACTAACCAAGTATGGACCTTGGTTGATCCACCCGAAGGGGTAAAACCAATCGGGTGCAAGTGGGTTTTCAAGAAGAAAACCGACATGGATGGTAATGTACAAACCTATAAAGGCCGACTGGTAGCAAAAGGTTTCAAACAAATTCAAGGTGTTGACTATGATGAAACATTTTCTCCAGTGGCAATGGTTAAATCCATCAGGATCTTACTTGCTATTGCAGCTTTTTATGATTACGAAATCTGGCAGATGGATGTCAAAACTGCTTTCCTTAACGGAAATCTACTTGAGGATGTGTATATGACACAACCTGAGGGTTTTGTCATTCCAAAGGATGCTGGAAAGGTATGTAAGCTGCAGCGATCCATTTATGGATTAAAGCAAGCCTCTCGGAGTTGGAATCTTCGATTTGATGAAGCAGTCAAAGAATTTGGCTTTATTAAAAATGAAGATGAACCTTGTGTATATAAGAAGGTTAGTGGGAGTCACATTGTATTCCTAGTATTATATGTTGATGACATATTAATTATTGGGAATGACATTCCTTCCTTACAGGCTGTAAAAACATGGTTAGGAAAATGTTTCTCCATGAAAGATTTGGGCGATGCTGCCTATATTTTAGGTATCAAAATCTATAGAGATAGATCGAGAAAAATGCTCGGCCTAAGTCAAAGTACATATATTGATAAAGTGTTGAAACGGTTCAACATGCAAGAGGCGAAAAGAGGAAATTTACCCGTGACTCATGGTATAAAGATCTCTAAGGCCCAATGTCCTAAATCACAAGATGATGAGGAGCGTATGAGAAAGATCCCTTATGCTTCGGCAATTGGATCTATCATGTATGCAATGATATGTACTCGTCCGGATGTCTCGTATGCTTTGAGCATGACGAGCAGATACCAGTCGAATCCAGGTGAAGGTCACTGGACAGCAGTCAAGAATATCCTCAAGTACCTGAAAAGGACTAAGGATTCATTCTTGGTATATGGATGTGAAGACGAACTGGCAGTAAAGGGTTACACAGATGCTAGTTTCCAAACTGACAATGATGACTATAAGTCTCAGTCAGGTTTTGTGTTTTGCCTTAATGGTGGTGCTGTTAGCTGGAAAAGTTCAAAGCAAGAGACAGTCGCTGATTCTACAACAGAGGCTGAGTATATTGCTGCTTCTAGTGCAGCCAAGGAGGCTGTATGGATTAAAAAGTTCATCACTGAACTTGGTGTTGTTCCAACCATTGTTGATCCGGTTGCTCTATACTGTGATAATAATGGAGCCATTGCACAGGCTAAGGAACCCAGATCTCACCAACGATCCAAGCATATACTTAGGCGGTACCATCTCATCCGTGAAATCATTGACAGAGGAGATGTACATATAGGAAGAGTGCCAACAGATGATAATGTTGCAGATCCACTGACCAAGGCTTTGTCGCAGCAGAAGCACGACGGTCACATTAGTTCCATGGGTATTAGATACATGAGTGATTGGCTCTAGTGCAAGTGGGAGACTGTTAGAGTTTATGCCCTAGAGGCCAATTATTTGATGTAATTGCTTAACATTTGATATTATTGTTGATTGAATAAATAAATGATTTTATTATGGTTTTAATTACTGCGTAATATAATTGTTAACATAATAAAATTCCTTAGAATAGTGATACAAATTATATAGTTTCAAGTATGTGACTTGAACATGAGATTATATAATTATAATTAGTATCATTGTTCTTAAATGTCCCTAGTCGAGTATCATTGTTGATGGGACAACAATGATGCATTGAGACTAGTATGTGGATTGACTGATGACCAAATCTCATTGGTCATAAATATATGAGATATTAAGTCAATGCATAGGTACATGTTATAGAACAATGTACTGGACAGACCCACCATGAGAATTCTATATGGAGCATTATGCGAAGTGTCATTAGCAATTCTCATAGTGACAATGATGTAATGGTCCTCCGACCTGAAACCGCTATATTACTACACGAGAATTTATGTACTTTGATATCATCAAATGTCACCTTTAATAGGGTGGACTATAAAGGTGATTATTGGGTTCATTATGAATCGTGTGAGTAATATGAGTGATCTAGATGGAATTTAACCATCCTATATTTTATAGGTGATATCCATAGGCCTCTTGATTGAGTAGGACTATGAAATGCATGGCCATGCTCAAATAGTGATTTGTTTCATATAGTCTACTCATTGATCAAGAAAACTCAGATTAAATTATGAAGAGTATGACACATTCCATGACTCGAGTTTAATCTAGGATATTAAGGTTAAAAGGATTAAATTACATTGAAACATTGGTCACGAAAAGGTTGCATCGAATCATCGATCTTATTATTACTTGGGTAGCAGTGATGCATTACTAGATGCCGCTCACTGTTTATAACTTTATAATATGATTTTAAGGTTATTGCCAACGTAATAATAACCTATAGGGTCACACACAAAGAACGTAATTAAAAGGAAATTAATTTAAATTGTAAAGATTTAAATATGTCAATATGATTGATATAATTTTAAATTACGAATTTAAATTAATAGGATAATTTATATATATGCATATTAATTAAGTAAGACTTAATTAAGATATATATAAATTCGGATTTTAATAATATTAGGTTTTGATTAATTCCTCCTGACTGCTATATATATGATGTATATCAGACTTTAGGTTTTTACGTCAAAACAAAACCCTAGCCGCTCTTAGAGAGAGACTAGAGAAAACAGTTCCGAAAATCCTCATCCTTGGTGGCTAGTACCGCGATTCCTTCTTCTGCAGATCGTAAGACGATTCGCGGAGCGTTCGTGTGGATACCGTAGAGACGCAGTAGGTTTGTATTGCGTTGGAGATTCGAGGCGCAGTCGATTTCAGACTCTCGTTTTCATAATCGGTATAATCTCTAAACCTCTTAATTAATTGATTTTTCGCATGGATCCTGTTTTAGGGTTTCGGAAATTGCTTTAAAATTTTAATTTCCGCTGTGCGTTTCTGTGCCGAAACCCTACAGAAATGTATATCATCTATTTTAGCCTTTTTGGATCGGACGTCTCTTTCTACAATATCAACACGTCGTGCGGCTTTTACCCACGCATCCTTCATTCTCACTCGTTCAGTTGTTTCTTCTTTCAGCTGATCCTTGATATTTGAATTTTCAGATTCCAACTTTAATATCTTACACTGTGCCAAAGCGTGATTTTGTTCGAGCATCACATATCGGGTAACACAATTTTGAATCGTTACATCCCTTTGCTACACGACCGCATGCCGTTCTTCAGCCTGCTCTTCTAACTCATGAACACGATTTTGTAATTCTAAGTTTTGATCATAAACTTCTTCTAACCAATTCTCCTCAGGTTCCTCTTCTTCCTCTTCTTCCTCTTCTTCCTCACTCTCAGCTGCTACCTCTGCCACTAACTCGGGTGCAACTATTAGTTCTTCACTTACCACGTAGATATCTCTAATTTCTTCTTCGCCTAATATTACATTATCCTGGTTGGTGATTAGAGGTGCCATGGTCTCATTCACTCCATTGTTGACATTTTCAGCTGCCATTTTCAAATACTGCCACAAAACAAAGGTTAATTAACATGTCACATATTATCAATATACTCTGACCAACCAATTAAATACCAAATAAACTTAGGTAGGTCATACTAGCGAAGGAATTCTCCGTCTCTCCCCACCTAGTTCTATTCTCACATCTTAGCCAGGGATCATATCCCTAAGCTCTGATACCAACTGTGACGCCCCCAAAATCAGGTATACATCACCCATCTTGGGTTGCCACTTACATGGTACAGAATACAAATACAATTTAATTATACAACAGTCGTGTATAATACGACAAAACATATGCTGTGAGTTTGAAAACAAATATTATCTTCTAGAGAGTATTCATACTCAAAAGGAGTCCTCATTACATTTATTAACACACCATTACATAGAATAGTGAGGACTACTAACTAATACTATCATTCAGACCATCACTCCGTTCCCCGACTTGTCCCAGCTACGTTCTCATTTCCTGAAGAGAACAGTGAAAGAAAGGGTGAGCTCAACTAGCCCAGTAAGAAATATTATGACTAAGATAATGCAGAATAAATTATCATTAGCCTTCAACAGTGTTAAACTGATAAAATATAGTAAACATCAAGTTTAACTGTAGCGGAACATGCAATCCATTAGAAGAGTCAAGTAGCAAATAAAATCTACTATCTTCTATGAGTTAAAAGGTTTTTCAACACTGTTATCGCTGAGACTCAGCTTAATAATAATCCACATCATCGAATCACCCCTGCATTACGGCCAAGGATATTCTTTAGTATCACGACCACAATTATCCATGCACTACAGCCAAGAATAATTGTGTATTCATTAATGGTCATGATCATGCCAACAACTGTCCATCAACGCACTACGGGCCAATGAGGACTTTTACCATATCAATTGTAACATTACGGTCATGATTACACTGAATAATCCCTGGTCATAATCATACCAAGTCCATCTATGCACTACAGGCCACAGATGACTTTCAACAGAATATAAACATGAGGATGATGACAATGATATAAGAATTCAATAAAACAAGTTCAAGAATTAATTTATCCAGGAATTAATAACGTCCAAATTGTCAACATGATACTGCTTTGTGGAGTAAACTTCAAGACTGATCAGGAGAGTATTTTCATGAATAGATACTAGATGAAGCGCAAATGTCAAGGATATTCCACTAATTTCATGAAGTATAGAAGTCAAAGTTTTAATCAACTGAGTATAATAAAGAATGGAATAACAAAAGAAATCACCATGCATGCGATAGACCGCACAGACAAGTTATTCTTAACAGAATAATAATAATGGAACCAAGTCCGGCGTAAACGCACAGACAGGATATTCCGACAGAATAATAAATAATGGAACCAGGTCCGGCGTAAACGCACAGACAGGATATTCCGACAGAATAATAAAGAACAATATAATAAATAATGGAACCAGGTTCGGTGTAAAACACACAGACAAGATATTCCGACAGAATAATAAAGAACAGTATAATAAATAATGGAACTAGGTCCGGTGTAAAACACACAAACATGATATTCTGACAGAATAATAATAAAGACGGAACCAGGTCCAGTGTAAAACACACAGACAGGATATTCCAACAGAATAATAGAAGAATATCACCAAGTATAGGGTAGACCGCGTATACTGGTTATTCCAACAGAATAATAAAGAATGGAATAACAGAAGTTCTCTTCATGAATATAAAAGAAATAATATTCCCTACCTTAAAAGAACTGGATATTTGAAAAGTGAAGTAGCAGAATACTTTTATTCTCTCTCTCTTATTCTCTCTATACTTTCTCTCTCTATAGCTTGTATAAATTCGTACAAAATAATGAAGCCCTAGGCCTCTATTTATAGAAAAACTGAGGGTGGCTCTTGGTCTTAACGAAGGGTCAAATGACTCTTGGTCTTAACGAAGGGTCAAATGACTCTTGGTAATATTGAAGGAACAACTACTATTGACGAAAGTAATTACTATTGACCAAGGTAAATACTATTGACGAAGGTAATTACTATTGACCAAGGTAAATACTATTGACCAAGGTAAATACTATTGACCACGGTAATTACTATTGACGACGATAATTACTATTGACGAAGAGACTCTTAGATGATGACATATGGCCCCCCATAAACATAACCAAACTTACCACAACGTCTCAATTATTGACTTAATAATATAACATATTATACAGATGATACTATGACAATAATTTAAGAGATATGATGCAGCAATTACTGTAGCAATAATTGAGTATAGCTGAGTGACTTCTCACGTAAGCATCAATAATCAATACCGTGTGCTACTATGCAACCACGCGTATTACTGTACTTTTACTACCGGATAGTTCAACAATTTTAACGGTTTTAACGGTAACACCTCAGCCGTTATTTTTATAGAAAGATAATTTTGTCGTTTTCTAACTACGACTATACTTCTGTTGTGGGGTCCACCAATGATTGTGCCGTCGTACGAATATTTTTCGACAAAAAGAATATTCTCCGACCAAACGAATATTTTAAAATAACTTGCTTACTTTGCAAAATTTATAAATAATACCCAAAACTATAATATTATATCAAATCCACACCATAATTATTTCGAGAAAATTAAATATTTATTCATAAAATCTGGGGTCTCACAGAAAACTTATGAATTCTGGTGTGATTTTCAATTCTAACTTAGCCCTCTATTTATAGGAAAATGTTAGCACGCCGAAGCAGACTTAACCTGCAACCTGATGGCTTTACCTGCTATTATTCCCACCCACCACATTTGAATAAAAATCTCAGCACATTTCTTCACCAACCAATAATGGGGCCCACCAATTCTAGAATTTTCCACCAAAATGATTAACTCCAAAAATTCTACAATTTCTGAACCAGTCATCTCGTAAAATTCATAACAAATTATACGTTCATTTTTAACGGTTAAAAATTTGTGGACATATACTCAACTTATATATGTATAACATATCTAAATATTACCACGATCCAACGGTCGGATTAAAAATTATAACCCTCGCAAAATATCTCAAAAATCTTAATTTGATTTTCAATACCTCCATTCCGATAAAAATATAGATAAAACACCTCAACATTAACTCCTTCATTTTTAACCACAAAAATATATCCCTCATTTATATCCACATAAAATAAATATTTCCTTATCATATGAATCAATAATTAATTATTCACAGATAATATTACAGAATCACATTTATGACAACCAGGCCGTTCCCAGGAAAGAGGGGGCTTTCCAATAAGGATTTATCTTTATTGGCGCGCAATTAGGTGACCAAACCTCTCCTTAGACAGAACTTTCTAGACATTACCAATAATGTTATCTAATAATATTATTCAAATAATATGAATTATTGATCTGATAATGGAAAATATTATGCAGTGACAATTATTGAACAACAATAATATAAAATTTCAACGTAGCAATTATTGAATCAATAAAATAAAATATTAAACAGTAATTACTGTAACAATTATTGAGTAGTGCCTTCTTACGTAAGAATCAATAATTTCAAAAATACTGTGCAATACCGTGTGCTACTGTGCAATAACGCGTATTACTGTATTTTAACTATCGGGTATTCCAACATTGTTAGCGGTAACAACTACGTCGTTATTTGTAAAAACTCAAATTTGTCATTTTCTTCACCCGACAGTTATTCTGTTATGGGGCCCACAAATGGCTGCGCCGTCGTACGAATATTCCCCGACAATAATGAATATTTTATAACCACTTGTGTATTTTGAAAAAAAATATTATATATCACCCTTAACTTTAACATTTATCAATTTAACCATTTACTGAATAGTAATTATAAGAAAAATTGAATACTTTTATTTCATAAAATTCGGGGTCTTACATTTGATATATGTTAGGCGCATAAAAAAGGTCCAGACAATCAAACAAAATTAGCAGCAGTTAAGATGAAAAATTGGGTTGACAGAATCACACAATCACACAATCAACATATATATATATATATATATATATATATATATATATATTAGTAAAGCAATCAATAATAAAAAATAATCAATTATTAGTAAAAAGCGTACGCATAAAGTATATATTGCTCAATGAAAAGTGAGCTTAATTTTTGTCTTACGTCTGTAATTTCTAAAATTTTATTAGTATCCAAGTATCCAAATGTATCATGAAATAAGTAGAATAATGTGAACGCTTTCAACATATATAAAATCTCATGTCACAATAATATAATGAGATTTACTCTAGTTCACGAAAAAGGGAGAAGTTGTACACATGGGCTAATTAACAATTAATATAAGTTGTAAGATATATTAGAAGTATACAAAAGTCTATCACAGTCTTGATAAAAAAAATTTATAAGTCTGTTACTTATTTCATGGAGTCTATAAAAGTCATTTTAAAAAAGTTTTTAAAGTCTGTGAAAGTCATTAAAATTTCATAAATTCTACAAAAGTCTGTTACTTAAAAAATGTCTTTAAAAATCTTAATTAAATACACCCCCCTTAATTTATAAGTTGGTTTAACTTGTGACTTATATTAAAAGCGTTCGGCATTAATTTGATTTATAAATCAGAATTTAAGTTAAAACAAATTATGAAGGTGTTCGACTCATAATGACTTATAAGTTAAAATCAAATGTGAAGATCATTAAAAATGACATTAATAAAAAGAGAGACAAGATAAAATAGTGACAAGATAGACATTATATTTGATTAAACTAATTTATTTTAAAATGACTTATAATTCTTGCTTATTTTTTTGATATAAAAATCAACTTATAAGTAAGAAAATAAGCCATTTCTAAACAGAGAAATAATGATAAGTTGATTTCACCGCCGAACATGTTCTTTATGGCCAGGCTTGTATGCATGTGAGCGAGTTCCCCGGCAATGGCCCTGAACAGTGAACACACACTAACACTATCATGTGATTGGCGCTACTCTTCCAGTCTTCCTCCAATCCTAACACTTTCTTTCAATTTTCAGTCCTCCCAATTCGACACAGCGACTGTTGCTGCAAACAAAGTCGGCAATAAAAATAGCCCCAAAAGATGAAATAATAAGGTCTCACGTAAAGAACTAATGAAACTCTCTCACAAAGAGAAGAATTAAATCACCATCCGAAAAGCAATGTTTTCATACTCAAATCGGTCATCCATTTGGAAAAGTTATCGGATATATGGGTCAATCAGTGGTTGAAACATTACTGAACTTTTGACGTTATAAATATATAAAAATATATATTATTAGTAATTTATAAAATATAAAAAAAATCTTTGTTTTTTTATAAATTAAAACATAATAAAGTTGAGTTAGAACATTACTAAAAGTGGTTAATTTTAATAATAATAATATTTTGGTACAACAAAATATTAAAAAATAATTACAAACCACTGAGTCAACTTAATCGGTTTTAACAGTTGAACCACCGGTTCAATCCGAATTTTGACCAAAACTAAATAATTGGTCCAATTTGAATCGGAGTGTCAACCGATTTCGACTTTAACTGGTTCAACTGCTGGTCTGATCTAAGTTTCACAACTATGGAAAAAAGACATTTAGATTAGGATCTCTAAAAAGGAAGAGAGCCCTCTCTATATCAAAACGGAGGCTATGATTATGTAAAGTATAAATAATATATTCGTAGAAAAAATAAGTAAAAAATACTCCCTCTGTTCCGTTATATAAGAAGTTTTAGATGAATTTTTTGTCCATAATA